>OX596216.1:1694237-2301803 GCA_951394215.1 Glyphodes perspectalis
TAGTAATTAATTACTCAATTAATTACTATTGATATTTTAGTTACTTGCTCAAAATGTGTTCCTCACTGATGTGAGTAACACATTTTATACCCGTATTCCCACGGGAACGTAAACTACGCGAGTAAAACAACGGGCGCTAGAAGTACGTTTACAAAAATCAAAGACTTGATTACAAATGGCCATGTTCATTACACGTAACAATTGCCCTTAGTAGAATTTAAGCCCGCAAACACTGGTTTCGTGGCCAGGGTCACACAGGGACTAAACAACATGTCGCTTTAAAAGGGTTTAGGGATTTTGCATCCATAGAATTCCCATTTATTTTTGTATACCTACGTCATTTCTCATGAAATAACTTATAACGTTTTTGTATTTCAGGCCCGCTGGTGTATTGGTTGCGTTCGATGGTAACTCAATGGTAAGTACACGCGCCTCTTAACCGAGGAGTGCGGGTTCAAACCCGGGCACGTACCTCTGGATGTTTCAAGTCTATGTACGTATTTATACCACTAGCTCGACAATGAAGGAAAACATCGTGATGAAACCTGCAAATTTAAACAACTTTGGATTTGTAACCATGATTCAGAAATTATCTGGTTCCTCTATCTTAGGGTTACGAAGGTCAGATCGGCAGTCGCTTCAATGTAATTACCAGAATCGCTTAATCCTGGGTCATGGTTTAAGCGGACCCCGTTTAAGCACGGGACATAACGCTAGGAAGATGACTATGGTGTAATGGTTCGTTCGCATCGAATGCAAGTTGCACGAGTTCGATCTTCACACTGGGTCAAATTATGGTGTTTGTTGATGAAGCGGACAATACGTCTTAAGACTGGATGTTTGATGACGATTATGTTTTATGTAATATATGATAGATAAGTTTCCTTTGGAATCAAATGTATGTAGGTAATGTTGTCTGATATATTAAGTACACGACGCTTAGAAATGTTTCTCTAAAGATTCAGTTAGCAACATTATTACAGATACTCAAATAATAATGTATAATAATACCTTTACAAGACATTTACTTCTTATAAACCTAAGGGTGTAAGAGATTATTTAATAAGCGTGTAAGCTTTTATGAAAAACTGATTTCTATTCTCACCGTTAAGTGCGTACATGAAATTCAATTGAGAAATATTGTTTTTATTAAGCGAAAGCCTCATTAAACATATTTAAATGTCGTTTCATATACATTTTAGGTGACGTAGGCAGTGCTGGGTCAAAAACGTATTAAAGTTAATTGAATTCTTATTCTTAACTAATGCATTTTGGCGTTCATAATTATAAACAACTAGCTGTTTCCGTGACTTCGCCCGCGTAGACTAATATTTCTGTATCCTACAGAAACTACGCATTTTTTCGGGATAAAAAATAGCTTATATGTTATTCCAGACTATAATCTATCTCTGTGTCAAATTTCATCCAAATCCGTTCAGCAGTTTTAGCGTGAAGAAGTAACAAACATACACACACACTCACAAACTTTCGCCTTTATAATATTAGTGTGATTAACTGCAAATTGTAGTTGGATAATATCCTACTTTCGTAACCCTTACTCAGGAGAAACGGAAAATCATTTTTCTCATAATATCTGCATTTTTTTACAATTTTATCTCACCCTTGAGCTAGTAGTCGTACTTCGGATATTTCGAAAAATCCAGAAGTGTGCTTGGATCTGAACCAACCCCATGAAAGACTTACGCCTTAGCTATTGACCTACCATCGTCTTCGGGGTACGTGAATGGTGTAAGAACATCTGTTCGAGCCTTAGATGGAAATAATTTCTTCGAGCCATGTGTTCTGTGCTTGAAGACTATGGTCCAGCCTATCATAGTTTTCTGAATATTTACTTAGCGGAGCACAACTTTATCAGCGCGTTGTAGAATTTATGGCAATGGTAATGTCAACGCCATCTATTGACACGGTTATGGAACTTTAGTCTCGACTGCCGTATGGCGTACTACAGATATAGGCACAAATTATAAATAATGTGAATTGCGTATTACCTCTGTACCTTTGTAGAATGTGAAGTTGGTGGCTGGTGGCGACGCGTCCGCTGAACAGTGCAGCTCGGCATTTTCGTCTTCCCTCAGCATCCGAGGGTCTTTGGGTTCAAAGAGGGATATTTGGGCTACCGGTGCATCTATAACAAGGATTAAAAATTGAATACCATAAATCTTTAGATCACTATATTCAGCAAATTTCTATTAATATTGTATGTACATAAAATTTTCCATCTAATTATGTATTCTTTCCATCCAACCCAGCCCACTGTCCCATGCTGGTCTGGGTTTTAAAAAGAATGTGCCAACTGTGGTTCTTGCCTAGCATGTCTTAAAAGGCGACTAATGGTATATGGGGTTTTGGGTATGTGATTGTGTAGGTGTCGAGCTAGCCACTTGTCACTACTTTTTCACAATGTTTCATCTAACCCAGCCCGACTTAATTTTGGCTAAATGTGGTTGAAGGGGCATGCTGCCCCTTTGACTCTGCCTACCACTTCAGGGATTATGGGCGTGATGTTATGTATGTACATTTAAATTTAATCGATTTACAATCGATTAAATTTAAATCGAGATACAATGTTTCTTTTGCATTCAAAACGTTTTAATTCTCCTAATTAAAATATCGAAGACATAGTGTCTGACAATTGAAATCTATTCTTTTTGCAAGACTTCAGCACTCCCTCTATGCTCCAACGACAAAGGATAATTAGCTTCAAAACTCTAGACGCAAGCCAATCACGGCCGGAATTTTGACAAAAGCGAAACAAAGAGCTACTGGGCCGAATGCTGGTCGGCGATTGTTTATTCAGAACACGGCGCGTCTCGACAGAGCTGGCGCACCGACACTTTGCCAAAGAGTATGGACCGCAGACAATGACGTTTTAATTTGACTGTTCGGTGGTCAACGCTTAGAAAAACCAGTAAACTCAAATATTAACTTTTATAGAGGAAAAATAATGATAAATTAAAGTAAAGATTTACATTTCACATTGCGTAAAAGTGCGTACCGTTTTGTGAACCATCTGTAGAAACGGTCTGTGCAGTCTCAAAGTAACAGCTTTATACATATATAGAATATACTATCTATTAAAATAAGCAGGACCGTTGGTCGAGTGGTCAGAGACCCTGCCCACGAAACCAAGGGTCGTGGGTTCGAATCCCGCTAGGGGCAAATGTTTCGTGTGATGAACATGGCCATTTGTATCCGAGTAATGGATGTTTATAAAACGTATTTAAGTATGTTTATCTGTTTATGTAGTATTTAAAGCACAAGCTTATAAGCTTAGTTTGGAACTAGGGAATTGGTTTGTCAGCCTGGAGAATTATGGAGAATTTATATGAAAATAGGTAATGTTAGCGGAGGGAACAAAATTAAGGGTCCTAATTATTGTTTTTCTGACTGTCTTTTTGTTTAGGCTGATTTCTGAAACGACTCGTGCCGATTTTTGTTGGCAGTTAGTTAAAATCATAACACGTAATATTTGATCCTACTTTTATATCAGCTAAAATAATACATTTACTGGTAACCGAGAAATGCAAGATATTAAAATTAGATTGTAAATTGCAATTTATAAATTGTCGTTACCGTTGCAAGTAGAAACAGCATATCTATTCATAAACCATAAGCAGGTCGCATCTAATTGGACAAGCAAACGCACTGCGTCGTATCATGTTCTGCGATTGGTCTATTTATGTTGCGGCGAACACGACAAAGTTTGACAAGTGAGATGAAACCACAATTAGCTACGCTCATGGTTGCAATGAAACCGCATAATAATGTTAATGATATCTTATATTAATGACCAAAGATGTGCTTTCTCTGAAAAAACTAAATATTTATGGTCAAGAAAGCTAAGTTTATCTTTGATCGTTAAGTATGGTTACTGTAAAAATCATTCAAATGTTATCAGTCACTCGCTTTACTCGACACACCCATCACGCCTATAATTGTTTGCCGAAAAAAAAAAGTGCCGGGTTTGAACCCGCACTCCTCGGTTAAGAGGCGCGTGTCCTTACCATTGAGCTACCACCGCTCTCATATGTAATTTTATCGTGTTGGAAAAGAATATAAGTACCTATCTTTGTTTAAAATCTTTTAAATTTCGGTATTTGAATGTCGTAACAAAAAACGAAATAGTAGCATATTGACGGTTGCCAAACAAACAAAACGCCAACGTCACGCGGTGTTCCCAGGCGGTCACCCATCCAAGTACTGACCGCGCCCAACGTTGCTTAACTTCGGTGATCGGACGAGAACCGGTGTTTTCAACCACACAACAACACGCCTATAATTCCCGAAGGGGTAGGCAGAGTCAAAGGGACAGTAGGCCCCTTTAATCACATTCACAATCACATTACACAAAATAGTGAAAAAGTAGTGACAAGTGGCTAGCTTGTCACCTACACAATCACACACCCAAAACCCGCTATACCATTAGTCACCTTTTACGACATGCTAGGTAAGAAACACAGTTGGCACATTCTTGTTAAGTCCCAGACTAATACGGGACAATAAATAATTATGGTCAAGAAAGCTAAGATTATCTTTGATTGTTGAGAATGGTTTTTGTAAAATTGATTCAAATGTAATCGTTCACTCGCTTTACTCGATACTAAATGATGACTTTTCTAGTATAAATAAGGGTTTTAGACACGAAATCAGATGGCTAAGGACTTCAATACCCTAAGGGGCCCATTTATACATTTGTAATAGAAGTTTATGTGTAAATGTCTATGGTGAAAGATAGAAGAGACTTATGCCCTGCAAAAGGACTGAAGAAAAACGAAAGAAGAATAAAGAGAAATCTATGGCACAAGCATATATGCGTAGTTTGAAGCGAAAGAATTGGTCTGAAAATTATTTATTTATAGCGTGTGTGCTCTGTTTTTTTATCTCCCTATTTTCAGCGCATTCGTTTTCCAACATCTAGTAATTATTATAGTCTAAGCTAGATACAGAGCATCCCAGCCATTCGAGACATAAATATACTGTGATTGAATTATAACGCATTACGCCCCGGTTTGTGTTGTGTGTGTGTGTGTGTTGTTAGACCATACATGTTAATCATCTTCATCTTCCTAGCGTTATGTCCCGTGCTTGGACGGGGTCCGCTTAGACCATGATCCAGGATTTAGCGAGTCTGGTAATTACATTGAAGCGACTGCCGATCTGACCATCGTAACCCTAAGATAGGGGAACCAGACAATTTTTGGATCATGGTCACAAATCCAAAGTTGTTTGAATTTGCAGGTTTCATCACGATGTTTTCCTTCACCGTCGAGCTAGTGGTATAAATACGTACATAGACTTGAAAAATCCAGAGGTACGTGCCCGGGTTTGAACCCGCACTCCACGGTTAAGAGGCGCGTGTCCTTACCATTGAGCTACCACCGCTCCTAGATCATACATGTTAATGTTTGTCTTGAATCACTCCGTCAATTTAAAACAACCATTTGAAAATCTGTTCTGTACTTTTTTGAGATTAACGCATTTAGACAGGTTCACAGAACTGGTGTTTAATTTAAAAAAAAAATAATTTAAAATATGTTTACTTTGCTCGTGGCCCCGCAAGGAATTTTTAGGATAAAACTTGGAATATGTTCTTCCTTAAGATTCAAATTTAGGGTACTCAATTTCAAGACTGTAGCACGGAACATCGATATCTAAAATACCGAATTACTGTACTGAAAAATTTACGTGTGATAAAGAATATGCAATTTCGAATTACCTAATCGCGGTTGCAAACAATAGATATAAAATAATTCGTCCAGAAACCTTTCAATATTCCGTACATCGGTATGATGAACATTTGCGATTAGATATTTCGCAATTGCATATTTTCTAGCATACGTTAATTATATCTATAAATATTATGGATACAGTATTTCGGTATTTTTAATATCACTGTTCCGTAGTGCAGTCATTAATTAATTAATTCATTCATTCATTCATTGTATATCATTAACCCCTTAACCCCGAAGGGATAGGTAGCGTCAATTAGACAGCTAGCCGAGGGGCTAGCTGTCTATTTGAAGCTACCTATGCGTGAACGTGGTTGAGGAACCACGTTCAATTAAAAAGCAAAAGTCAAAACGCACCAATTTCTTAAAATTTTAACTGCTTTAACAAAAGTACAACTGTGTTTGTGTGTTTGACTGGCTCGATGGCGCATTCGGTAGTGACCCTACCCCATGCGCCAACAGTTATGGGTTCGATACCCACACAAGACAAACATTCGTGTGATGAATACTTGTGTTTGTTCTGTGTCTGGGTGTTAATATCCAATATTAAAGTATATATTTGTAATTCCACTGTTGATTCTGATATCTGTAACACAAGTGTTTAAGCTACTTACCTCGGAGTCAGATCAATATGCATGTGATGTAGTCTAATATTCATTTATTTCTTTATTTACAAAGTACGTTCTATACGTTTAAAGTTCCGAGTAAATCGTAAAATAGCAGTTTCCATTCTATTGTTGCGTGCTCTATGGCGTCAGTCGTCTAGGGAGTACGTAACGGTACAATTATTACATTTATTTGTTTGTTTTGCAAGTAGTATTATTGAGTTTTGTACGTGCATAACATTTTTACCGATATAAAGTTCCTATTATATGGAAAAATTCGGAGTTATTTGACAGAATCCCGAGACATATCGAGTGTCGATTGTGTTTAAATAATAAATAAATAAATATTAAACTTCATCACATATATTGATCTGATTCCGATGTGAGTAGCTTAAGCACTTGCGGATATCAGGAACAACAGTGGCATTACAAATAAAAACATAAATATTGAATATTAACATACAAATATTTGTTCTGGGTGGGGATCAACTCTTTGCGCATGAGGCAGGGTTACTACCGAATGCACCATCGAGCTTGCCATAGCGGAACTATTTAACTCAAGGTTCCCAACCTTTTTTGGATTACCACCTCCTTTTATATAAAAAAACATCCAATACCCCTCCTTAATAATATACCAATTTCATATGTTTGTATATTATTGTCTATTACTTATTCGAAATAAAATTAGTTATCTCTCTGTGATCATGCAACTCGTGGTTATGTGAAAAATATGTTTTCTGAGCGCCAGTCACTATTCCAATCGACAACCAAATTTTTTATATCTAAAAATCACACCAATTCCCTCGCGGGGTAAGTTTTTGTATAACATCACGCCAATAATCCCAGAAAGGGTAAGCATAGTCAGAGGGGCAGCTAGACCCCGTTCAGCTAAAAATAAAACTGGGCTGGGTTAAATGGAAAATTGTAAAAAAGTTGTGACAAGTGGCTAGTTCGTCGCTTACACTACCACATACCGAAAATCCAAAGAACATAGTTGACATTATCTTTTTAAGTCCTATACAAACATGGGACAAATAGTATTTATATAAAAAAAATATTTGAGAGAAATAAGTTTTTTTGATTAAATGGACTGTGACGTGCATTAAAAAATCATGGATTACCATGAAATTTTTGGTTGATTACTTAGTTAAAATTTGGAAGTGTAACAAACAGCTACTTTTTCACAAAAATATTAGTTACGGTATACTTACGCCTCATAAACTTAATGCAACTTTTCGAAGTGAAAATGTTGTTTAAAGTTCTATCAGAAAATGGACAAACTTTAAACGAAATTCGTGTTTAATAAATGCAAAATGCTTTATATGTAAATTTCGAAAGAGAACAAGCAATATCATAGTTTTAATAAAAAAAATCAGACTGCAAGCGTTAAAATGCTATTAAAATAACATTGTAGGAAGGGAAATGAATGTATAAATGGTCTTCACCAAACGAAAACAATACAGAACTTGAAATTATACATGACTTATAACGTTAGGAATTGCTATATGTATTTATTAAGTGTCTTATTGAATTCTCCTTCAGACAACCTTCGTATACTTACAAGAAAACACCAATAAAAAAGCAGATTAAATGGAAAAGGCTTGGTTCAGTTTTGTTGTTTTTACAAAGATTCTGTTCTTGTTGTTTTGTTTAGGAAAGGATTATTCTTGTTTTTTGTCTGAATAGTACCTATTGTTTTTTAATCTGTTACCAAGAATATAACGAGGCTCATCCAATTCACCATCTTGCAATTAAAGGCTAATGTGCCTATTTAATAAATATCCAACTACATCACATACATTGATCTGACTCCGAGGTAAGTAGCTTAAACACTTGTGTTATCAAAAACAACTATGGTATTACAAATATATACTTAAATATTGGATATTAATATCCAGACACAAAACAAACACAAGCATTCATCACATGAATGTTTGTCCTGGGTGGGGATCGAACCTACAACTCTTGGCGCCATAGGGTAGGGTCACTACCAAATCCGCCATCGAGCCAGTCTGACTCGCTAAATCCTGGATCAAGGTCTAAGCAGACCCCGTCTTAACACGGGACATAACGCTAGGAAGATGATGTTGTCTGACCAAACCCCGTCTTAACACGGGACATAACGCTAGAAAGATGATGTTGTCTGTTAATACTTAAAAACGTGAAGAATAACTGCTGTAGATATACATGCCCTTCTCTAAGCCCTTTTAAACTGACCTTCCTCAAATGTTACGGCAGAGATACGCATTCGTTATACGACATTATGAACACGGCGACGAGCCCGCGCGATAATATTTAAACTTGCGACAAAGTCGTTGGCACAGCTCGACTCAGTTAGGGCTGCGAGATGATATACCCCGGCCGCTAACATCTTGGCCGGGGAGGGGGTCTCCTGATGCAGAGGTCCCTGGGAGTCCCACATAACCATCTCGTCCCCCCGAGATGAGGTTGTATGAAATGAAACTAGTCGATACAGCCGAATTTGTCCGCGTGGGGTTAAATAACCTATTTTTTTATATACGCAACGAATGGTAGATTTTGTCCGTTCTTAAAGTCTTATCTATTGCTGGCTTAATTGGCTCAGCCGCTTGAGCGTGAAAACGGGACATAAAATTAATATTTTTATAATATTTTCAAGCTTATATGGTACTATATTTAGGATATTTTGCATATATATCATAAAGCTTTCAAAAAAGTCAAGAGTCTATAATTTCATAAGGTACCTACCAACTAATATGCCAATTCAAAAAGAAAACAACCAAGCTGACTAAAAATTATACACATACATAATATTCAAGCAAAAAATGTTTTTTTTTTTTTTAAATAAGAGTATGTTAGCCGCGCCGGGGCAGCCCTAGCAACATGCAAAACTTTCTACACCACGAGTGGTGTGCTTTTGATAACAGCTCGACGTGTATTATGTTCAGAAATGAATAGTAACTGAGTTTTTAAATAAAGTTCCTTTTACAAAATTTAATAATAGTATAAAAGACGAGATATTTATTGAATAAATAAATAAAAATTAGCCTAAATAAAAATAAGGTTGTAAACTTCTTATAAAATTAGGTGATTTCTCTATCTTAAAAATTATAACATACAGACATATATAACATCACGCCCATAATGCTCGAAGGGGTAGGCCGAGTCAAAGGGCAGCAGGCCCCTTTAAACACATGCAGCTAAAAACAAAACTGGGTTGGGTCAACATAATAGGCATGAACAACATTTACGATATGCTAGGCAAGAACTACAGTTGGCACATTATTTTTAAGTCCTAGACCAACATGGGACAATGGGCTGGGTGAGATGGAAAATTTTACAGAAGTACTGACAAGTGGCTAGCTCGTCGCACACATAATCACATAAAAATCACATAAAACTATAAAAAAGTGATTATTACAAGAAAAAATAATATTTGGATAGATTTTTCACCCTAGAATCAATCAATATTAAGGGCATGTGTTCCGTATGAAATGAGTTTTGGTTCAAATGCGGGCGTTTTAAACCGACTTCTAATGATTTAAAGTTACTCAAATAGCAGACGATTCAATGTAAGACTCTCTAAAATAAAATAAGTATAAGCTATATAAGTTTTATGTACTTTTCTTTCCCTGTTTGATTATGTTGTTTTAGTGTTTATCTTGTTGGTTGTCCTAATAAATAAATAAATAAATAAATGAATAAATAAATAATAAATAAAATCTAGGAATTCATACCCTTAAGTTTGAACTCGTCCTTGATTAGAAACGATACATAAATTATTGCGATATCCTATTTTAAAACAACACCATTTAACGCACACATCTATTAGAATTTTATAAATTATACAAATGTTATAATTAAACTTTCTTATCTTATGACAAATTCGTTGTAAAAATAATATAAAAATACTTCTAGCCTGTTTAACCAATCGTCACGCATTTTTGTTTCATCGCACGCAAAATCGCAATTAGACTGTTAAGACACGGTCAGTTTACGAATTTATAAAAATGTGACGTGTTGTCGCATGAAAAAAATTGTGTCAATACCTATATAAAACTTTCAGCAGTCTAGACTTAGCCCTGACTAAGTAAATTCATACGTATAGTTAGCTGTTACCTTCATACTATTCACAAATATATGCATTATCGGACAGCATAGCATTTTACTTGTGTATTGTGTACATTTTGCATGCATATAATGTACTTTTATATCGAACGACTAGTGTTTGCCAACGAATTTGTTCGTAGACTTCTACGAACAAATTCGTTGGCAAACACAATTTGGTTAAAAAATGTTGATCCGAAATTTAAATTAGATTAGACCAAGGAATTACGTTGTCCCATAAAAATATTGCCCCCTTTTTCACCCACTTAGGGGCTTAAAATCCTTTCTTAGAAGCCTTTACGTCATACAAAGAAAACACCCTCCAAGTTTCAGGTTATTACGATCAGTGGTTAAAACTGTGCGTTGATCCAGTCAGTTATTCAGGACAAAGCATGTATAGATTAGTGGTTGGCTTTAAAATAAGTACATACGATATTTTCCCATTAGCAATAATACCCCTTTTTTGAGTTTGCAAACGACAACTACTTAGAGTTTGCAGACGACAGCATACATAATCTGAATTTTTGAATACACATAAAGATCTCATACATACATACATAACATCACGCAAATTCAAGGGCAAGCCCTTTTAACCAAATTTAGCCAAAAATAAAACTGGGCTGAGTTAGATGGAAAATTGTAAAAAAAAGTAGTGACAAGTGGACAGCTCGTTGCCTACACAATCACATACCCAAAACCCGATATACCATTATTCGCATTTTACGACATGCTAGGCAAGGAACACAGTTGCCGCATTCTTTGTATCCCAGACCAACGTGGGACACCAAAATCACTACACACAAAGATCTACGCGTTTAAAGCGGTCTTTAGCGGGTACAGCCTTTCCTTGTCATTTTAACTGGCACTTTAGAGTTTCCTTCCGCCAACAACCGAGCGAATGGCGCTCGGAAACCCCGCATCCCTATCTCGCGCGCTTTTGATATATTGTCGACGGTTTTTAGTAGTTCCGCTTCTGTTTTTGTGATATTATGTTGTCCCTCATATTTAGGAAATTAGACGATTATTTCGTACTATCACCCGCCTGCGGCTTTACTTGCATGGTACATCAATAAAGTCTATAATCGATTTCGTTGCCAAAAGAATACCGACACCTACAGTTCTTTTTTGCATGAAAGGCCATAAACATCCATCCTCACGAATTTTCTAATTTAATTAGTAAGACAAGTTTATTTCACAAAGATTATTAAAAAAGGACTAATATATTTCATTCTTTATATATGGACACCGAATTCTAAACGTAGCAGTGGGCAAATGCTTGTATGTTAATAGTTTAATTTCAATTGCTCTCATTTCCGAGTCAAGACCGAGTGCAGTTTGCGCTAACTTCTGCAAGTCGAAGTTGAGTGTCGAGAGCACGAACCAATACGCTTCTGCTCGTTGAGATAATACTCATGTATATCATAGCCAGAGCCGGATTTAGGAGTAAAACCAGAGCCGTTGTAGGGCGCAAAATTCGAGAGCAAGCAGTATCTGTAGAAAGAAACGCGAAATGTCTTATTGGACCATTCTAATATTACGTAAGCAGAAAATTTATATTATTAAACTTAATACCTCTTCACTCTTGTCAGCAAATGTAAACATTGATCTCGCTCCTCCCCCCGTGCTGACGTAATTTTTTTTTTTTTAACTTTTTTGTTTCTTGCTAACGTAATCACAATTCAAAATCCCCCCTTCCCATTTAGTAATTACTTAGTATTACATAATTGTAAATATCGGCTCTGAAATGGGGTACAGATCTAAACTGATGTCAATAACATATTAAATTTTAAATAAATATGGCTTCATCAATTATTGTCTAGACTCTAAAACAGTTTCTGAAAAAAAAAAACTTTATTCTGGCTTTTTTTGGGTCTGGTAAGTTTTGAATATAAATAGAAATCATTTAACTTACACATGACGTCAAGCATCAAAGAGTCTTCTAGGGTGTAGGCGGGAAACCAGGGGTTGGAGACACGGCAGACCAGCTGCCGACCGCTGTCTTCTCGTCTGATATGCCATGTGAGTATACTCTTAGTCACCTCGCCATCCACCTCCAACTATATGAATAATACAATTATTTTTATTCCTCGTCAACTAAGTACTAAAAAATATTATACATACGGACGAATTGAGAACCTCCTCCTTTTTTGAAGTTGGTTAAAAAGAAACATACGATCATAGCCATTTGAGACAGCAAAAGCTTGCTTAGGGAAATTACTACTATGTAGTTTATTGCATAAATAAATAAATAAATAAATAAATTCTCAAGACTGACACACCAATTCTCTAGTCCCAAACTAAGCTTATGCTTGTGTTATGGATACTAGGTGAACGGATAGACATACTTAAATATCTTTATAAACATCCATGACTCAAGTACAAATGCCCATGTTCATCACACGAAACATTTGCCCCTAGCGGGATTCGAACCCGCGACCCTCGGTTTCGTGGCCAGGGTCTCTGACCACTCAACCATCGGGCCAGTCACATCAGCATATATAATTGTATCTTTTTAAATTTATTTAGTATTAGAAAGCTGAAGAGTTTCTTTGTTTGATTGAACGCGCTAATCTCAGGAACAACTGGTCCGAATTGAAAAAATCTTTCAGTGTTAAATAGCCCATTTATTGAGGAAGGCTATAGACTATATAACATTAACATAAACTCGGGCGAAACCGCGGGCACAGCTAGTTTATACTCGTTCATTCTGAAAGTTATTTACTTTGTCAGCGCGTTGCAGAATTTACAACGTGTAGTCGACAATTCAATCAACATCATCTGTTAACATGCTTATTAAAATTATTGTTTTGCTTATCTTGTGATGTAGTACTGTATTAACGTCAAATTCAAAGTGTCACGTATCTCATCTTAGGTGAAATGTAGGTACTATAGTAATAAATTGGGCCTTTAACAAACTCACCTGAGTAAGAGTAGAATCGACTAGCTGCGAGTTGATGAACCAATCGATGTTAGGCGCGGGCTTCGAACCCCTCGTGGTGCATACAAACGAACGGTCTTGCCCGGCGCGCGCTGCACCCTTGCCGGACACCCGGACGAATTGTGGCTTCACTGGCAAGGAAGTGAAATATGTCGGAATATTTGTGCGCACGTAAATGTGGGTAGCTGGGAGCGTTTACCGTATCCCAACTTTGAATGGTGCATTATCATGAATGGTACACTTTCCGGTGTTGTGGAAGGGAGCTTGCGTTTAGCCTGTTTTGAATAAATGTACTATTCAGAAATGAGTTGTTATTTTAGTCTTGTTTTGCGGACCCTGACTATGGCGGGACATAACGCTACGATGATGGTTCAGAAATATGCTTATACTAAAACTTAGCACGTATTTGTACCACTGGCTTGATGACGATTAGATAGATGCATTATTGTATTTGATCTAGAATCTTATGCAACAGACACGGACGAACGTATGTCTCGTCATCATCATAGCATCATTATCATCAAGAGGATGATTATTTGACATTTCTAGCAAAAGAAACAGCTTGGGTCTCACTTCTTGTTTAAAAGCTATGTTGCTGGTCATAAATGAGTAATTTAAAAATCAAACAAATTAAGTTGATGTAATTTAAACTTACGATATAATTTGATAGTGACATTTCTATCAAAAGCTTTTAAAAGCGGCGGTTCCACCAAGCATTTAAGTTTGGTTCCAGCTATCTCCCTCGAGAGGCCCTGGAGTAGAAGCTGTGAGACCGATCCAGATTTCGTGATGGTGAGTCTCTCGTCGCCACTCCACCAAGATACGTCTGGTGGAGGCTTGCCTGTCAAAAAAAAAATACAAGTGAAACAAAAAAGATGAAGAAACAAAAATAATTTCATAAATTCAAATCACATATGAAAACATTTCTCATGAAAAAGGGCTATTATAGAATTGAAGATTTTTTAAATGACAGGAATCTACAGTCTGCGCTCTTATTCTTGCATGGTCTACTCTATTATTGTAATGTATTACATTAATTGTATTTGAATTATATAAATTTGTAGAAGTAGATATTAAGTAGCGATGTTATTGTATACATGGCGATTCAAAAGAGTAACTACCGAGTTTCTTGCCGGTTCTCCTCGGTAGAATCAACGTTCCGAACCTGGCTACTAAATAAGGAGGATTCTAGGCCTAGCGGCTTTCCACAGATTTATATTATATCTTATGCAATCTTACCTCCGACTGCTTGGCAAGACAGCAGTAAATCCTGACCCTCTCGAAAGGGCCCAGCAATCTGCCCAACAATCTCTCTGCCCTCGGAGTCGTATATCCGAGGATCCTCCGGTGGTACTAAAAAAAAGGTTTTGATAGGTATAGGTATAGGTATAACATTAATTTCAAAAACATAAACATAAAACTCTTTATTTCTGGAAAGGTAATACATAGTTTTATACATAATCTCATAAAATAACATTTCGCTAATAATGAAAATACGTTGGCTACAATCAAAATGTGTGAAATAGTAGTGACATCTTGTCACCTCAACAACTAGAAACTATAACTTGTCTTTTGTGCTAGGCAAGAAAAAACCGATAGTACATTATTTGAGTTCCAGATGAACATGGGACTTTTTCATTATGGACACTTGGCAAGGAACACAGTTGGTACTATTCTTCTTAAATCACAAGCTTTCACTGATAGACAACAGAAAAACAGCCAACTGACCTATGACAGTCAAGTTCACCCTATAATTCCTGGTAGGTGAGTCGACGTAGTCTATCCTGCACCTATAGATGCCTTCATCTTGTTGAGCCACCTTCTCCACAGAGAGGTGGGCTGATGAAGTATCAGATTCATTCAGCACGAAGTGAGTCCTCGTGCCGAACTCGCCGGCTACGGCCCAGTGAACCGGAGGTCCGTTTCTGAAGTCGACTCTGAAACAAAGATGTTAGAATGTATTTTTGGTTGGAAACCTTTAAATAATGTTGACATGAAGAGTTCATGAAACTATTATATACGAGTGTGTAAAACATATAGCCATAAATGAGAGTACGAATCTTATTATATAATATACAAGTAATAGTGACTGACTCACTGACTGATTTGCCCACGATAAACGACTTCCTTAATGTAGAACCTACAGGTTTTGATCTCCTGTAGGTATTGCTGTGAGTTTCTTTTACTTAAGCCAAAACAAAACGACTGTACCTAATTTTAAGATGATTATAATTAAGTTATATTAAGAAATTATTTATAGTAGGTAGCAAATTACAGTTTGATAGTATTTGTATTAGTACAGTATTTGTATTTGATCTAACAACACATGTCTCAAACCATTTAATGTATTTGAAGTGAGATATAACAGCGGCTCAATGGATTATGAAGAAGCCCTAAATAAACTAAAGTTACCTACTCTAATTACAAAAATCTACACGTATTTCTTGCCTTTTCAGAATGATTTCCTTAAGTGAGAAACTTAAATTTAATAAAAACTAAAAAACCTTGTCTATTATAATAAAATTTACGTCGGTGAAACCGCAGGAAACTATCAAAATAGTAAACTAAATACTAACCACTAATCTGTAGTACCTTAATTAAAGAACTTTCACGATCGTATCTAACCAACATTAAAAATGATTTCCTGCACGGTTCTAGAACATTTAAATCTTAAAATCTGTGCGTCATAGCATAGTAGGTAAGTTTGTTATCTAAACTCTTCTCATCTCCAACTCATTACTATAAAACTAAGATATCATCAATTAGAGCATCCGGCAGATACTCCAAAAATATCTGAGTAAAAACAAGGTTCAATATTAAAGCGGCATGCCGATCTTAGAGAAAACACTTGGATCTAAACAAATATTTCCCTTTTGATTCATGAGATCTAGCGCGGGAAGGCTGTCGATAGCTCGTTATCGATCTTCTTTCGATATAAGTGATTAGTTAAATTTTTTTTACACTCTGATAAGGTTATGTTATATATTTTTAATACCAGTACTATCTGAATGAATAAGTACATGTTTATTACAAGTGTCACATAGGCAAAGCGTCTGAATGGATTAATATCAATTCGGTTTGTAGGTAGAAGGATGTGATCTCTGCCTACCCCCATGGGAAAAAGGCGTGACATTATGTATGTATATATGTAATATGCTTTATCAACTGGAATGACACACACGATATTTTTATTACAGGATATATAAATTAGATATAAAGTTAGATATAAATTTGGCTTGTGGATAGCTTATGAATTGGAACGCACAAATAATATTTTTAACCCAGGAGCAATTAGTATTATATCAGCCTACTACTCTGTTTCTTCTCGGTAGATGCGACATTCCGAACCGGTGGTAGATTCAAATTGTTCTACTATGTACTTACTTGACGATTCACAAGTGCTTTTTTGAGGCATACGTAAATAAAGATATTTTTGACTTTGACTTTGACTTGACTTTGACAGGCCGAATTAGTTTAAAGCTACTAGGTAGCAGACTAAGTCATAGGTAGAACTTTTAAAAGAACATCCATGAATCATGGGGTCCAGTCAACTACCGAAACCCCTGCAGTTATCAAGCACAGCAACTATCGATAAACCAGAGCCGCTTGCTGGTCCCAACGCTGCCATCTCTTGGAGACCTTCCAAGACGGAAGGGGCGGATCGGAAACTGTATTACTTCCTTCCTCAGAGTTTTAAAGTGTGACTCACAGAGGGTATTGTACATTTGCCAGAAGCGCCGACGTGAATTAAATGTTGGCTGCGTTTCGGATGCATTCATTGAGTTTATGCGTTCTAGCTGTTCTGTTATTTTTTTGGTACATTATAACCTGATGATAAATCATACACCCATTATGTATTGCAGTAAACAGGCAGTAAAATTGCAAATGGATGTTGGCAGAAAAGACCGGTTAATTTTTGAACAGAATTATAACATATTTTCGATTTGAAACCGAAACCATAACTGTATATTTGTGTTTAGGAACGCAGCAGATTTAATTAAGTTATCTTAAATACACATACGCATACAATCCCCGAAGGGGTAGGCAGAGTCCAAGGAGGTGCAAGCTCTCTTAAGCCAAAAAAAAAATGAATTGGGTGAGCTAAATGGAGATTCATTTATTTATTTATTAGAATCTCTATCATAGGGAACACACATTAAGCAAAGTTATACGAGTAGAAGGCTTTCAAGTAATAACATTGTTTGCTCGTGCTCCCGCAATTGCAGGAGATCACAGCATGTTAAAATAGTTTTGCTACAACTATTCATGAATTTGTTTACTAATTAGTAAGTGGCCTGATTAGTTAGTACTTACAAATGTGTGTAAGCTAATATTATAAAAATAATAGACAGATTAGTTCTTGAGCGTCGATAATTTTTTTATGATAAAAATGTCTAATATCTTTACATAACATAACATCACGCCCATAATCCCTGAAGGGGTAGGCAGAGTCAAAGGGACCCTTTAACCACATTCAGCCAAAACCAAAACTGGGCTGGGTTAGATGGAAAATTGTGAAAAAGACGTGACAAATGGCTAGCTCGTCGCCTACATAATCACAAACCCAAGATCGAATACCCCATTAGACACATTTTGCGACATGCTATACGAATAGATGATACATTATTTTTAAGTCCTAGACCTACAAATTTAAATTTCTAGTATATAGGTTTAATGAAATTTATTATAACTCATAAGAAATTAACATTTCGCTTAAAATGAGTACAAAAGGATAAATAATAGTGTTAAGCATATAAATAATAGTGTTAAGCATCGGTGCTTGCTTTTGCAACTTTAACTTTAACTTAAGCTTGTTTCTAAAAGATTTTTTTTGTGTTATATAAATAAAATAAACTATTTGAAATGCATATCCGCTAAGTATCACTGGCTATTATTCAATAAAAAATATTATAAGACAATCACAACTTCAAACTAAAGGAAGATAAAAATTATAAAAGAACGTAGATTAAAAATTCAAAAACATATATTATTCTAGAACCGGCGTAATCAAAATTTTTTAAAATCCTCATAAATCCAGGACGGGACTCAAAACCGGAGTGCTTTAAGCGATAAACATCTTGGAAAAACTCAGACTTTCTGTAACAAGGAGTCCTAAGACGTCTTTTTCTTCGACGTTCGGTGAATTATTTAACTTTTAGAAGCCAATGTTAACAGTTCACCACGTTCAAAAAGCTGACTGAATTATGACATAAAATAAAACCAAAAAAAAATTACAACGAGTTGACGTAAGAACCTCCTTCTTTTTTTTATGAAGTCGGATAATGAAATAATTTTCTCGCCATTTCTCTAGCGGGGTAGGCAGAGAACCTTATTAAACGCATCGAAACACACATTTAGTGGTATAAAAGTTGAAACAAATGAGTATTTATGAATGAGTGCATTATTTTTATTGGTTTAATTCCTAAAAAACCTTATTCACCTATTTCCTTACATATACATAAAATACATACATAACATCACTCCCACAATCCCCGAAAGGGCAGGCAGAGTCAAAGATACATGCTTAACAAAGAACACAGTTGGCACATTTATTCATGACATAAGTACTAATTACCATTTTATTACAAGGACATACCCCCAGTGGGATTTGAACTCGTGATCTTTGATGATGAGATGTACGCAAAAGACTAATAACTCTTTTCGATGACGGCATTTACGCGGAAGTCTTCAGCGGATTTCAAAGAGTTAGCCAAAATACTTTCATTGCTTTTTTTTGTAATAAATGACACTCGTTTGGAGACGGGTGACGTTAAAAGCTTCATTGTGGGTGGAGTAATGACTCTATTACGTTTCGTTGAAATAACATTCAAGAAATAATAATAACTGGTATGCTTCTAGACAGACTTTTTCCATAACATTTTTTGTAAAGTTTGTAGAGTAAATAAATATTGGCAAAGAATTGAGTATATATTTATAAAGCACATTTTGTTTTTATTATAAACAATTCGTATTTTGTATTTCATAGCCATTATTTCTCTGTTATGCTAGATCTGGTTTCATAATATTTCGTTATTGGGTGAGTGGAGACGCCACACTTTTATATAATATTTCTCTTATATAAGAATATTGAAATATAAGAGAAATATTAAATATTTATATAACTAACTAACTAACTAACTAAACTTCACGTCACTTCCCTAGCGGGGTAGGCAGAGAGAACCGAACGCCATATGGCACGATCCTTACACACCTCACTCGCCTCTTCAACATTCATAATCCTTTTCATACAAGCTCTACGATATATAATAAATATTTATATAAGAGAATATATAATATTTCAATGGAACTATTGCTTTTTGAAAGGACCCTAAAATATGTCAAATGCTTGTTAGTATTATTAACCTTATTTTAAAATAGGTTTGAGATATAATGTTTACTTATGTAATTAATTTTAATTAATTTCTTACTGATTCTAAGTTAAAGTACGCCAAAACAAAACTTTGCAAACCAATTTGAAATGTATGAATTTAGAACAATTTACTTGACTAATAGTCCGAGTTTGGACGTCTTCCAATGCAATAATAATAAATAAATATCCGACTACATCACATGCATTGATCTGACTCCGAGATAAGTAGCTTAAGCACTTGTGTTACGGACATCAGAATCAACACAGAATAAACACAAGTATTCATAATACGAATGTTTGTCCTGGGTGGGGATCGAACCTACAACTCTTGGCACATGGGGCAGGGTCACTACCGAATGCGCCATCGAGCTAGTCAATGCTCTCAATGTTCAGAAAATAAACTAGAAGGAAAGAAACGGTAACTACAAATATGGAAAATGGATGGACCAGACACAACGGAGATGGCTATTGTTTAATTTAATGTAATATAATTAATGTATGTGTTAATACCGGTCCGGGACTTAAAAAAGAATGTGCCAACTGTGTTTCTTGCCTAGCATGTCATAAAAGGCGACTAATGGTATATGGGGTTTTGGGTATGTGATTATGTAGGTGTCGAGCTAGCCACTTGTCACTATTTTGCACAATGTTTCATCTAACCCAGGCCAGTTTTGTTGTGGCTGGATGTGGTTAAAGGGGCCTGCTGTCCCTTTGACTCTGCCTACTTCTTCGGAGATTATGAGCGTGATGCTTTGTATGTATGTAAATTAGTATTAAACAACGATAAACCACTAAATAGCTATACTAACACAACTTTATTGGGCGACTAAACTGTTTATTGTATTTTTTGAACTTCGTAGCTTCAAACTATTACTGACATTTTGCTACGTAAAAAAATTGATTATATTTACTCATCAGTTAGAATATGATATACAATACTGAACATGCATTTTCTGATTTAATTCTCGAAAACTGTTAAAGATACAGTGCATCAATGTTCTGAAGCGGGGATTTAAATAAAGAATAATAAATAAATAAATTCTTCAGACTCGAGTAGTAATATTCATGATCATCACACGAAATATTTGGCCCTAGCGGAATTCGAACCCGCGACCCTAGGTTTAAAGGCCAGGGTCCCTGACCGTAATCATTTTTTTTTTAATGTACTAAATTTAAATAAAATTCCAGGGTACATGACAAGATATGAACCAGCCCTCTTCGTATGTGAGGAGTATATTCTTTCCATTGAGCTACATACTCTTGCAATTTATAAAGCTTAAATGTTAGAACAAAAGCATAGGGGTAAGAGGAGACTGACACCATTTTTACAGTGTTCTAAACTTGTAACTTTAACACAAATAAAAGCTAGATTTAAATTAGACCACCGAAACTAGTCTAGACATTGTAAAAGTCTAAATGGGACATTTAGCTAGACCTAACTTTTGGCACGGCGTGGGACTTTTGAACGAAAATTACTATTTAAGTTGTTTGAACAGGGTTTAAAAGTTCTAGTCAAAAACTAATGTTGGACGTCAGAATTACGTGAGGATTTAAGTATCAAATAGATAACTTTAAAATGGAACTGTGTTAGTCAGGTACATGAAAGTTTGTCTAAGCGATTTTTAAATTAGCTAGATTAGCTTTAAATCACTTTAAATCACGTACCACGACCAGATTAGTCGTGTATTAACAAAAGGTGATGTTAAGAGTCATGAAAACCGTAGAGCTTGTATAAAAATGATCATGAATGTTGAAGAGGCAAATGAGGTGTGTAAGGATCGTGCCATATGGCGTTCGGTTCTCTCTGCCTACCCCGCTAGGGAAGTGGCGTGAAGTTTAGTTAGTCTAGCTTTAAATCATTTGTTTCAGCAGATGGCTATTAAAAATCTCTAGGACTTTTATTTTTGATTCATACTTGATTTGTTTAAAAGCTCTACTAATATTATAAAGCTGAAGAGTTTGTTTGTTTGCTTGAACGCGCTAATCTCGGGAACTACTTATCTGATTTGATACTTTCAGTGTTAAAAAGCCTATCTAATTCGGCTATAGCCTACCTCGATAGGCTATAGCCTACCTCGATAGGCTATGACATTAACCATAAACGCGGGTGAAACTGCAGACACAGCTAGTTATTTAATAAGTTACCAAAACTTTACATAAATGTAAGTCACACATTACAACACAGATAAGCAGAGTCGTTATAAAATTCAAGATTACTTAATTTATAGGAGTTTTCAAACTCCCCCTTTGTTAGATATTTAGGAAGAATGTTCTTAAAGTATTATATAACTCTTTTTATTTTTTACATTATGTTTGTATAATTGGCTTTATTAAACTACCGAAATAAAAGGCGCTGGTTTTTTTGGTAGTAAAACAAAAAGTGTAATAAATCAATCAAAAAAGCATAACCAATAGTTATCAAAAACATAGACAAAAAGGTATAAAAAGGTATAAAAAGGTTAAAATATATAAAAGGCTAGTGCAGACTTGCACAGGCTTTGAAGAAAATTCCCAAGTAACACACAAGCATGATAACAGTACTAATGCGACTCATAACACAGTTAATAGTTACGTAACATTTGTGTTACAGTTAAGGAAATAGCTAAATTCTGACTAACGTTGTATTACGGCTATTATAATTTTTTAAGCTTAGTAAAATTTGTATAATTTCGGCTTCTTTCTTAAGGCTTAGTAATAACTTTTATTCTCAATATTACACAAACGTTTCTAAGCTTACAGAGTTTCACATAGCTTTAATTTGCATAACAGTAAGCTAAAAGATAACAAGCTGAATAAACGTAATGTACAATACTAATATACAAACATTATTAAGCTTATTGCTGTTAAAAATGCTATATTCTGTATAAAGTACCCTCAGCAACTAGATGCTGAATAATAGTGTTAAAATTCGGGTTTAAAATGCTTGTATCTGAATAACAGCTTTAATATTATTTTGAAATCTTATAAGGTTCTTTATTTTGCGAATTATTCAGCTGCTGATAAAAAGTATTTTCTGGGTTCTAATTAAGCTTATATTGGTATAAAAGAAATGTAGACATAGTTTATAACTCTCTTACACATACTTCTATTCTTATACCGAAACTAGCAGTTTTAAAGTTAGTTAAACAGTATTTACACAGAAGAATGCTGAATATTGCTTTATTTGTAAATATTTATTAAACGTTAGTTGTTGTATGTTGGGCGTAGGCAGCATAGTGTTTAGTAAACTAGCTGTGGAAGAAAGCGGTCAAGCTAACCTTAACAGTCAAGTGCGATCGTACGTAGAAGAGTGTTCCGTACCCGCAATTTCATAAACAGACTGTGTGGGTGACGATGATTACACATCTAGTGGAGATGAATCAGATGAGAATATTAACGAATTCAAAAATACGCGCGGTCCGAATCATTTTATTCTAGCGTTTTGTATTTGTAGTACATTCAATGCGGTAGTATAAATCTACCTTTTGTTGTGTCCGAGGTTTTGAATTTGTATAGTATACTCAAATTATGTGTCATTATGATATTATTAATAAGTATCTTAAAATAAAAAAAACTAATGTATCTATACCTATCTATATTGTAATCTGAATGTCGAAAACGGCTCCAAGAATTTTCATAAAATTTAGTATGTAGGGGGTTTCGGGGGCAATTAATCTATCTAGCTAGGTTTAATTTTGTTTTAGGTTTCCGTTTATCTATACTTATAATACATCTGTAGAGAGGTCAATTCTGTACATGAAATATATTTTCAAAATAACTATCAGGGGGTGATTAGTGATCGATACTGATGCCAAAAATGCAATCAGTAAAATTTTTGTCTGTCTGTCTGTCTGTCTGTATGTCTGTATGTTCCTTTTATAAACAAAGACTACTCGACGAATTTTAACGAAACTTGGTACAATTATTCTTCATACTCCTGGGCAGATTATAGTATACTTTTCATCACGCTACAATCAATAGGAGCAGAGTAGTGACGGGAAATGTTGGGAAAACGGGAGAAGTTACTCCATTTTTAAGCTTCCGTCGCGTGTGCAGCCTTAATGGTTAAAGTTACATAGAAATCATGTATGACGGAAATAGTCTATATAATATTAACCATAAACGCGGGTGACACCGCTGGCACAGCTAGTGTAGGTATAATATCCGTTTGTTTTCAGACAATGAAAAATTGCTACATTATCATTAGAATAGATGGGGAACCAAAAGAGACCTCGTTTCTTTTCCCTTTTTAGCATTTTAATAAGGTATGCAGTACATACGAGTAGTTAACTCAAACTAGACATAGGTACGTAAGTTGAAAAAAAAAAACATGATTACCACAGCTTTTTTTCTAAATAAAACAAAATAAAAAAAATATTTTACATCCTTTTTACGTTAGATTGGTATACCTAAATAGCTTTAATTCATTTGCTTAATTATTTTTTTTTATTTAAGTGGTATGATTGCATTATATAATAGTTAAATAATAAAGTTCGATCGATCACCTAATCTTTTTTCCACGAAATTCTAGTTTTTGATTGTTCTGTTTTGAACCCTAATAAGCTGTTTAATAAAACATGTGAACAAATACTCAACTGTTATTCAGAAATTATTCCGCCATACCGCGCTTTGCCAAATAAAGGCTTAATATGTGACGAGTCAAAACTATTATTCAGCAGCAGCTCGGTAAAACAGCTCCGTGAGCAGCTAATAATCAAATTTATAGGAATCGCCATTATAACCTCAAAAAAAAATGTTTTTGGAATTTTTTTTGCTATCAAATGCTGTGTTTTATTAATTCAGATACAAATTCGAGTATTATACATAAACTAATTATTACTTTTAAAACACTAAAATAAGGAATTACGCTAAAAGTTTTTTTTTGCCTTATTTCTGTCTTGTACATTAACTTATTTCTATCATTAAACTTCGATATTGAAGCGGCGCGTAAAACCAATAGTTACAAGACATACGTTATTGACGACAAAATTACTTGCGCAATATTATTTCACTTGTGTAATAGCTAAAACTCGTATTTTTAAAAATTACTTAACAATTCCAAGTATTCATTCCGTCCACATTAATATCTTAATAAATATTAATGATGTCAACAATTTCTTGAAGGAAACACACATTTTGTTTGAAATAGTGTGGTACAAATGTGCTTATAGCTGAGTAGTTTTTGAATATCACAGCCACAAATATTTATCTGAATAAACATGATAAAACATCTGTGTATAAGTAACGACTGCCGTTTTTCAGACGTTATTAAGCTATGTGGACAATTACATTGCTACTACTCAGATTTTATATTGCTATTATTCAAATTAAAGCATTTAAAAGTGTGCCCAATTTGCTTGAATAAGAGCTGAGTACACGTTTACTCAGACATTAATCAACAGCTTTTTAAGCTTATCGCTCCCGGGTTTGCTGTTACTAAGACCTTATACTGCTATCTGTGTTACTTGGGTTATTATTCGAAGTAAAAGCTAAATAATTTATGAAATGAAATGAAATAATTTATTACTGCAAGATTTGTAACAAACTCTTTTGCACGTCACATTTTTTTACCCTGCCAGCGCTTCGACGTGAATGGCCTAATGAGAAGAGGTGCCGCAAGAAACTCAACAGATAGCCTTTTTAAAAAAAATGTTTTATCTTTATCTTGGGTATTCCTGTGCCTTGTAAAAAACTTAAGGACTAATCGGGATGCGATGTGCTGGGGATTTTAGGAATTTATCTACATGATTGAATCAGGAATAGGGAAACATTATTTTTGATTAAGGCGGATGCTAGGTGCCGCAAACGGAAGACGCAAAACACCTCTTACTCTAGAGGTTTAAATAGTACTATTTTGTATAATATCACATGTATGCATTGTTTCTGATAATAATAAACAAAAAAAAAACCTCTTCTTTAAGAAAGTGGTAGGTAGGGTAAACCAATAATAAAAACCAAATGAATGTTAGTTATGAAATAATAATAAACAGTTTTGGTCAAAATGAGATTTGTCATATAAATAATGTCCTCCTAACCGATATCGGTCACGGCGGCCAAACTCAACGAGGATTAGCCATCTGCGCAGGAGATATTATAGTGCACAAGTGTGTGCGCTAACCCAGGTGCACTCTCTCACTCTCATACTTTCTACTGGTATGACGTAAGATAGTCAGATAACTCTTACATAATAAATCTTATATAATAATGCATTCATGCATTTCGTTTGGTCACGCCATAACTTGAGAAGACTACCAATTTCATTAATATTTTTTATAAGATTTTAAATAATTCTTTGTGAAGGAATATATAGGTATTTTTCTTTTCTTTAGATAAAAGAGAAAAGAAAATATGCACAAAAATTAAACATTTTCAGAAAACTTAATATTCAATCATCGCCCGTCTGACAGTTCTTAGCTATAACTGGGCAACTTCAGTCGGGTCAGCTTGTCTGTAACAAATCACTTCAAATTGTGCCTTAAAATATGTCGAAAGAAATGGAAATTATAAGATGACTAAAGAGATACCTTCTAATTCATATAGACCTTATTCAAGTTAGAATGTCGATCCATAAATTTATTGATAGGCTTCGAACGTGACTCGTTTCAAGATTGCAATCCTATGAAAGCCTTAAACTCAATATCCTATTCAGGTGATATTTAACAGCTTTTAAAATTTCAATTGATTTATTTCTTAGAACTGTCGAAATTCAAATTCAAATTCAAATTCAAATTCAAATGCATATTAAATCACTCAATGCATATTAAATCACACAAACTCACTTGCATATTAAATCTCATAAGAGTAATAATCCTCTTGAGAGCGGTGAGAGCAGTGGTGAGGACACGCGCCTCATTTGTGTGCGGATTCAAACCCAGGCAGTTACCCTTCGATTTTCTAAATCTATGAACGTATTTATATCACTTGCTCGGCCGTGAAGGAAAGAATCTTGATGAAATCAGCACATTCAAACAACTATGGATGTGTAACCGTAATCCGAATTGCCTGGGTCGCCTATCTAAGAGTTACAAATTACTAAAGTGTATTCTTCAAGATTGGAGGAGGAGGATGAGAATAGCCGAAAATCGATCAGAGTAACGAACATTTGGAGAGGCCTATGTCCAGCAGTGGACTGCAACAGGCTGATGATGATGATGATTATTCAAGACTTATATTTCATCCTAGCTAAAAAGTAATTTCTTTAATTTTAATTTTTGATAAGCCAAATCTCATCTTAATAATTCAAGAGGTTACTCCCGATTAGGCAAGATACAGGTAGTTAAACAAACTGAATTAATTGTATTTACAATATTAGTAAGAATACTCAACTTCAATGTTTTTATTAAAATAATGTTCTGCTAACCTGCAACGAGAATTAGCCAACTGAGCAGAAAACATTATAGTGCACAAGTGTGTGCGCAAACACAGGTGCACTCTCTATTCCTTCACTCTCATAGTCCGGTGAGACGGCAATTCGACATGAGAGGAGAGAGGTCAGACGCAGGACCAACGGCTTTACGTGCTTCCAAGCACGGGGGTGATTAAACCGCCAATATTCTGACTCCGGGCTATTACTGAGTAATTTCAATATTGAAATACCCAGCTACAAATTTTTGGCCCGACCTGGGACTTGAAACCGAGACCTTAGGCGGTGCATGCTATCACTAGATCAATGAGGCAGTCAATATTATACAAAGTGTTCAATACTCGTTTAATATTAAAGCATTTACTCTTTCACAAGTTCAGTTTCCGATTGGTATACACTTTTAAACTATACTATTCAATTTGGTAGCGAGAGCAATTTGTCATTCGGTCTTATATAAAGTAGTGAAGCAATAAATAAAAAGCTATAATAATAGCGAAGCCAGAAGTAGGACAAAAGCTTCTATAAATCGTGTCCGTTGAAGCATTGGCTAGACTGGGTAGGGTGACCCATTTTTAAAATGTTCCAGTACTTTAATATAATGTAATATGTACGGACGGCAGCACCTCAGGCTATACATTTTTGTTGCGAAACAGCACTTAACACAACGACATAAGACTCTGTAATGTTTAGCCTGAAGTGCTGACGTGTGTTCTTATATTAAAACCTGTCAAAGAAGGATCGCGTCATGAGGCGCTCGTTCTTTGTCCATAGTGAATTGGAGTGAAGTTATTTAGTTATAAAACCTTTATTTGTTTATTAAACACTTTGAACTTTCAATAAACACATTTGCTTAGACGAAATCCAGTCTTGCTTGTCAAATAAGCAAAGTTACATTGTCGGTCTGGGATTCAAAAGGAATGTTGCAACTGTGAAACTGCCTAGCATATCGTAAACGGTGATATACTCGTATGCTGTGTTGAATACAAGCCATTTGTCTTTACTTCCAAATTAATTTTTTTTGCCCATATGTGATTTAACGAGCCTACTGCTCTTTGGGCTCTGCATACCCCTTCGGGAAGTGTGGGCGATGGTATCATTGTAAGTAAGTGCACTGCAATTACATGAAAGGATGTTATCTCTGCTTAGCCTAATGAATACCTCAATTAATATGAGCAAACAAATGTTATTTGCAATAACTTAAAAGTACCTGAGCTGTCTATACTCTTTGTGTCATTTAGGATCAAATGTCACATGATTTTCATTTATGTATGTTTTTTTACAGATACACAATTAAACATTTAGTTGAAGAAAATCCATAAATTTCAGGCTTCATGGCAACCCAAGGCTTAGATTTGGCCGTCTGCCAAAAAAGGTAGTGGGTTCGATGCCAGCTCGCTGCTAATGAGCACCTGATCTCCGCCAGCTCGGTGGCTGTGGACTCGGCCAATTACACCTGCTTCTGGTAAATGGTATTTTGATCAGTACTCACTGGAATACTATTTTTTAACACATGATAGTTACGCACTTTATATATGTATATTTTACATAAAAAAAATATTGCATTAAATCATCTCATCTAACTCATCACAATAATAGTACTATGTCGGTCTGAGATATCCTATAGCGATGTGCCAATACGTTCCTTACCTACGTTCATCCGATCAAGTCGTAGTTTTTTGATTGTTTGATATTCTGAATTCGAAAATTTAAAAAAAATATTTAAGAAAAATATTGCCCATTACCTGTTCCTGTTTATAGCAGCCTGATTATCATTTAAACCTAATTCTTTGGCCACAAAAATTCAGCCAACTTTGCGATCATGTCAGCACTAGAAACATAAAAATTCACGTTTTAAAGACCTTTTTAACCTCAAAAATGCTTTTGAAAATCCGACACGACTTCCCATTTGTCTCCATAGCGAGTTTTTGCGTCTCGCCGTATATCATCGTATGCTGCCCGGCGCTGCGCCCCCGTGACAGATTATGTTCCCGATGCATTTGTAATGGGCGCATTCTCCTTCTTTTTCAGTTTTAAAAATATAATTTGGCTTGTGACAAATCACTTTACCTGAAATAATTGCATTTTTTTTGGAATGCAACAAAGTTAGTTTGGGGTAGCTCAAGGGTCGGGGCTTGGACCGTGATCTTAAGTTTTAAGTAACAACAAAAAAAAAACAGTCAAAACGAGTTGTTTTGGTGTGAAAAGATAAAGCGGAAAGTATATTATATTTTTTTAATGATGTTCTATGATGTGTCGAAACAAAATCGGATGGTTTTTACATTAATAATACTACACCTCATGTACAATCACCCAGGTAACGTCACCATACTAAATATTAAAAACTGATTCAGTTTTGATACACCATGTGTTTTAAGAAAAGTATAAATCTGGTTTCACAGATAAAAAAGACAAAGTTACTCTTACAAACACAATTTTCCATCTAACCCAATTCAATTTAATTTTTGGCTGAATGTGGTTTAAGAAGCATAACACTCCTTAAACTCTGCCTACCTCTTTCGAATTGCAAGTGAAGTGGTAAGAATTTATGTAAGTATATGCTAATGACTAGGAATACTAAATTAGATAAGTTCACACAAAAACGGGCACAATTTGATTACAATAGCATCCAGAGGTGAAGTAGCTGTATATTTACATCCTCAAAAACATAGTAACCCCAATCCGACAGAACCAGGGCCCAGCAATACGGGGTTAACTCAATTTCGAGATTTTGAATTAATCGCAGCATCATTCCGGCTTCCTTGGGCAAATTAAATTTTGACACAGAGCGAGAGTGGGACCACTTAATTGCAATTAGCCAGAGTTACTTATAAGACGTTCAGTTGTTTTAACTTAGTTGCGAATTCGCGAAAGGTTCCGTCCGTTATGGTTAGTTGCGTTCGCCCGCAATGTTTAACCCTGTTACTGTTTAAAAGTTGCTTTGTATCGCTGGGGAGGCAGTTGCATTTATGGGAAGGGGGAAGGAGTTCGGATTTATACAGCATTATCATATTTCTAACATTATCGACTATAAGTTGCAAGCTAATCTAAAAACTTACCTGTTATACCAATAGCTTGTATTTATAGTCTGATATTAATACACCTTCTGACCTTGTAACCCTAGACATAGGAATGGCCTATATACCTATACCCATTGTTACCTATTTGAATGTGCAGACTCCTCTCATAGTATTCACCCCTTTTGAATACGCTGTGTATCGTTTATAAATTTTTGTTCTTTTCTTATATTATCATAACAATGAATGAATGAAAGATAAGATGTATGAGATGATTGACGTAATGAATGAGAGACGCCTGGATGTTCTGTGCTTGACAGAGACTAAGCGGAAGGGCAGCGATGCAGATGAGCTTCCCGGTGGTATGATGGCTCTGTGGTCTGGTGTGGAACAGAATTGTCATGCCAGCGGTGGAGTTGGAGTAGTGCTTTCCTCTCGTTTAGTCTCTGGTGTGAAAGACTATGGATTAGTTGGCCCGAGACTCCTCTGGGTTCGTATTAAACTGGGTATTACGCGAGTCTTTCTGGTTGCAGGCTATGCGCCAGTAAGCTCAGCCAGTCCCCAAGAACTAGAGGAGTTCTGGGAGTCTGTTAGAGAAATTCTGGACCTGACTGAAGGAAATGAGAGGATAATTATGTGTGGAGATTTGAATGGTTGGGTTGGCACCAAGCGATCTGACTATGAAGCAGTCCTTGGCCCATATGGAGACAAGAGAGTGAATGATGCTGGTAAGCAAATCTTGGAAGTATGTTTGGAACGGAACCTCCTTGTGGCAAACACTATTTTCCGTCATAAGGATATTCACACGTATACTTGGAGACGGAATGACCAAAAAAGTGTGATTGATTTGATTTTAGTCGATAGCCGCCTCCGAAATAGTATATTGGATACAAGAGCCTACAGAGGCCCTACTCTTGAAACAGACCACTACCTGGTAGTATGCCGGTTTGCTGGGCTTTTCAAGAAGTGGAGGCACTGGCGAGTGCGTACTCCATGCGGAGGCACTGAAAGGATAAGGAATGAAAAACTGGAAGATGAAAGTGTAAGGAGTGTGTATGTAGGCTTAGTCAATGAAAGACTTGCGAATGCGAGTCTTTCTGGCTTAGATGTTGATGATTGCTGGAACATTTTGAAAGAGAGCATGGTGGACAGTGCAAAAGAGGCATGTGGATGCGCAAAGAGACGTAGAACAATGAAAGGTGACGCATGGTGGGATGAGGAGGTCAAAGCCTCCGTAGCGAGAAAGAAGAAGGCCTGGCTTGATTATGTCTCATCTTTGCAAATGGATGAAAGTATGCTTGAGATGAAGAAAGAAATATACCGTTATTGCAAGAGTGAAACCAAAGCTTTAGTGAAAGAGAAGCGTGAAAGAGTAGCTATGAATGAAGAAAGGAGACTGACGAATAGTTTCGAGGCTAATTCCAAGCTCTTTTGGAGGGAGGTTAAGAGGTCTCGGGGATATTCATCGGCATCCGGAATGAGTAAGATTAAATCTAAAGCTGGTGACATTCTTGCAAACCCGAACGAGGTGTTAGAACGGTGGAGTGAATATTTTGGAGAAATGTATGAGTATGTCTCTGATGTTGGCACTGAGAGTGAGGCTATGTCTGATTCTGTGGTGCCAGCGTCTGATGAAGACATCACTATGAATGAGAATGAATGGTCGATACGAAGTCTGAAAAGTGGAAAGGCCGCGGGAATAGACAAGGTATCTGCGGAGATGATCAAGCTAGGTGGCGCTAGCGTCCAGGACGCTTTCTGGTTCTTGTGCAATCTATGCTGGAGAAACGGAAAGGTCCCAATGGACTGGAGACGGGCAGTTATCGTGCCTCTGTACAAGGGTGCTGGGTCACGTATGGACTGTGCCAGCCATAGAGCCATCAGTTTGATCAGCTTAGCAGCAAAGGTGTATGGCAAGATTATTGAGAGGAGAATGAGGGTGAAATCTGATGGAATGTTGTGGGAGGCACAGGGAGGTTTCCGGAATGGTAGAGGATGCACGGATCAAGTTTTCTCTCTTCGCAACATCGTGGAGAAGCATCTGGCCAAAAGTCAGAGGGTTTTTTGCGGTTTTGTGGATATGGAGAAGGCCTTTGACAGGGTTGTACGAAAGGACCTTTGGGACATATTGCCGAGATATGGGATTGATGGAGCATTGCTTCGTGCTGCGCAGTCCACCTATGTGGGATGTACGGCATGCGTGCAAGTGGAGGGCAGCCTGTCACCCTGGTTTGACGTCAATATTGGTGTCAGACAAGGATGCGTGCTGTCTGCTCTGCTGTTTATCCTATATCTCGACCATTGTCTCCAGAGGATTAGATCTATGAATGTTGGAGTGCGTATGGGTGACCTGGTTGTGAACTGCCTGCTTTACGCGGACGATGCCGTACTTCTAGCAGAGTCGGCATCGGATCTGCAGCAACTAGTCACAACATTGAAAGATGATTGCAAGGAGAGAGGCTTACATTTGAATGCGAAGAAAACAAAGATTATGGTGTTTGAAAGAGATGAAACCAGAACGGATACAAGGATAACGGTTGACGATGTAGTGCTGGAACAGGTGAATGAAATTGTATATCTAGGATCTGCATTTAGTAGAGATGGAAGGTACTCCGCTGATATAGAAAGAAGAGTGAATGCAGGGAATAGGGTGAATGGAGCGTTAGGAAAACTTTTAGGCAGCAAAATCTTAAGCCAGAAGGCCCAGCTCGCCATACACAATGCGGTGCTGATTCCTACGCTAACATATGGAAGCGAGAGTTGGGTATGGCAGAAAGAGCATGAAAGTAGAATAAACGCGGTCGAGATGCGTGCGCTGCGGAAAATCTGCGGTGTATCGCTCACAGACTGCGTTCGGAATGATGATGTAAGAAAGAGAGTTGGTCTGAAGGACAGCGTCGGAGTCAAGGTAAGAAGAGGCATGCTCCGGTGGTTCGGACATGTGGAAAGAATGGATGACGAAAGATTGACTAAACAGATATACAATGCGAATGTGGAAGGATGTAGGAGCCGCGGAAGGCCCAGGCTCACCTACCACGACCAGATTGGTCGTGTATTAAAAGAAGGTGATGTTAGGAGTCATAAAAATCGTAGAGCTTGTATGAAAAGGATTATGAATGTTGAAGAGGCGAGTGAGGTGTGTAAGGATCGTGCCATATGGCGTTCGGTTCTCTCTGCCTACCCCGCTAGGGAAGTGGCGTGAAGTTTAGTTTAGTTTAGTTTATGATTTTACAAGTGTTTTTTTTTATGGCGAATGTGATATTTACCTTACGCCTTTGCGATATAAAATATATTATGAATACTAACATATGTACAAAATAAAAGTTTCATTACACCGGCCGAGCTCCCAAACATAATATCATCCGATTCCGTAGTCCCACAAAGTGGATTGTCCTGCCGCACAATGTAACAGCCCTGATATAAAATGTTGCTAGCTTTTCGAATTTAGTTTACGGCGATATTACCCTTACCGCTCTGTGCAGTATTTTACTTTATAAGGATTCTATTACTTTTATCTGATCCTTTCAAAGTATCTAGCATTGCCAGCTAATCAAAACTTAGTTTTCAACGTAGTGTAAGCTATTCAGATTTTTATTATGATTAAATTCTTTTTCAGAAAGAGACGTTGAAAGATTTCTTTAATTAAAATTTCTGATGCGTTTTACGCATTCATAGATTGGATGCGCAGAATTCTTCACAAGGTATTTTCACTAGCCGCCGAGTAAGTAGCATTAATTTGTATAGATATAGATTTAATATCAGCTCTGATGTTTTTCACAAAGAATATCACCACCTTATCGGTTAGGCCTGCTTATTTAGATGAGGACATAGAAATAGAAATAGAAATATCTTTATTCATGTAGGCTCCACAAAAGCATTTATGAATAGTCATAATAATACAAAATAAATATTTTACCGCCATATAAACATTGTTTATTTTATCTGGTTTCTTTATCTATGGTTAAAGATGGTCAGATGAACCATCATCTGCCTATCTTCAACCTTAGATAAAGAAAGTGTAATTACATTAAAAACGACCATGTTTCAATGTAATAACTCAGTCTGAGTAAATCATGATCCAAGCGGACCCCAAATAGTAACTGGGTAAAATTTGTTATTTTTTTTTTAAATTACCACATCCCTTAATTTTCTGAGAGATACTTAATAGACGATTTTATTATGAGAAATGGGTGAATTACATGATGACTGCCTGTAAAATAATCTAACCACATCTCGTAATTTTTGGATGATGCCTATTGTTTAATAATGACTCGTAGTTAGAAATAGGTGAGTTACGAAACCATGCTTGCTTTGTATATCCGATTCCACCCATTCTAATGAGTCCACGTAGAAATTCTGAACATAATTCGGCGTGGTAAGAAACTGGCTGAGCTCCAAATACCAGCCCAATAGCGATAGCTTCCTTTTGGCGAAATGAATCCGTATTTCAAGTAATTGGTCTCTGCCGTATAAATGGACCGTTTAAACCACTTGCACGACAAGGGAATCAAATCTTATAGGGTATGAGTCCGGAATACGTGAATTGAAGGAGTATTCTTTAGATGCACGGCTCTTGTATACAAGTGTGGTTCTAGGGTAGCTTAGGAACTCTAAGATCTGATGAAACAAGATTAATCTTCTCTAAGGTCTATTATGTATTTGCATGATACTGAAATATTACTCACGATCGAATATTACTCAAGGAACCTGACGAAGCAAGATTCGAGAATCTTTTCTAAGGCCTATATAGTATCATACATGCTTGCGGTATTTGCATGGTATTTATATGGGATCGCTTAGATTGTCGACAAGTAGACCGATTTCTTGACCATTTTGGTGGTAGAATACATACATAAATACATACATAGCATCACGCCCATAATCCCCGAAGGGGTAGGCAGAGTCGAAAGGGGAAGCAGGCCCCTTTAACCACATTCAGCTAGAAACAAAACTGGGCTGGGATACATGCCATACACCATTAGTTGTCATCTACGGCATGCTAGGCAAGAACCACAGATGGCACATTATTTTTAAGTCCCAGACCAACATGGGACAATGGGCTGGGTTAGATGGAAAATTGCGAAAAAAAATTGAGTTTTGGAAATTGAAATAAAATTTTAATCATAAATATCGTCAAGTATTACAAAAAACTAGCTTTCAAGTTGTGTATTTAATTAAATAGTCGTAATTTGATAACATAACCTGAGATTGATAGATAAGCAAATTCAATTCTTTGCATCATATCATTTTTATAGTGAAAGCTTTTAAGTTTTTCAGCTTCCATCTCTAATTTCAATCCAATCTACTCGATTATGAAGCACTAACAGTGATTTATGAAACATGAGCGATTGTTTTAATATTCAACGCATATTACTTCCACGGTTCTTGCAAACGTGACGCATGTACTGCATCCAATCAACGTATCGATTGTTGATCGAGTCCTGGGTTTCCCAAAATAGGAAACCAAGTGACCCCACTGCGTTTTCAATCTCCCATTTCTGACACCATTTTAATTTTTGCACCGTTATATATATATAACAAAATTGTGTCACGGTATTTCTAGTCAAAGGCTTCCGAAATGGCGCGACCGATTTCAATGTTTTTTTTATAGATTTGTTGAAAATAGGTCCACCACCATGCGGTTTAATCAGTAGTGGAGTGGTTTCCGTAAGCTCTGAGGCCTAAACTAAGTTTATTAGATGGTGGGATGATGCATAAAATGTAAAAACAAAATCTACCTCTGTATAAAATTTTAAGTAGATTATTTTTACATCATGCCCATAATCCCTGAAGAGGTAGGCAGAGCCAAAGAGACAGCAGGCCCCTTCAACCACATTCAGCCAAAAATAACTACACAATCACATACCCAAAACCCGATATATCATTAGTCGCCTTTTACGACATGCTAGGCAAAAACCACAGTTGGCACATTCTTTTAAATCCCAGACCAACATGGGACAATGGACTGGGGTAGATAGAAAATTGTGAAAAAGTGATGACATGTGGCTAGCTTGTCGCCTACACAATCACATACCCAAAACCCCTAATACCATTAGTCGACATTTACGACATGCTAGGCAAAAACCACAGTTGGCACATTCTTTTCAAGTCCCAGTGGGACATTGTATTTTGTAGGTGTAGTAAAAACAGTTGCGACATACAATCGAAAGGATCCTATCTGCTATTGTAATACGAATCTTTGAGATTCAATACAAATGTTCAATATATTAATTTTACGATTAATTTTTCGTGGTTTAGTTAAAGCAATCTGGTAGTAAGATTTGATATTGACAGGACAACGCTTTCCAAATCAGCTATTTTGTAATTAAATCTGCTCTATTAGGACGTAGCGATAATTAACAAATTGTAGCAACATAGGATTACACACTTGTTCATAGTTAGCACTAGCAGTAATTAAACACAAGATGAAATTACGTGTAGCCATATATAATTTCAATGCGATCTCATTGTATTGTACAATCTCTTAAGTATAAGGCAATTTCTCTTTTTAATATATGAATAACTTGGAACAGAATTGCTTAAGAAGTTTGCCACTTTTATGTATTCAACGATATTAATATACTCGGTATTATTTACAGCTTCCCATCATCCACCCTATATCGTAATTTCTTCATTTCCTTATCACGGTATTCACTAGATATTTATCCGTATTATTCATTTGGTAGGTTTCATTATACTTAATCAAGGGATCCCCCAGGGAAGGCTCCTGGATCCTGTACTATATTTTGGCCAAGGCTGAATTACCAAGCCTACGCAAACATCATAATTACAACATATACCTACATTTAATAAAAAATGTTGTATCTAATATTCTCAAAAAAACCCAGTCAAAAACCCAAGTCACTGAAGTAGAAATTGGCTAACGGTGTTATTTTATATATGAATTGCCAAATTCACAATGCACTAACTAACTTATTATTTGTTTACAACCGTGGTTTACACATTTGTTTTGCATGGGTGTACGTAAGTTAAAAATTGTCACAGAAGAAAACGGATCCATATTTATAAAAATCTATTTATAATATACAAATTTCCACCAGAGAAGACTCTTAAGTTAGTTAAGGAGCATCAAGCGTATTTAGGCAGTTCACTTGGTATCTGCAAGTTATCTGGCCTGCTGCCAGAGGGGTTAACTCTGGAGAATCCTCGTCTACTCCTAATATAGATCATGTCCTGATTACGACACCTAACTTAGGACTAGCTTCATGTTTGTTCTTAATACTAGACTCCAGACGCTATGTTTATACGACAGAATGTTTCGTTTTGCGTGTAATGTAATATTCAATGTAATATTCCTCCATTCCGCTCTCATTTTCCATCCGGCAAATTGTGTTAAGCGCTATACTTCACTTCAGTAGAATATGTTATTTATCTGAATACACCACAGTGTATATAAGTGTTATATACATGTATTAATTCGAAGGTGTATTATATTTTCGGATACTATAATACTGATATACAATGAGGTAGCTATTTAATATAAGAGGAAATATGTTGCTAATGAAATAAAAAAGTTCATGATCGTCCTAATTGTACCCGCACTTTTCGCATATGAGACGCGAATTTTATCAATAACCCAATACCACCCAGAAGAAACTAATAATTAAACAGATCGATTACATTTTTGACCAAAATTCCCGTTTCAGTTAAATAAATAAATAAATATTTAACTACGTCACATAAATTAATCTGATTCCGAGGTAAGTAGCTTAAGCACTTGTGTTACGGATATCAGAATCAACAGTGGTATTAAAAATATATACTTTAATATACAAAGTCAAAAGTCAAAGCTAAAATATTCATTATTAATATAAGTTTTACAGAAACACTTATAAATCGTCAGTATTTTTATTAGATATAAACACCCAGACACAGAACAAACACACGTATTCATCACACGAATTTTTTTTATGGATGGGGATCGAACCCACAATTCTTGGCGCATAGAACAGGGTCACTACCGAATGCGTCATCGAGCCAGTCCGTTATTTACTTTCAAATTTACGCCCTAAAATAAAGTTAGTAAACAACAACTTGCTTCTAAATTCAAAACAAAAATGTTACAACCGGTAATACGAACGGCCCGTTACACTCACTTGTCATTGTCAAAGTTGTTACATAAATCACGTAACATATAACGCTACACGCACCATACGTTCGCAGAACACGAGTTCTAGGCTCTGTGGCGAAGTGCTAGACTCAACGTCCAAAACTTTCCTAGTTGATTTTAATGGAAACGGAATGGTCGAAAGATTTCATAGAACGTTAAAAGCAGCAATGATGGCAAGAAACGCCGATTGCAATTGGGTGAGAGAGTTACCTACAGTTTTATTAGGATTAAGAAGCTGTGTTCGCGATGATACAGGGTTCAGCGCATCGGAAATGGTTTATGGCTCGTCGATTAAACTTCCAGGCGAATTCTTTGAGGAACCTAAATTACACCATACTCATGATATATTTACTACGTGGAGTACGTGCTGTATTTCACTACGTGCGGCAATGCGGCACAGTGTATATAGGTTTAAAGACATTTATTTCTCATAAGAACTTACAATGATAGTTCACTTAGAATGAAAAAAAAAAAATATATATATATATATATATATCGAATATATATAAAATACAAAATAAGGTACATTACATGGCGCAGCGCAGCTAAGTATTTTTTTTTACAATAGGTATTATTCACGTCACATATTTTGCAATATTCTATAGTACAATAGATTCGTAAGCCTGCAAGCTCCTAAGAGGTAGACAGAGTCTAAGGGGTGGTAATGTCATTTAACTACTTGTAGCTTAACATAAAAAAGGGTTTGGTTAGTTGAATAATCGTTGGAGCGGTGATAGCTCAATGGTAATGACACGTGCCTCTTAACCGAGGGGTGCGGGTTCAAACCCGAGCACGTACCCCTGGATTTTTCAAATCTATGTACCTATTTATATATTTATACATCCTGATGAAATCTGCACTTTCCAACAGCTATGGATATGTAACTATGATCCAAAAATTGTCTAGTTCCCCTATCTAAGGGTTACGAATGTCAGACCGGCAGTCGCTACAACGTAATAACAGACTCGCAAAATCCTAGATCATGACCTAAGCGGACCCAGTCTAAGCACGGGACATATCGCTAGGATGATGATAGTTGAATAATCGTAAAAAAGTATTGACAAGTGACCCTAGTGTGCCTAGAGACCTAAGTGCACGCATTCATCTTCTTTTTTAAATTGTTAGGAAAGGAAAACATTTGGTACACTCATCTTATAATTAAAAAAAAAACATCACACCCATAATCCCCGATAGGGTAGGCAGAGCCAAAGGGACGAAAACTGGGCTGGGTTAGATAGAAAATTGTGAAAAAGTAGTGACAAGTGGCTAGCTCGTCGCCTACACAATCACACACCCAAAACCCCATATACCGTTAGCCGCCTTTTACGTCATGCTAGGCAAGAAATACAGTTGGCACATTCTTTTTAAGTCCCAGACAAAAATGGGACAATGGGCTGGGTTAAATGGAAAATTGTGAAAATTGTGACTAATTTTATCGTATTCCATTATGATATTTTTAATATATCTACCGGTGTAATATATTTTTCTTAAGTGGGCATACGCTAACAAAGGATACCCAAAGCATTGGGCGTTATTCCTATATATCCTGCCGTTCAGTACTATTTCTAAATACTTCAGAAATATATTTCTTAACAATTCAGATAAGTGCTATAAGAAAATGATATCGATTTTATTTTTATTTCATTTCTAATTAGGTGACCATTGAATACTCAAATTAATGGGATAAAGCAGCTATCTGTTCGCATTATCATCACTGAAAGTGAGTCTATAAAAATAAGGCGTAATTATTTAAAGACTGTTTTCAGTATTTCTAAGAATTCGGGCAAAACCTTATCTGGCGGGAACCATAATTAATTAAGACCTTTAACTATCATTTGTAAGGTTAAGGATAGACCTAAAAATGCTTTAATTTTTTAGCGTTAAGACTTTTACGTAGGTTCCGATGTTTCTTTTTCAGTTTCGTCCGACCGATCAAAATGCTGTAATAGACATAACTGTACAAGAAATTAGTTTTTCTGTCATGCCTATGCGACTCGTTCGACAACAATTAATTGGCAGTAAAAAATATATTAGACATTAGTATCTTGACAAATTTATCGACGATCAAGGATGTATGTAATCTGTCTATTATTTGTATAATATTAGCTTACATACATTTGTAAGTGCTAACTAATTAGGCCACTTACTAATTAGTAAAGAATTCTATCTCAAAAGTGACCCCAGCTCCAACTTGACAGTTCACGTGGACCCCGGCCTCTGTCACTTCTTTTATTGTTTTTGCACAAAGTAAAAACGTTGGGGATGAAGTGTCCTCCACAAGCACTACAACAAGACGTGTTTACGAACGGCGTAGGGTTGGTAACTCTCCCATTTTATTTGTGTTGTCGAAGATAGCTAAGAACTCTTAAAATGCCGACATATGCTACGAACTTTTTTATCAACATATATCATCACGCCCGTAATCCCCTTAAGGGTAGGCAAAGTGCAAAGAGCGATATGTTCCTTACTACATTTAGCTAAACATTTTATCCAATAAACAATATTTTATAGCAATTTCTATTTCTATAATTTTTTTTCTAACTCATAATTAATAATACAGCACAGTTATTAGTTACTTCCAAACTAAGTATACAAACCAGCTTGATGTTTGTTCTATCGATATGAAACAACCCATATGCTTAAAAACTTTTATTAACTATCTATGTATTACTTGAGTAGGTATAAATTACTATTTTCATCACTCAAACATTTACCCTTCCAAGATTTAAGACCATGACAACTACATAGATTCAAGTCTTTAACTACTAGACCAGACAGTTCGCTATTTTAGGAATACTAACTATATTTTCTAAGTTAAAATACATACATTACATCACGCTCGAGATCCCCGAAAGAATAGGCAGAGTCAAAGAGGCAGCAAGCCCTTTAACCACAATTAGCCAAAAGTAAAACTGGTCTGGGTTAAATAGAATGTAGTGAAAAAGTGGCTCGCTCGTCGCCTACTCAATCACATACACCAAACCCAATATACCATTAGTCACCTTTTACGACATAAGGCGAGAAACACAGTTAGAACATAACGTCGATTGTAATATGAATTGCTGTAACCGCCAAAATGTCGAAAATGAGTCATATATGTAGTTCGACTGCAAATTTCAATCCGGATCGATTGGTGTTGTTAAAACGTTGATATCTTAAAAAAAATGTCGAGTACGTTAACCGCAACCTAACCGTTTTTTTCAGTTCACATGAGTTTTTTTAAGTTATGGGCCGTTTTTGTAAAATCGCATGTTATTAGGTTAACGTAAAGATCAAATTGTTATTGCGCATTAATGTACTGAGCAACTTTGAAAAAATATCATTGATGTAAGTCTCATTTTTTACATAATGACTCTTACCTTACTCAATTATTTTCCACAATATTACTTATTGTCGGTTACGCTAATGGTAATGTCTACAAAAATATAGAATGGCTTTTAAATCAACACATTATTCCCTCGGTTTTTTATGAATACACTTGAAAATATTAACCTGAATCACATTGAATTTTGTCTATCCAACCAATTGTAAGTTATCTTTAATATTAAAATAAGAAAAGTTAGCACATTGTTGTCAAAAATGTACTTATTGCAAATTGAGGCTATTTAAATAAAAATATTGTTTGTTACACTAAATTTCACTTATGTATTGTAACATTTATGTCACTTACATTATCACATCTGTGCTCAAGCCACAAGTTTTGGCGCTTACATTATTTTGCTTGACGGGTTAGGACGAATCGGGTGTTTACATTAAGACGCTCGTTAATAGTTTCTAGTCTATCTCTTTTCTTTTCATTTGTTATGCGTTAGGTAAGAGCGAGACAATCATACATTTCGTGGTAAGCAACAAGTATCACCATGCGTTTGTTTATGATTTGTTATTGTGATCAATGGCCAGTTTGTTCTAGAAACTCGTGATAAAGACATGGTGGGTTGTGATTTTTTAATGCTAAAATAAAAATGAATAAGTTAAGTGCATTAATATCGCGTAAAGAACAGTTACTAAAACAGCGTGAAGCCTTGAAAAGGTAAGTACTATGTCATTTATGCTCTTATCCTATGTACAATCAAAAAAGGGAGTTGTAGGTATATTACACTAATTATTGACGTTCTTAACTAATGTAAATAGTACAATAAGATTATTTCTAGTATAAATAATAAGAGACGAGAGTTGTGTCACTGCCATAAAAGTACCTACATTTTCTTTGCTCGACTACCTACGTAAATAATAGCGTAAATACTGAGGTTAGGTACTTTAACTGTATAAAATGATCGTACCGCTCCTATTTTGACTTTCTAATACTGATTTCATGCGACTTACACCTTAATTTACAAGAAAACGTGTTTGAAGCTTTTCATTACAATCTAGATTATAGAAGTAAATCTTATAATTCTTCGCTTACAATAATAGTTTTGCAATCACAAGATACGCTTTGTAAGATACTTTAACTTTTCAGTTTGTATTCGGAAACATTTGTCGCTTACATTATCCATAAACGAGATAATTGCTTAAATTTGGCGGTTACATTACTAAGTTGCGTTAAATATACATGTAAAATTGTATTTACGTTATGGTTCTATAGTGTAAATTTCACCAGAATCTTCTCTTTTCAAGTCATAGTCCCTTAAAAAAGACGAAAAAGCTGTTTCTTTATTTATTTGCGCTAGTTACTGTTGTAGCTAATACTTAATTATAGTTTCGTTTTTATTATACAATATGTTTTAATTTCGTTTTCAGGAGACAACAGAAAGATGTCAAAGATAGCAGTAATAGTGATATTATCGAGGAGAGCGACACTGAGATGTTCCCAAAAATTCCCACAAGCAGCATACGCAGCCAACAAAATGTCACAGTATGTAGTACTGACGATGAGCCCAGCAACGATTCAATAAATAATACGTCGACTATTTGCTTGCCTTTAGACCATTCATTTTTTCGGCCATACAGTGGTGATGAGCTCAATCATGCTTCTACTAACAACATTAACCCCAACGCTTCCCCAACAACTCCTTTGCAAGAAGATAAGGAAAATAGAAGCTCCGAAAATTTTCAAGGCAGTGATTGCTCCACTAAAAATATGGTCCTAATAACTAAACAACCATTTGTTGAGGCCGATCGCGATGCTGAAAACAGTTTGGACATTTTCCAGGCTTTGTCTTCAGAATATCACGATAGTAACATGAATGAGATTAACAATCACAAGATTACAAATGATTTGATTCCTGACTTGCCCAATAATCGTCAGTTACAACTTCCTATTATTCATGAAAAGTCTGCCAAAAATCACACAGAAAATTACACAGAAAACACTAAACAGGACCCAATAAAGAACAAAATAAATATTATCTCTGATGTAGTTATAAAACTTCCTGATAAAGTAGTCTTGGGTAATGGTAAGTGTGACTTAATTCTGTAAAAAAATCGCAAAATTTTCAATTTGATAAATAGAAAAACCAATCCATCCGATTACTAACTAATTTCCTACTACCGTATTTAATTTTTTCAGATCCCCACAATCCCGCTGATTCAGACAGTGTTACAATGACAGAATTGAAAACGGTTGAAGCTGCTTTGAAAGTTAGTAGTAAAAAAACCACAACAGAGGATCCTATAACTAAAATAAATAATGACATCTCTGAAGCAGATATGGACGGTATGTATACTCGTAATTTCATTAATACTATAATCTTGTAAAACTAATTAATGTAAATAATGATTTATACTTAAATAAGTTAATAAATATAAGGTTTATTATTATTTTTAGCACCACATCTATTCACGGATCTTGACAGTGATACAGAAACAAAGCTGGGGGTATTTGAATCCGGATTTATAAATGGTTTAGAAAACCAACATGACAACGAAGACCATGAAATACCTTGCCCTACTAATGAGCTACACACTAACTATGGTTATGCCTATGTGTTAATCATTTTATAAATTTGTATACGCATAAATTAGCGGTATTTTATAAAGCAATGCTTTTATTATTTTCCAGATTCAGGACCATGCAGTTCCAAGCAGGGTTGTGTTAGCAGTTCATTCAATGATAAGAAAAGAGATAGTTCTACATCTCAGGTTATAACTGGACAAAAAAGGCGTAATGCGACGCAATTCGAAAAAACGTATTTTGATTTTAAATTAGAAGAAGATTTGGGGGATTTCTCCTCTGGCAGCTCAGACTTTTGGTCACCTAAAGACACTGACAACTAAAGCTTATCGGGAAATAAGAAGGCGAAGAAAAGGGTAAAACGAATAAATAACAAAAATGAAAACCATGTACCAACTAAGAAAATTAAATTAATCAATAAAACTAAAACACGAAAACTTGCAAAAGAGAAGGGAATGAATTATGAAACAGCAACAGGAAAGATGAAAGAAGCTAGAAAACTAAAAATAAATCCATGCGTAGAAAACAAGTGTCCTAGAAAATGCTACGAAATACCCGAAGAAAGACGACAAGCTTTGTTTGATTTTTTTTGGGATTTGGATGATCAAAGAAAGAGAGAGTGGATTGTGCAATCTGGATCTTATATACCAATAAAAAGAAAACGAACTGATGCTCCTCTGAGCAGAAGGGATAAAACATACGAATATTACATTAATGAAGGTGAGGGCCGAAGACAAGTATGTCAACAGTTCCTAAGAAGCACATTGGATATATCCCAAACTTATTTGCTTTATAATCTAGCACAGTCTAAAGAGGGTATTTCACAAAAAGATAAACGAACTCGCCATGCCGATCCGAAATACGACGAAATGACCTATAATCATGCCAAAAAATATATTGAAGATCTACCGGTGTTGCCATCACATTATAACCGACCTCAATCAACAAGGCTCTAAATACCGCAGGACTTAAAAACAGTGACAAACCTTTACCGCCTGTATGTGAAGTATTGTGAAGACAAAGCCATCACGCATCTTAGTGACCGACTTTTCAGGAATCTTTTTGCTGAGTACAACTTAACCTTCCATGTACCGAAAAAAGATAAATGCAAGCTATGCGTTAAATATGAAAATAATACAAACGTATTCAATGAAAAGGAGACCAATGAATATCAAAATCATCTCGAAGAGAAAAATGCATCCTACAAACGAGCTGAAGTACATCGAAATATGTTTTGTATTGATAATTCGACGGTGATGGCTAGTTTCGATCTTCAGAAAGTTTTGAATACCCCACATGGTAGTAGTATGCTTTTATACTACAGTAGAAAGTATGCGGTGTACAATTTAACTGTCTACGAATCCCATACACAAAACGGATTTTGTTACACTTGGGGAGAAAGCGATGGAAAGAGAGGAAGTTGCGAAATTGGTACATGCTTGTATAAATACCTGCTTGAAATTGACCAGAAAGCAGTAAAATATGTAATTTTCTACTGCGATTCGTGTTGGGGGCAAAACAAAAATAAAGTTATATTAAGTGTGTTTAAATACTTCCTGGAGAATGCAAAAAACGTGCAATCTGTTCAAGTTCACTACCTTATACCAGGACACACGTATATCCCCCCCGCCGGGGTCCTCGGTTTGTCGTACCGGGGGGGCTTAGTAGGCCCTGACATGGCAGGGCTGAAGCGAAGAAGGACCCCGAGGTGAGCCGCAACTGCACGACTTGCTACCGGGCAGTTGCGGCGGTCCGGCTGTAGACCCACTGCGGCCGGACCAGGGTTGCCGAGGAAGAGGAGGAGCTGAGTGTGTCGTTGCTCGCCTCCCTATCCTCGGCAACCCGACAGGGGCGCGCTGGGTCGCGTCGTGGTGGGTCGCAGAGGGATTGAGCGTCTCGGTGCTCTCCCTCTGCGACGACAGGGCTAAGCCCTCAATCTGGGTCGCCGGGCGGAAGGCGGCCCCTTCGACGAGGCGCTCTCCGCGTGCCCCTCTGGCTTAGCAGAGGGCACAGCGCGAGAGTGGGCCCACGACGTCGGTCACGGGGATGATCGGCGTCTGAATCCTGGGCGGAGTGGTTGAGACATGCTGGGTGGCCTGGCATGTCTCGACGCGCGCGCGTGCTCGGTGCTGTGCATCCGACGACTGTTGTCGTGGGCTGCACAGCATCGACCACCGCCGCGCGAGGTGGGCCGCGTAGCGCGGCACGCGCATCACCGGAGGAGTTGTCGTATAGTTCCGACAGTGGGGATACAGGCTCCTCCGGGACTGCGCCGCTGGAGGCCACGTTGGGATTTTAGTCGGTTCGAGTCCGACACACCGCCCTCTGCTTCCCCGAGCAGAGGGTGACGGCTCGTGGGAGTTTCCCCAACTAAAAAAAAAAAAAGAAAAAAAAAAAAAAAAAAAAGGACACACGTATATGCCGGTCGATTCTATGCATAGTGTCATAGAACGCGAGGTTCGAAAACTCATTGTGTGGAGTCCAGTACAATGGCCCACTTTCATGCTTACTGCACGAAAAACCCCACGTCCTTATATTGTAAACACCTTAGACCACACAGATTTTATTAACTGGGAGATTATAGCTAATGAAATATTTACTTCCAAAACAACTTCAAACCAAAATTTTAGGTTGAAAGATATCCGGATTGCCACAATAAAGAAACCAAACCTAAATGAAATGGAAGTAAAATACACGATGAAAGATGATGGAGACACTTACAAAATACCGTTAAGTCTAAGGACAGAAAAGACGACAAAGAAAGGAAAAGGAAAAGGAAAAGGAAAAGGCCAGTCAAATGCGCACGCAGATGTTGTGACGGATAATAAACCAAATTATTCTCTGCAAAAACTGTACAATCAGCGACTACCCATTTCCACAAAGAAATACATGGACCTGAAGAAGCTATGTGACGATGAGGTGATACCGATACAGTACGTACAAGACTACATACAGCTCCCTTACATCGACAAAGTGGACTACTTAGACGATATTATACAGGACGAGACCTCGAATAATGACAATGCAATCCAAGACTCAAGTGACGGAATTAATGAAAAACATCAAGAAAATATTATGCCGGAAACTAAACAAAAGGAACAAACACATGACGAAAAAAGAAAAACTGCTGCGGTAGAAAATTCAAAGAATAACATCAAGAAAAACAAAAAAAGTGTAATAAAGATGACGATACAAAAGGATGAAAACAAAAACGAAAAAGCAGTGAAAGCCAGCAGAAAGACAGGAAAAGCTGTAGAAAAGACAGTAGAAAAGGTTAAAAAGAGACAAGAAGAAGAAAAATTAGGAAAAAGAGTGAAGAAAAATACAAAAAAGTAGAATAAACTACGTGTTTTCTTATGTTAATTTCGTGAAATATTATAATTTTATGTTCCAACTTATTAAAAAAGTGATTGCTTAAGTAAGTAATTTAATTGAACTGTAAAGTAAAGATTTTGTGTTTAAAAGTAAGAAACAGAAGTAAGAAGAAATATTTATTTTTGTTTATTAAATAATTGTGATTTATTATTACACTTGATCGATGATAAGTGTTATTTAATAGGTAATTAAAGTAATTATGTTTAAATGTTTGAGTAAATTTAGTGTTTTTCTAAAAAGAACAAACCTTTTTTATAATTAAACGTGTTTCTGATTATAATTATAACATGTTGTCCCATTTAATCTGTTTTTTTAATTACTTACTACCTTGCTGCTGTTTATCTTAAATTAATGGGTTAATTTAATATTTAACCTTAATGAAAGTGAATAAGTGTGAAAATGCATTAGCAAATTGTTATAACGTAAGTCCACTTCTTTAAAACTTTGCGCCTTGCTCTAATATTTCTTAGATATTTTGTGACATACATTAAACTGCCAACTGTTTTTCAAATTATATCCGCAAATCAACTAGCGTAACTACATTTTTTTGCAAAAAAATTGATGTAACCGCCAGGCTATTTCCGGAACTATGATAGCTATCTTATTTTGAACCAGTTCATCTAAAAGATCTTACAAAAATAGGATGATGGTGAAAAACACGCCGATATTGGACAAATAAATAAAAAATTATAACACTTTTTCTGATTTGTAAAACAGTTTTTCGCTTCTCCTGTAAAATCGTCATTTGGCGGTTACAGCAATTCATATCACAATCGACGATAAGTTTTAAGTCCCAGACCAACATGGGACTAAGTCAAAAAAACGCCTAAAATCATAAAAAAAACAAATAAAAATTATACCTTTATCTATTTTTTGATTCCTTATTTCAAGTAGACCGCAATCATTCCCATAAAATAACGCACGAAGTTATTCATTTCGTTTCCTTCTGAAACTGCCATCCTTAACAAATATTTTTCTCTAGTCGCCACAGCAAAATATAAAGCAGTAAAATAACTCCATTTTAACATTGGAAATGTGATCGGTTTGATCGAATAATCCGCAGTTTCAATTTGATCAGGTAGCATAAATTGCAGGATGTATATACTCGTTTATTTCCTACCAGGTGGTGGGAAAAATTTATCACAGAAAGATATGCATGAAAACCCATCAATATGTTACGTATAAGTATATAATTAAATATTAATAATAATAAATATTTATTAATTTTATTATTATTCTTGTTTTGACTGGCCCGTTGGTCGAGTAGTCAGAAACCCTGGCCACGAAACCAAGGGTCGCGGGTTCGAATCCCGCTAGGGGCAAATGTTTCGTGTGATGAACATGGACATTTGTACTCGAGCCATGGATGTTTATAAACGTATATAAGTATTTCTATCCGTTCACTTAGTATCCATAATACAAGCATAAGCTTAGTTTTTGAACTAGGGAATTGGTGTGTCAGTCTGAAGAATTTATTATTATTATTATTAAATAACAAATTTCCCAGACTGACACACCAATTCCCTAGTTCCAAACTAAGCTTATGCTTGTACTATGAATACTAGGCGAACGGATAGATATACTTCAATACGTTTATAAACATCGATGACTTGAGTACAAATGTCCATGTTTATCACACGAAACATTTGCCCCTAGCGGGATTCGAACCCGCGACCCTTGGTTTCGTGGCCAGGGTTTCTGACTACTCGACCAACGGGCCAGTCAAAATATTGGATATAAACACCCAGACACAGAACAAACTCAAGTATTCATCATACGATTTATTGTCCTGGGTGGGGATCGAACCCACAACTCTTAGCGCATGGGGCAGGGTCATTACCGAATGCGCCATCGAACCAGTCAAAGGCTATAAACATTTTATAGATTATCTTGAGAGCTATTCAATCATCGGTACATATTTTTAACCGACTTCAAAAAAAAGGAGGAGGTTCTCAATTCAACTGATTTTTTTTACACTTACTTTTTCTTATACTTCTAAAAGCGACAAGCGTAGGCCCATCCCAGCTTACCGGGGCAGTACCACTTACTGGATTTTACTTCATATTAAGAAGTATATCTATACTTATATATACTAATATTATAAAGCTGAAGAGTTTGTTTGATTGTTTGCTTGAACGCGCTTATCTGAGGAAATGCTAGTCCGATTTGAAAAATATTTCACTGATAGATAGCCCATTTATCAAGGAAGGCTGTTAGGCTTTTTTTTTTTTTTTTTTACGTGAGGAATGAATTTACGCACCGTCCAAGTAAACCTAGGTTCGGCCTACGAGGGATGTGTCGGGCTCAGAGGCGTTGGGAAAGCACTCTACTACCGACTAAACCTCACGGTGGTCATTGTTCGGGCGTTGGCGCAGATTCCAGGCTCCCCACTCGGGACTCTACGCGAAATCTACGTCTACGCCGCTGCCGATCCATGCGGCCCATCTCGAGGGAGAGGCAACTTCGCCCCCAGAACACCTCGCGGTGCTTATGACGGCACAGACCACAGTGTCACCCCATCCTATTTAACGGACGAGGATCCACGTGTCGTCATCTTCTCTGGGGCTGCTTAACGAAGTGAATGCAGGCCCCCCCGCAAACACTCCACAGCCCCAAAGGCCCTTTTAGTCGCCTCCTACAACAGGCAGGGATACCACAGGAGTATTCGGAGCCCTCCCTGTAGGGCGCAAGGCTGTTAGGCTATATTATCTAACATTAACCATAAACGCGGGTGAAACGGCGGGCACAGCTAGTCTTAGTATAAAATCAAATTATCTAAGATAGTATCACGCGGCTAAAAACGTCGAAATGTTCTTGTACGTTTTTTTTAAATTAAAATTCGACTTCTTTTAGTAATACTGTTTATACCTTCACTTTGACAATTGTTTCTCCCTTTCCGCTCCGAAGACTTTACTGTTAATCTTGTACACTTGCTCCTCAGCCGATACGAGAATTAGGTCAAACTCCTTGAGTGACTCCACTTTGGTAAGCTGATTTGACGTCCGGGAGTACTAATATGAAAACCGATGGCCCTCACCAAGGATTACAGCCAAGGAAAAGTTGGGGAACAATCTTTAATTACCGTTGTTACGGCACAAATAAATGTTTGTCTATTTTCATAGCCTCGTTGGGCCAACCCAGTTTCTAGGTTAGTTTGTGTAAGTAATATTTTTATAGCAATACCCATGTCAAAGGTTTATCTTGGGAATATTATAAAGAGTTTTAATTTTTGTTACCATCAAGCATTAAAATACTGATTGCTATTAGCAGTAATTTGGCACACATTCGGAGACAAAATATCACAGAGCAACACATAAATATTATTTTTTATATTTCCGCTAAGATATAAAAGTACATGATGTGAATGTGAATATATTTTTTACATTCTGTCAATTAACGTAAAAAACATGATAGTTGCTATATCTGATGTAGATGGATATTTTCATATTGACATTATATATAGAGCCACATGATATGTATTCCTAAAGTATCTTCACAATTAATAAATTGTATAAATATACAATATGCAGATTCTCATACGTGAAAGTTAGTATAAAGTGGACCATAATTATAGTTATATTTAGTTTCATGTACACAAGCGTATCACTTTTTGTGATATGGATTACAATATCATAATTAGAAACATAAAAAAATAAGTATTTAATAAAAATCTTAATTAAGTAAATTCGTATCATTCGTATCAGATTGTCATCAAAGAAAGAATAAAAATGTATCAAAGACTAAAACCAAATCTAAAAAGAGACTAATTAAAATACAAAGTTTTTTTTCAATACAAACGAAATACAAAAAATCACATTTCATGTCATAATGCCAAACTCAAAAAAGGCATAAAGATACTTCTCACATGGAGGAAATCAAGACCCTCTAGACACACCACCTTATATTCACTGAAGTGTTTCATTCGTTCGCTCATGAATGACTTAAGTCTGCTCACGTACGCAGGAACATTGCAATTTTTATAACAAAACCGGCTGGAATATATCGTAGGTAAAGCATACGTACACGTGTAAATTTGGTTCGAGAAGTTATTGAATTGAGCAAAATATTATTAGAGAAAACTTTTACCATGTCGGTGTAAGACTTAAATGACCGACTGAATGTCCGACTACATCATACATTGATCTGATTCCGAGGTAAGTAGCTTAAGCACTTGTGTTACAGATATCAGAATCAACAGTGTTATTACAAATATATACTTAAATATATTGAATATTAACACCCAGACACAGAACAAACACAAGCATTCATCACACGAAAGTTTATCCTGGGTGGGGTTCAAACCCACAACTCTTGGCGCATAGGGCAGGGTCACTACCAAATGCGCCATCGAGCTAGTTTCTTACACACTTATAGTATATATTTTTTCATTTAGCCTGCGCTGTCCCACTGTTGGGCAAAGCCCACCGCTAAAGTCTTCCACAGCCCTCGATTCGTTGCCAGCTTCTGCCAATCTTGGACGTAGATGTCCAAATAATTCCTCGGCTACCAAACTACATCACACGCATTGATCTGACTATGAGCTATGTAGCTTAAGCACGTTGCGTTACAGAAAACTGTCGTCCCGAAGTATATTGAATTATAGCGTGAAAAATATTTTGGTAATTCTTAATCTGCCTTGTAATTAAAACCATTATTTTACTGGTACTGAATTAAATTTCCCGTGATAAATAATTTATTTATTGTTTTAAAAAAATAAAATTTGTCCAATAAAGTTGGGAATTGGTTAATATGAATTTCAAATTTTATTTCAGTATTTATGGCGAATAATACGTATTACATATAAACATAACGAATAAAACAACTTGTTTCTGTGGTTCATCGAATTTTTAGAATCGGCTTATTTCTGGTTCTTTATTATTTTAATGCATTTAATTTTTACTAATATATCATCACGCCTGTAATCCACCAGGGGGGTATATTTACTAATCTTTTTTTTTATGTAGATAGTCTCTGACCCCCGTCGCTCCAATTTTTTTTTTTGGGGGTCGCAAAGACATTTACATGGATCGCAATTTCACAAAAAACTAAAACTATTCTTTTTCTATCGTTACTGTTCATGAATACCTATAATTCAATAATTGGCAACTAGAATACATATCACGAAATATTTGTACAATAATAATGTGATCATGAAAAGAAAAAGCCTAAAAACCTCTGTCTTCACAATCTAATTTCAAATTCAAATTCAAATTAAAAATATCTTTATTTATATAGGCTTCAAGAAAGCACTTATAAATAGTCAATATACAAAAAAAAGAACAAATAATACTACCACCGGTTCGGATGGTAGAAACTATCGCGAAGAAACCAGCAAGAAACTCGATAGTTACTCTTTTAAATGCCAATTATACAATTGTGTAAACTTAATTAATCTACACTTAAGACTAGATATCACTGCAGATGAACAATTCATTATGAAGTTAACCATAAATCTTTGTCATTGAGGAATTCTTCGATCTTGTAATTAGCCCTTACTCATTAAAAATGATTTAATGCATAATTTGAATCTATGTAAGGGTAATGATAAAATCACAGCCCATTCAGAGCTAAGTCAACAAAGACCTACGCGAAAATCCGCACCAATAAAATAAAAACTTCGTTCACCATTCATTCCCTTGTTCAACTGCCAGAAAGCACGGGCTAATTAATCAATCAACCCGCTTCGATGACATCGGCTCCTTTCATGTTTGATCAATGCTCCTAGAGTTAATTAGTATCTGTCGCAACTGGAACATCTGTTCCAGATCGCGTATGCAAATGGGTTCAAGACTATATTTCATGGATCGTCTGATACGTCTATTAATCACGTCTTTTTATGACAGTTCCTTTGTCTTCGTCAGTAGGTACTCTATAGTATATATTTGTACGGAGATGCCATTGTGATAATTTTTCATGCGGTCAATTCTGGTATTTTAATTTTTTTGTTTTATCTGCTGGGAATGGATTTATAAGTTGAAAGCAGTGGTGGTTTATTGGGATATGTGCAAGAAATTTTAATTCAAATCCAATTGATTACATATCATATTAAGATTTGAAAAATATTTGGACAAGATTAGGACATCATTTTGAATGTGTAGTTAAGAATTTGTTGTCGTTACACGTCAAAGTGTTATATAAAACTGAAACCGTATTAAAAAAATCTGATACTTAAAGATAATACGGCTTTAGTGCAATAAAGATTTAAATGGTTATGTACAATCTAATAAATAATATTAATGTCACCGAAGGAACGTTTGACACCTATACCATATAACTTTTGTTTATCGGATGTTGCCTATTGATACTTCGAAATTTGATACAATGAGTAACGGCAATGTGATTAGATCGACGCGTCATTATGCATTTAATAATTAAGTATATTAACTCACACAATCCACCACGTATTATCTGCATTAATCTTAATGTAATTTTAACGTCTTAATATATTTTTTAAATGAATGACATGCACAGTATGATTGATGGGAACTAAGTGTTGCGACAAATTAAATATAATATGAACTTCTTAAGAAGCTAAATAGTTTCACTTGAAAATTAATGGAATGACGAATAGATACCATCCGTATAGAGTAGTTAACAAATGTGCTAGTTTAATTAAAATGTCATCCAGATGAGTGAGATTGATTCCGTTAGAACATTTTCCCATAACAAGTTTGGTCTCTTATGGTTGTAATTGATTGACTCATCAAAAATGAATCCAGATATCAAATATCCGGCCAAGTAGATAACAAACTCACTGGGGGATTCGTGCCAAGACAATATAAGCGAGCTTCATGGTAGAAAACAAAAATAGATGCTCTAAGCTTAGTAATTTCTGAGTGCGGAAGGCTAGCAGCGTTATTATGTAACAGACAGACGGACATTGAAGCGATTCTACAAAAAAATGCTTTTTTCTTTTAAGGAACGGATCCTTAGGTAGTCCGTTAGTAGTTGGTATTAAAATATATAAAAAAATAATACTGACGTAATTTAAACTCAATTTTTTTTTCAAGAACACTATTATCAAGGTCACGGTTTCATTTAAAATGGTCACGGGAGATCATTTTAAATGAAATCATTAGAAAAATGTTGAAACTTAGTTCTGTCTTAGCAACAGCCGAATAGTATGAAATGACATAATATAAAATGGTTACCTTTATTTTAAAATTTGTTGTTATTTTTAGGTTTTTTGTCCCATTTTCTGCAATATAACTAAATGTATCAATATCATTTTGTTCAAGGAATACATCTCAAATTTTATAAAAAAAAAATTACATTCACACATTACATTACAAAATTAAATTAAATACCACACCTAAGTGATTCTAAATTCAAAAAGTGACTGTTGGAAAACAATTAATTCAAGAAAACGAATACAACTCAGTATAATACAAAAGGCAGTGTTTTACCAAACAAGAAATGCTGGAGTTGAGGGGAAAAAAGGCAGCCCCTACCCTCAGGTCGCCCAGCCCTCGAAGCCCGCATTATTTTCATTCCTCCGATTCATTTGTGAAATAGAATAGAACGTTTCACTGATTGGAGAGGTCTACAAATAAAACTATGAGGGTCGCAAATGAATAGTTGAGATCCTATTACAATAGTGATTTCTGAATTTATTTTTTTCAGTAGGCAGTAGTAACTGGCAGTTAATACCTATATATACAGTTATGTAGTTAGTTGGGTTAGATGAAAAATTGAGAAAAAGTAGTGGCTACATGTGGCTAGCTCATAGCCTTCACAATCACATACCAAAACCCCATCATTAGTCGCCTTTAACGACATGCTAAGCAAGGAATATAGATAGAAAAATTTATTGCGTCTCAGACCAACATACAACTAACAAAAATCAAATCTAGAACACATAAATACATACATAATATCACGCCCATAATCCCATAATAATCATCACGCCCATAACCCCATAATCCCGAAGGGGTAGGCAGAGTCAAAGGGGCAGCATGCCCCTTCAACCACATTCAACTAAAAATGAAGCCGGGCTGGGTTAGATGGAAAATTGTGAAAAAGCAGTGACAAGCGGCTAACCTATCGCCCACACAATCACACACCATTAGTCGTCTTTTACGACATGCCAGGCAAGAACCACAGTTGGCACATTCTTTTTAAGTTCCAGACCAAAATGGGACAGTGACAAGTGACTAGCTCGTCGCCTACTCAGTCACATACCCAAAAGCCCATTAACCATCAAATCTAGAATATAAATAAAAACTGCATCGCAACCCTTTTTACGCGACTGCGTACTCACGTATCGCCCCAGCAACCATTGTCACAGCTTGATTAAGCTATTCAAACTAAAACAATAGGCTTATTAACTGACGTCACGGAGTCGCCCCGGCGCGTGACTATTCTACGTGCAAGTTCCAATTTACGTACAAATGCTGTGCTAATAGCTCTAGAGACAGTGAGGGAACTTCAAAAATCGTTTTTAACAAGAATTTCAGTTACATATTATCACGTTTTCACTATAAAATTCTTGACGAAACCTGTCCAAATAACAGTCGATGTGTATCCATGATCCAATTCTTGTGGCTTCGTTTCTAGAGAAGATATGTGCCCAAGCCATAGTTAAACTGTATCGTTTTACATATATAACTTCACGCTCCTAAAGAAGGGGAGGGGCGCTTCTTGTTACAAACCTAACAAGTAGTGTTTATTTCGAGAAATTATTATGAAGTTGAAGCCTCACTGTTGCTCTTTGTACTACGAACATTGTGCTCCAATTGAAGATGCTGTGGATGCATTCGTGGAATCCTATTCTGGCTTAGGAAGGCCGATTCGGCATAATCAATCCGGTTCGTATTATGTTTTCCTGGTAAGAGCCGTAATAGCTCAGTTAATATTATAATAACCGGAGATTCGAATTCGACCCTAGATTTCCAAATATTGCAATTAGACGCACCACTCACATGGAAATAGTCAAGAAATCTGTTTTCAGAGAACTATAAACGAAAGTATGTACACGTAGGTGTAACAATACGCATTTTTTTGTTTCAGGGTTAATCAATGGTAACGTTCGCTACCACTTAATCATCTAACTAAATCTAGGATTATCGTTAGGTAATAATGATAATAATGTCCTGTTAACCGATATCGGTCACGGCGGCCAATCTCAACGAGGATTAGCCAACTGCGCAGGAGATATTATAGTGCACAAGTGTGTGCGCAAACACAGGTGCACTCGCTGTTTCTTTACTCTCATGCAGTGAGACGGCAATTCGACATTACCGGAGATAGATCAGGCGCAGGACTAACGGTTTAACGTGCTTAATGGTTAGTTATGGTCAAGTATCCCGATTAGTAATAGACTGGATTAAAATGGGATAGCACTTTACCCAGTTTATTAAAAAGGTTAGCTTTTGATGATAGTAAATAGTAAATTCTCAAGACTGACACACCAATTCCCTAGTCCCAAACTAAGCTTATGCTTGTGTTACGGATACTAGGTGAACGGATAGACATACTTAAATACGTTTATAAACATCCATGACTCGAGTACAAATGCCCATGTTCATCACACAAAACATTTGCCCCTAGCGGGATTCGAACCCGCGACCCTCGGTTTCGTGGCCAGGGTCTCTGGCCAGTCAAATAAAATAAAATGATATATATTCTTTTTCCTTCTATTTAAAGAGAATAAAATTGTATTGTTAAATTTTTTGGCACACAAAAATTATTTCAAAACATAAATATTACATTTACCCTTCTTATTTGATAGGGAACTAGAAACTGCCGATAAAATTGCTAAAAAAAACATAAAATCCTCGAATCCTTGCGTATTGTGTCTGCAAGTAAGAAATATTTTGTAGGAGCCTACGGCTCCATTTAAACTGACTGCAAGCAGGATTATAAAAAAATAAATAAGATATCAAGTAGTTCATGTTGGTCTGGGACTTAAAAACAACGTGCCAACTGTGTTACTTACCTAGCATGTCGTAAGAGACGACTGATGGCATATCGGGTTTTTAGTATATGATAGTGTAGGCTAGCTACTTGTCACTACTTTTTCACAATTTTCCATCTAAGCTAGGCCAATTTTATTTTTGGCTCGATGTGGTTCAAGGTACTTTGTGCCCCTTTAACTCTGCCAACCCCTTTGGGGATAACGGGTGTGACGTTAGGTTAGTTATAAAACTGAAATATCATTCAAATTTGAATCGGACATTTGCATACGATGTTCAGAATAGCGACGGCTACGTTTGGCTAACCTTGGACAATGGTGTAAATTGATTAAGTCGTATTAGTTGGTTAGCAGTTGAGTGATTAACACACATATGTATGCGGGGCTATGTAATTATTTGATATACCATCACGCTCGTTATTCCCCTAGTACGTTCTGCCTGCCCCAGACAGGGTGTACTATAGATACTCTAGGTTTTGACTGGCTCGATGGCGCATTTGGTAGTGACCCTGCCCCACGCACCAAGAGTGGGGACGATCCCCACACAGGACAAACATTCGTGTAGTGAATACTTGTGTGCGTGTATAACACGCAATACGTAATATAATGCCACATATAAATAAAACGCTTGTTATGATGTATTATTGTTATAATAGGATAAACCCACAATGTTTATAAGATATACCTAAACTCATTACACATATTACATTTGACAAATGTATACATTACACATACACATTATATATTGTACACATGATATAATATTAAACACACAAAACATAATAATATAAACTATGATATAGTACTTATAGATACATATAACATATATATATGATTTGTTACATATGCAACGTGAACTGTTATTTTACCCCTATTAACTGTAATATATAATATAATAATATGGTGTCTGTTTGCCCGGGCTAAACGCCCGCGCCATGGCATCCGCAGAATGCCAGTGGTCGTGACGTGCGCACCCTGCTTGTCATGGCTCGATACTGAGCGGAGACCATTTTGGTACCTACCATTGTTGTGTTTGTAGAATATTTTTTGTAAATTGTATTTTTACTTCATTTATTTCGTTTTCCCATGTATTTTTGGTACCAAATAAACATTTTTTCTTTCTTTCTTTCTTACATATAGTCACCTTTTACGACTGTTGGGAAAGGAACACATTTAGTTCCTTTGAAGTCCGAAAACAACATTGAACGATCCTTGAATCACTTTTAGACAATAAGGTGGATGACACCACAGATTTTTAACACATGTACTTTTTAATGCTGTCATAAGGCAATAATGCTTGCAGATTTATTGTAGAAATACTAAGTGGCTAAGTCCTAAACCATTATGAGACTATATTATTTAGTGTATTCTACACTATAAAGTATTATTCAACTATGTGGCTATGGTACTTACGTGTAAATGGGCATTTTGTCGCCATCTTTGAACCAGAGCATCATCGCTACATCGCGCGCAGACGCAGCCAGGTCGCAGGGTAAGCGCGTCATCCCGCCTGGAGCTGCCCAAACTTGAATTACATCTGTGGAGGGAGAGTATATATTATACAACTGTGATATGATAACATTGAGACTACAAGAACAGGAGTGGTAACTAAATGTTAAGGACTAGGCTCGTGTGCGAGTATAGATTCAAACCTAAGCACGTACCTTTGGGTTACTCAAATCTATTTAGTTAATTATTAACACAATAAATCGGCGGAGGCTGAAAAATATCGACGGCTAATCCTGCACATTCAAACATAATAATAATATCCTCCTCACCGATAGCGGTCACGACGGCCAATCTCAACGCGGATTAGCCAACTGCGCAGGAGATATTATAGAGCACAAGTGTCTGCGCAAACACAGGTGCACTGTCTATTCCTTCACTCTCATAGTACGGTTAGACGGCAATTCAGCTTAACGTGCATTCCAAGGCACGGGGATGATTAAACCACCTGAGCAATTTTGATATAATCAGTCGCAAATTTTGGCCCGACCTGGGATTTGAACCCGGTACCCTGTTGGTCCTTAGGCGACGCATGATACTACTAGACTAACGAGGCAGTCAACACATTGAAACAACTATGCATGTATTACAATGATCCAATTTTTTATATCCTCCTCCTGACACTCCTACAGACACAGATCATATTACAAGCACTAACAATCAGAATACAAGCCATATAATCCAACTTCACTTGCTTACCCTTTCCCCAGCACTAGCACAAATAAATACATCGTCTACATACAGATTTGTCGCAGTTTGCAATAAGAGCCAGTTTGAAATACTGCCGTAATAAGTTGTCGGCCCCACTCGAAGGGTCAGCCCAGGATTTGTCACAGAGACAAACTACAATGCGAGTTTATTCTATGTGTATTACGTAAATCGGAGTGGGAAAAGATGAGAAGGGAGAATTGTTTGAATGTTAAAGAGGTATATTGCTTATTTATTTGTGATATAAACATCCATGATTCGAGTACAAATATCCATGGTCATCACACGAAATATTTGCCCCTAGCGGGATTTGAACCCGCGACCCTTGGTTTCGTGGCCAGGGTCTCTGACCACTCGACCAACGGGTCAGTCTGTCAAATACGTACATAGATTAGAAAAATCCAGGGGTACATGCTCGGGTTTTAACCCGCTCCCCTCGGTTATGAGGCGCGTGTCTTTACCATTGAGCTAGTGGTATAAATACGTACATAGATTTGAAAAATCCAGAGGTACGTGCCCGGGTTTGAACCCGCACTCCTCGGTTAAGAGGCGCAGTGTCCTTACCATTGAGCTACCACCGCTCCAACCTACAATATAGCCGGTACGCTGCAATATAACCTTTTTTTTTTTTTTTTTTTTTTTTTTTTTTTTTTAGTTGGGGAAACTCCCACGAGCCGTCACCCTCTACTCGGGGAAGCAGAGGGCGGTGTGTCGGACTCGAACCGACTAAAACCCCAACGTGGCCTCCAGCGGCGCAGTCCCGGAGGAGCCTGTATCCCCACCGTCGGGACTATACGACAGCTCCTCCGGTGATGCGCGTGCCGCGCTACGCGGCCCACCTCGCGCGGCGGTGGTCGATGCTATGCAGCCCACGACAACAGTCGTCGGATGCACAGCACCGAGCACGCGCGCGCGTCGAGACATGCCAGGCCACCCAGCATGTCTCAACCACTCCGCCCAGGATTCAGACGCCGATCATCCCCGTAACCAGCGTCGTGGGCCCACTCTCGCACTGTGCCCTCTGCTAAGCCAGAGGGGCACGCGGAGAGCGCCTCGTCGAAGGGGCCGCCTTCCTCCCGGCGACCCAGATTGAGGGCTTAGCCCTGTCGTCGCAGAGGGAGAGCATCGAGACGCTCAATCCCTCTGCGACCCACCACAGCACGACCCAGCGCGCCCCTGTCGGGTTGCCGAGGATAGGGAGGCGAGCAACGACAACACTCAGCTCCTCCTCTTCCTCGGCAACCCTGGTCCGGCCGCAGTGGGCCACAGCCGGACCGCCGCAACTACCCGGTAGCAAGTCGTGCAGTTGCGGCTCACCTCGGGGTCCTTCTTCGCTTCGGCCCTGTCATGTCAGGGCCTACTAAGCCCCCCCGGTACGACAAACCGAGGACCCCGGCGGGGGGGCGCTGCAATATAACCTACATTATATGTACTGGTGTAAATGTCAAGGGCAGTTAACTTATTCAATTCAATTGTGTATAGTATTAATTTCAACAAAATTTTCAGGTTTGTTTATGGAAACTAATCCATAAAAGGCCTTTTCCATTTATAAAAAATTGTGGATGGTTCATTTTCCTTCACCGGCATTTTTTGCGTGACAGAGAAGTGTTCCTCTCAGGACTTCACATCGCACCTCCAAAAAACCACAAAGCAAAGGATTTCACAAAGAATAATCATCGCACGCTTGACGATTTAACGTGGGGACTCTTTGTCAACGCGGTCTCGTACGACAAACGAGCACCTCATTATTTGCGAAACCAGATTCAAAAGATAAAAGAATTTCAACGGGAATCATCGAAAATGGTGGCGTGAAAGGAAATTCGGTTCATGTATTGTCCACGTCGCGCTGATACGGGGAACGTGGACTTAATGACGGTTCAAAAGCTCCCCCCCCCCCCACACAACGTACGGACGATGAGTGCAAAGACTGTATTGTATCGATTTTATCAATCGAGTTTATTCCCTCGGTATCGGTGTACGTAGTACGTAAGGTCTATTTGTTCGATGTCGAAAGATCTTTTTGGTATTAGTAATGTGATTTTTGTTAAGTTCGGATGTTTTTTAATATCGAGATTTAAGATTTGAAGGGTATTTAGAGAAATTTGCTAGGTAAACGTTTTTACATCGATTAACAATCTCTTTTTTTCTGTTCTTAACACGAAACAAAATGTATTAATTACATCGTTTTACCCCACTTGGTGAAATAGAGAGAAAGTAAAAGCTAGTTAAGTAGGTCTAAGGTATAGCAATCAAATACAAATCTTACTTTAAACAAGAGACTGGATTGTGAAAGTAATTTCAAAAATGATAAACGTCAGAACGAGGATGTACTACAATGTCAATATAGACGTTATTATAATAATTGATACTTCAATCTTTATTACTCCTTGGTATTTTTTTCTTAATGAACAAAGGAACTGCTTGACGTAATATAACAGTGTGCTCTTAATTAGACACAAATCATTAATAAGACTTGTTAAATGTTACTTTGACAAAAATATGTCTAATTAAATTCCAAATTTTACGACTTTCTATGAAATACATACATACATACATAACATCACGCCCGTAAACCACGAAGGACTGGGGGATCTGGTTGTTCTAGGACCAAGTCAAGATTTTGGTATGTGATTTTGTAGACGAAAAGCTAGCGACTTGTCACTACTTTTTTACAATTCTTGGTCTAATCCAGCCTAGTTTTATTTTTTACTGAATGTAGTTGCCTATGTGGTGCCTACCACTTCAGAGATTACGGTGTAATGTTATTTTATGTGTTGAAATAAAATTATGATATATTAAAAAATATATGAATAATAGATATATAATTATACTTATTCATACACTCATCACTCAAACAATTTCCTTTAACAGAATTCGCTTGGTATCTCCTTAGATAGCCAAATCCCCAAATACCAGAGGTCCAGATTTTGGGATGTTGAGTGACTTTTAAGCCACCTGCGCAATCGTCAACACAACTCTTGTACCTATATAATATCATAATGGTAGGCCCCATAACCTGTATGGACTCCTTACTATGGTGGCTTCGTGTTTAAAAGAAACTCGATATCCCTCTAATTCAAACAACACGGCACGTCACTATCTTTAACCTTCCCCCTTACACGGTTTCACACGTTCAGAGCACTTTGATCTCCGCCCGCCTTTGTATAGGAAGCTCAGGAGTTCCGACAAATAGGGAATATGCATTCAAATTATGGAGATTTAACCTATTTATAGAAAAAAAAGAGCACTGCTGAACAGTAGAAACAAACTTCAAATCGTATTTTTTAAATTTCTGAATAATAACCTCTCCTTTTTAACTTTAAAAACGGACCATTTTTTCATAATTTAGAATAGATAGTTGGATATTTAAGATTAATTAATTTTCAGAGAAAACATGAAATATTATGCAACGCTCTTAATTTTTTACTTTTTTAAATGAACATAAAGAAAATATGACGGCTCTGGTGTTCGTCCGCTCTTTCACCTTGTCTCAAAGTGTGAAAAACATACTTTTTTTCTTAGTTCAGCATAGATAACAGTATTTACAGCATTTAATATGACACCCTCAGTGAGCGTTGGCCGTTTTTGGAGAATCAGTAATTGTGAAGATTTATTTAGAGCTAAGAAACCACGTGCCTTAAAATCAAATCCATAGGTTCAAATACCGCTAGAAGAATGAGTACCCTGTATACTGGGAGATAAACATGCCTAGTATCCATTGTACAAGGATGAGGTTCAAGGAGGAGGTAGGTCATTACGCTACCTTCTCCACACCATTGTGTGCTATTCTTTAATATTCTTAGTTTATATATTCGATGATTTCAGCTGAACTGTTTGAGTTTTTCAAGATTTAACAAAAATCGCGGTTAAACAAAAAATATATTAAAAATACTTGTCCTACGCGACCGAGTATCACAAAGAAGCCTATTCTGCAACCGTGAAATATATTTGTAATTTCAATGAGGAATGGCTGGCATCCCCAATATCTGGCTTTGTCGAGATGTCGTTATTACATAGTATTACGAGCCCTTACTTAGGGACCTTTGATTATGCCCCCAAATTGTATTTTCGGGTAATTGAAAATTCTCTTTGTTTTTCTACTGCCTCTTGTTTCTGAACATTTTGATTGGAAATTGTGTTGATAGGATTTCGGTTTAAGTAATGGAGCAAGTATAGCAAAGAAAATGTATACAGGGACAAATTTGCATACTAGAAAATATTCCTACAGCAATCATAGGACTTCATAAATTTTCCATTTTATATACAACGAAAACTAAAGGTGGTTAAAGGGGCTTGCTGTCCCTTTGACTCTTCCTACCACTTCGGGGATCACGAGCGTGATGATACAAAAAACTAATGAAATGAAATGATCCTTATTAATACAGGCTTCAACAAAGCACTTAGAAATCGTCAAAACAAATTCAATATCAACCGGTTCAAAAGGTAGCTTCTACCGAGAAGAAATCGGCAAGAAACTCGATAGTTACTCTTGTTAAATGCCAAGTCTTATAACCAATAGTTACAATACAACCCCACAGCAGCCGACCATAATATGACATGACACTATGAAAATAATTTAAATATATATAAACAAACTTGCTCTGATCAAACGACATATGTTGATATTTTCAATACAATTTATGTTTAAACCCAGTCAATGAAAACAAAACTGGTTTGTCAGAAACATTTAAAATTCTGAGTAATTGGATGCAATGCGAATTTGTTGAGCGAATATTGCAGTACTGTTGGTACCACTTTGCCTATCTCACAGTTACGAGTTAGCTATTGAACTTCTCTACGGTTTCTGACTAAAGTAACTGGCTTATGCGGATTGCAACAGTTGCAGTTCTCTGTATGTAACGGAATTTGGAAGCGACGAACTCAGGATGATACCTCGAAAGAGGTTGGTTGCATCTCAGCTGGTTTGGTATAAGGCTCGTTCAACGTTACCTTAGTGTATTTCCCTTTTTTGTTAAGGTCCTAAGCTAAGACAATTAAGGTCCGCCAAGGTCAACAAAGTTCAGCGATTTTGGTTATAGCATTGAAGTAACAGCTATCGAATCCTTATAATAAATGCTGGATTCTTATCCTTTTAAACTGTATATCATTTCTTACCGTATTGGATATTGGTTTATTTTAATGTTCCTGCTTCCTCATGGTTTTTTCCCTTATCTTCAAGTTAGTGGCATCAATGTTTATTTTATTTAGACAGACTAGTAGTCCATTATTAGTTTGATTTTTTGTTTTATTATTTATTGAAATATTAGCTTTCTACAATCCTTCTCCATTTAAACGTTAACTGTGCCAAATGTCATAATAAGGGGTACGAGATTTTTTAACGTATTAATACATAAACATATAGATACATTTTTCGTACGTTAGAGATGCGTACCAAATTTTGAACCAAACACCTTCGCGTGTAAGGCTCTTATCATAACCAGTGATACAACTGCTCTTTACCGCAATATACTTTCAGTATTCGCTCAGATAAATCAAAACTTCCACCACGATGCTCATTCAAGGCCAAATTAACTTCGAAACCCACTTCAGTACTTAAGTAATTAAAGTTCATATGTATGGCACAGTCGGTTTGGTCTCGTTGCACGAATTTACATTGCAAACTGAATACATAAATACCTGAGTGTGCATGACATATGCATAACTTTGCTTTGCACTTTGAGAAAGTGGGATTGTCTGAGCTTTGCTTCAGTGTCTGAGCATTGGGGGTTAAAACGAGTTGATAGTAGAGGTTACTCTATAAAATAGATGAAGGTAAAGTTTCTAAGGCGGCAATCAGAAATGCTTTAGCGTAAAGTGAACGTAGAACTTCAGCGCATAGCGATGTCTAAAGACGTTGAAATCCACTTGCAAATATTTAGTGGAGGGAACTAACTTTGTACGAGCTTTTTACTTAAGTGTGTGACCATATTTATGTATATCATCTATTTTCCTACTAAATAAAGTTCAGGTGGCTGTCACTTCAATGTAATCACCAGACTCGATTAATCCAAGATCACGGTACAAGTGGATCTCAACTAGAAATGGGATATAGCACTACCGTCATGTGACGATATCGATGATTTGCGATATGTCTACATATATTTTGTTTGTATCTAAAAAATAACAAATATATGCATAAATATATATTTGACAGATGTTTAATTAGCGCCTAAACAATCTATCTTATTTTAGGTGCTGGTAGACAAGTTGTAAACCGCGTATGACAATAGTACTATTCAGCAATGACTCAGAGATCATTAATTCTAACGAAAATATGTGATTATTGCTTTATATCCTAACTATATGTGCTAACTAGCTTCTGCCCGCTGCTTTTCTCGCGTGGTACATTGATGAAACAAAGCCTATGTGTTATTCTAATGTCTAAGCTGTACTACTGTAAAGTTTCATTAAAATCCATGCATTAACTTCTACGTGAAAGAGTAACAAACATCCACACGTCCATCCATAACAACTTTTGCGTTTATAATATAAGTAAGATTGATCAATATAGAATAAGTAATTAGTCAATATGAGGCTAAGTAAAAAAATCCAATCAGTTTGGGCAGCATCATTTCTTTATACGAATTTATACAATAATTTCACTCAGAGGTAATACAATTTTATTGAAAAGCACAAGTATTCATTCCAGTGAACCCAATCAAGCAACCACATTGAGTACTCAATATCAGTTTATTGTATATCAATTGTCAGTTATTGCTTTCCGCGGTATGTCTATATTAATTTATATCAAACTGGAATCAAATATGGTTCATACGTTTCTTCTTCCAGGCAACGGGGAATACAAATTGTTTTGGCATAGGGTTTTCAGTAGAGCCAAATAGGGTAGATGACACCATCGCTCATTCGGCATACTTTATACATACATAGGTACATAACATCACGCCCATAATCCCCGAAGGGGTAGGCAGAGTCCAAAGGACAGCAGGTCCCTTTAACCATATTCAGCCAAAAACGAAACTGGGCTGGACTGGGTTAGATGGAAAACTGTGAAAAAGTAGAGACAAGTGACTAGCTTGTCGCCTACACAATCACATACCCAAAACCCGATATACCAATAGTCGCCTTTTACGACATGCTAGGCAAGAACCACAGTTGGCGATTTTTTTTAAGTCACAGACCAACATGGGACAATGGGGTGGGTTAGATGGAAACTTGTGAAAAAGTAGTGACGAGTGGCTATCTCGTCGCCAACAGATACATCGTCGCATACTTTATAAGATACAAAATGTAATTATTCAATGATTGCTGTAAAGAAATATGAATGAGTGATTTTTCATCTAAATTTTTCAAAACAATTATTAACCTAGTAAAAATAAACCCTAGTAACACGTATTAAGTAATTATTAACCTCATTAAGAAAAAAATGGAATTGTTTGAGTTGGTTAAATTATGGTCAGCTCATTGTTTACATAGTCACAAAACCAACACCTACCATTAGTCGCCTTTTACGACATGCTAGCCAAGAAACACAGTTGGCACATTCTTTTTAAGTCCCAGACCAACATAGACAAACATAAAAACTAAACTTTATCTCTGAAACATCGTTCTCAATAACAATGATTGCGCAAAACTCGCCAGCCAGCTGTAACAAGTCATTATGAAACGGTAATTAGCAAAATTAACAAGAGCGTTGACTAATCGGTATTTAAATGCTTGACGAGCCGCGGCCGAAACCGCTCAGATCACTATCTCCATTAGCCAATTAATCCCGATAACCATTATCTCAAGTCATCATTTCAAGTCAATCATATCATTTAGGCCAGTGTTTCTTAACATTTACTGACTGATGACCCCACTGCCTATGACACTGATGATCCTTTGAAAATAGAACTAGCCAAATATATTTTGCAGTCACATCAAATATATTTCAGAAATTCCTTCGAGTACCCCTAAAAAATTGTTCAACCCTTTTAGGGGTAATTATTACCCTTAGGTGAACCACTGATCTAGGTGCTTTTTATTAATCTTGTACACTGTTAACTCATTCGTGGAGAGTAGCTTACCGGAACTCAAAGTCGATCTGTCCTTAGTAATATTCTTAAATGCAAAAAACCTATTGGTCTGTTTGTTACGCCTTTAATTTACAAAGATTGCAGTTAACTATAGTACGTCATAAATATGCACCCTGAGAAAGGAAATAAGTGATAAGCTGTGCATTATATATCGAAATGACTTGATGCTTGGATACGAGAGAGATTGGAATCTGCTATCGTAAATTTAAGTAGAAAGTGTACAATTGAATAACATTTCATATATAAAGCATCATATTACAATAGTTGAGGTGACTGTAACGTCAATTTACGGTTGCCTCAAATTCACGACAAAACTTCAAAGGGCCGACCCTTTGAAGCTGCCGACAACGTGCGAGTGACACCTCTGCGTTGCAACGTCGATAGGCTACGGTGACCGCTCACCATCAGTCAGGTCGTAGAGAGGAGCATAACAAGCGTCAGCTGTTGTCTTGATACAAACAGGCAAGTTCATCAAAAACCAGCTTTTGAATACAACTTCATTCGCATAGAATTTAGAATCTTAACAACCAAATAATTAATTTACAAAACTAAAAGCATCAGAACAAAAATATGTAGTGTTAAGGATGGTGTAGCAGAAGCTGGCCCAGGACCAACATATGTAACAAGAATTGGGGTCTACCTTTGTTCTCCTGAACAATACTATTTTTATCTAACCTGTAGTGTCCTTGCACAGGAGTGCAAGGACACTACAGGTTAGATAAAAATAGATGAATTAATCTAAGTAAATACTGATTCCTGGGGAACATTGGGATATAAAGTAATTGATTTTTTTCTTGTTAATGCCATTTTCGTAAATTGAAATATTTGAAATATGATATGAAATTACAGATCAAGGCTTACGGCTAATGTTATAAATTGTTACAGTATTTTTGTTATTTTTAAAACATTGAGAAACAATGCTGGCATCCGATGGCAAATGGTCATAAAAGAATTTCATAACTTTATCCGTCTTGATCAAGATTTACTGGTGACGAATTGTGACAAATAGGCGTTGGAATCGAATGATTTACGACCAACGAATGGATCTCACAACAGCGGCTTATATTTGAATCATAGTACTTCGCAGAAGTAATGAATGTGTTAAGTAATGTTAACTAAGACGTCCCGAAATAGTGAATGACAATTATCATGAACACTGCTATGTACTTGTAAATGAGAGAAATATGTTTATTTTTTTTTTTCGGTGTGCTTTAGACTAAAACATAATATGGCAATAATTTACAATCAACTTGTAATTGTTAGATTGCATTGATACCATTTCATTGTTTATATTAGAATTCATTTATCCACTGATATGGTAAAAAAGTAGTAGGAATGATAACACATTGGGAATTCCTAGACACAAGATGCAAAAAAAATAAAAAATTAACATAAAAATAATTGAAATCTATGAATGAAACTTTCATTTCATTTATCAATCCAAATTATTACCAAAATAAATTTTGGAATCATCCTTTTTATAAAAAGTTAATATTGCAAAGATGATCATCATCATTTCTTCAATCATCCACAGATCTACTTACTACAAGTTTATAGAGAAACATACCACTTATTAACTGCCTACCTAAGTGATGGTGGATGTAATATGTATGTAGCTTTAACACCGTTGAACCTCCTTCCATTCCGATTGTGTACAATTTGTTCAGCGCAGCTCGTACGACGGGCATACATAAAACATAGGCCCTTTACCGCACTGCGCTCACTATGATCTAATAACGTGGTGCGTGGCGGGTGCGCGACTCCATTGACTATGACGTCACGAGTGGAATTTAGTGTCGACATGACAATCGCTTTTAATACCAACTTATTGCAAGCTCATATCTAACCGGAGATGTCAATTCCGGATGTTTAATAAAGTACATTCATAATTGTGGTTTCTTTTTTGTATATTATGTAGTGAGTGTGTCCTTGTATTCGTATTATAAATAAAAACAGATAAACATAGACTGGCCCGTTGGTCGAGTGGTCAGAGACCCTGGCCACGAAACCAAAGGGTCGCGGGTTCGAATCCCGCTAGGGGCAAATGTTTCGTGTGATGAACATGGACATTTGTACTCGAGTCATGGATGTTTTTAAACGTATATAAGTATGTCTATCCGTTCACCTAGTATTCATAGCACAAGCATAAGCTTAGTTTGGGACTAGGGAATTGGTGTGTCAGTCTGAAGAATTTATTATTATTATTATTATTATTATAGACGTAAATTACAAATCGTGAAAACAAAATCATAATTAATTGAAACACGGATGAGATAAGTTTTAAATAGATGGCCCCTCTCTTAAGAACAAATTATTCTACGGAAGTTATGTCTCACGGCGATTGACGTCACATGCCACACATTTAATGTGGCTAAGCTTTCACGGCCAACAACAAGCTATTAAATAAATTTGACAGCCCCGTTGGTCGAGTGGTCAGAATCCCTGGCCAGGAGATCATAGGTTGCGGGTTCGAATCCCGCTAGGGGCAAATGTTTCGTATGATGAATGGACGTTTGTACTCGAGTCTTGGATGTTTATAAAGCGTATCTAAGTATGTTTATCCGTTACCTAGTATCAAAATCACAAGCTTATAAGCTTAGTTTAGAACTATAATAGGGAATTGGAGTGTCAGTCTGGAAAATTTATTTATTAATTGGTATTTAAATTATATTTTACATTTTCTATTATTTTAACTGCGTATTCGTATTGAAAATCCATTATTTTAACTGCGAATATGTATATGTATTGAAAAATCATTAAGGGCTAATTGGTCAAGGGTCAGAGGGCGCTAGTCCTGCGTAAACATACCACTCCGTAAATTAATTGTCGTTTAATTATAAAAAAGTAGTAAAACCACTTAAATTCGTTACCAACGTGTTTCAAACTAAGCAATAACACAGTGACATCGTTATCTACATGATACTTTTACAAATAACAGTGTAATTTGGACATAAACAATTCGCAGTAAAGTGATCATAATTTGTGCAAGTAACCGTTACCCACTTAAATTAAGAAGGACGGACACAGTTATTTCTGGACAACTTACTGGATTAATGTGAGCAAGTTGAAGTGAAAAAATATACTCGTATATGTGATATTAAAATATATCTAGTTGAAAACCGTTACAGTTCAAAAACTCTTAATAGCAATTAGGACACTCATATCGATTGAATTTACCGCCATCTAGTGATATAGTAAAGAACCAGCTCCTATGCAATAAAGCACAATAATAGCTGGCAGATCTACCACTTTATGTCTCATTTAGTTCAGTTTGCAGCGATAGAGGGCGTAATAAATAACAATACAAAGAAAATGTCTCCAAACTCGAATAGTACACAAAAATGTTCAGGTTGTGCCAAACCATTACCCAAACGGGAATATATGCGATGTTCCGTTTGCAAGTCCGCCTATGATTTGGAATGTATAAATATGAGTAGCAAGCGATTTTATACATTTTATTCATTAGATAATGAGCGAAAAAATACTTGGAAATGCCCCCAATGTTTAAGTAAACAACGCAAATGTGGCAATCTAAATACTCCTCTTCGCCCGAGTACTCCTCCTAGTGGTCACTTGCCCGAGCCCACCCCGTCTCCGTGTGAAGAAAGTCAAAACGTCACTTTAAGGATGAAAAGTAAAATCGCCTTTAGTGAGGAGAATGTGCTTAATGATCCTGACATATCTGAGGAGAGAGGAGAAATGAAGCTGTTATTGGAAGTAATGCGAGCTGCGCGCCTTGAGATTAGTATGTTCCGCGCTACCATGGCAGATCTCGCTGCTACGATAAATGCTCAGAATATACGCATAGACGGTCTACAAGCGAGAGTAGATTTTTTGGAATCTAAGATAAGCGTAAGCCGGGACCATGAACCTGAATTACTGGAAACTATACAACAGTTAAAGCTGGAGATCCAAGACCGCGATCAAGAGTTGTTAATGAACGACATAGAGATATCAAATCTGTCTGAGACTACTAATGAAAACCCTACACACGTTTTCTTAACAATCGCCAAGAAGATCGGCGTTGAACTGGAAGAAAGGGATATAGTGAACGTGGAGCGTGCCGGGGCGGTACGCGCGCACGTGGAGGGCGGCGCAGCACCGCGGCCCCGGCCGCTCGTGGTTCGGCTGGCGCGCCGGGCCGTGCGCGACGCGCTACTGCGCGCCGCCCGCGTGCGCCGCGCGCCCACCACCGACGGCCTGGCCCTGCCGGGTGGCACTCGCCCTTTCTACGTCAACGAGCGTCTCACCAGATACAACAGGCAACTGTTCCAGAAAGCGAGAGAAACCGCTCGTCGCTGTAATTGGAAATACGTGTGGACCCGTGACGGCAAAATCTTCGCTCGACAAGACCAAGGAAAGGCACGTCATCGTTTTCGCGCGGAACCGGATTTAGTCAAGGTTTTTGGTGGTAACAACGTTAGTGTTCAATCTTAGAGATAGCACTGTTCTCAACACTGTGCCACTGTTTAGTAAATCTATCTCTAATAATAGTTACTACTACTACAATCTCTTATGTACGAATTTAATTAAACTACTTAGAGCCTCTAATAAGATAAATCTGAAACCAATATTTTTGCTACATATTCATAATAGGGTGATCTTTATGTTCCTAGGTTATATTACGGTTATTAATTTTATACTAAATTATTTACCAACTTTATTTATTATATTCAGTAGGTATACTACCTTGGATATTTGTAGGATAGTTCTTTTTCTATTTATATTGCCTCATTTATACGACACAATTACACATTTTAAACTCATAAACCTTCAGGTTGCGCAAGTGTACTTAGCAAAAAAATTTAGGACACATAATAAATACTCCGTTCAGGATTTTGTAAAGTATGAACCCGAACTAATATCTCAATATAAACTAATAAAAGTATATAAGATTAATGCGCGTCATCTGACGATTTTAAAAAGGTATTTGACAAATTGCAATTACATTCAAATACTTCACAGCTATGTAATACAATTCATCAAGTGTAAATGTTTCTCGATAGGCTTGCTTAACCCAGGATCTCTTGGCACGCGACATGACGAGTTCATTGTAGCTGCAGAGAGGCATAGCGTGGATATCATTGCCATCAACGAGACCTGGCTGCGGGCGGGAGAGGAGAAGCGCGCGCCGGCGCTGCCCGGTTACCGCTTGCGGCATGTGCCGCGCCCGGCCGGTGCGCGCGCCCGCGGCGGCGGCGTCGGCTTTTATGTTAGGCGGGGTATTTATGCGCGTACTCTCCCACACCCACCCTCAACATCCGTGGAACAAATGTGGCTGGGCATAACTCTAAATAGCGTGAAACTTGTTATTGGCACAGCGTATCGCCCGCCCTGGCAGAGCGTGGACGCGTTTATAGACGCATTAACAGAATCATTAAGTTCTTTCTCGAAATACGACCATGTTGTTTTAATGGGAGATTTTAATATTGACTTGCTTAAAAGTAGTGAAACTAACTCTAAGAGATTACTTGAGTTTCTTGAATGCATGAGTCTACACCAGTATGTAACTAAGCCGACACACTTTACAGCACACTCGGAAACTCTGCTTGATGTTGTGTGCAGTAGCACTAACATAACGAATATTCAAGTTGATTACGTGCCAGACTTGAGTAGCCATGCATTTATATCTTGCCAGTTACGTGTGAAAAAACCCATAGTAAAGCCTAAATTTATAACCTACAGACCTCTTAAAGATATAAACATGGACCTTTTTAATGCCGATGTCAATGGTTTCGCCTGGGAAAATCTTTTGTGTGACAACATAAATGATACGCTCTCTGCATTTACTACAAAAATTAACAGTTTGTTCGATATCCATGCGCCATTAAAAACATCATATGTTAAAGAACAAAGCTATCCATGGATTACATTTACAATAAAAGAAATGATCAACTTAAGAAATGCAGCACATGCTAAGTACCGGCGTACTAAATTCGAGAGTGACAAAAAATATTATAAGGACCTTAAAGGCATTGTAAATGTTGCAATATATAATGAAAAAGTTGCATATTTTAGTCACTCTATAAATAAAAACATGAAAAACCCACGTGCACTTTGGAAAAATATTAAAAGAAACATTGTAGATTTTCGTAATATAAATGTCGAATTACCTGTTAGTATTAGCAATCCGGATCAGATTAACAAACACTTTCTTAATATACCCAGTAATGATAACATAAACAGTACCCAAATTGAGCAATGGTGTAATAATCGATTTAGTTCTGCTGTATTTAGCCTAAAAGTAGTTGACGAGGCAACCGTTTTTAAAATTATAAAAAGTTTTAAGTCTAATGCACAGGGCATAGATGGCATTTCATTAGATATGATTTTGCTAACTCTTCCTCGCACAATAACTGTTATTACTGCTATTATTAATAGTTCCATAGTAAATGGTACATATCCGAACCTCTGGAAACAGGCAATAGTGAAACCGATCCCTAAAAATAATAGTCCCTCAGAATTCAAAGACCTCCGACCGATTAGTATTTTACCATTCCTTTCTAAAATCTTAGAAAAAGTTGTGTGCATGCAAATGACAGAATACCTAAACCTTAATAATATTTTGCCTCTAAAACAATCCGGTTTCAGAACTAGACGAAGTACTTCAACTGCACTTCTTGATGTAGTCGATAATATTCTTGCTGGCCAGGATGTAGGTGAAGGAGCTATTTTAGTCCTACTGGATTATAGCCGCGCATTTGATACCATAAATACTAATTTACTTGTAGCGAAACTTACCTACTACGGATTTAATGCCACAACATTGAAATGGTTTTCAAGCTATCTTCATGATCGTTCACAAAGAGTAGAAATAACAAGGAACAATGGTTTAAAAACATACTCTAACACTACATTAATTAAAAGAGGTGTACCACAAGGCTCTATACTTGGTCCAATTCTTTTTATTCTTTACACCGCTGATCTTCCTAAGTGCATTTTTCATAGCGAGTATCATTTATACGCAGACGACTTACAAATATATAAATCACTTAAACCTAGTGAAACGATCACAGTTGCAGATAAAATTAATCAAGATCTTGCACACATAGCTGAATGGTCACAAAAAAATGATCTTATAATAAATCCAGATAAAACCAAGTTTCTTGTTATAGGTACAAAGGCACAAATAGTCCATATAAATAGCTTTTCACCAGCAATTAGGATAGGACATAATCAAATTAAACAAGTATCTGAAGCTCGCAACCTAGGTCTTGTATTTGATGAGAATCTTAAATTCGAAAATTATGTTAATAATGTAGTCAAACAATGCTATTATAGATTAAAAATATTATACAGAATGCGGCCATATCTAAACGTTGACCTCAGAATATATCTGTGCGAGTCTTTAGTTTTATCGAAACTCAATTATGCAGATACCGTACTCGGCGACTGTCTGCTGGCTAGGACTAAAAAACTTATACAGCGAGTACAGAACTCCTGTGCACGATTCTGCTTCCCCATACCGCGCAGAGCTCGTATCACGCCCTACTTGAACCGAAGCGACCTTATGAACATGCAATCACGACGAGCACTACACTTCGCAGCATTACTGTTCGGTGTTATCAAAAATCAAAGCCCCCCATACCTATATCGTAAACTCAATTTCACTCAGCGAAACTCGCGTCTACGTGACCGTTTAATATGTCCCACATACAATAAAGCTTGCTTCCGCGGTAGCTTTCGTTATTCCGCAACTAAATGTTGGAATAACATACCACCCCCCATAAGAATTTCACGTAATATTTACATTTTTAAAAGAAAACTCAAACAACATTTATTATCCTTACAAAAAGATTCCTAATAAAAGATTTGTGGGCATATATTTATTTACATTGGTTTATTTATTTTCTTATTCATGTATTGTAAATATATAAAGCTATTATATAACTATATTTAACCTATATTGTTACATTTAATAAATAAAATAAAAAATATAAGAATTGTAAATGTCTGTAAAAGCAATATTGTACCTACTAGTAATAGATCGTACCTAATTGTATTGTAATTATTACACTTACTACATTAAATTTTTTATTACCCATGTTATACTACTTTAGATTTCGTTGATTTTTGACAGAGATGTTTTATTATGTTAATGTTAATGATAGGTTTGTTTGGGCAGCACTAAACGCCCTGATCTCTCTGGGCATCCGCAGAAAACCAGCGTCGTGGTACGCTTAGCGCCACCGCGACATATGCTGAGCGGAGACCTTTTAGGTACCACATAGTTTTAACTCTTTTTATGTTACAATGTTATATATTATGCATGTAAGTACCTAATAAACATTTTTTCTTTCTTTCTTTCTTTCTTTCATGGGCAGTTAGAAATTACATACATACATACATATTGTCACGGCCGTAACCCCAGAAGGCGTAGGCAGAGTCAAAGGGACAACTAGCCACCTTAACCCTTTAAACAAACGAAACTGTGCTAGATGGACATCATGATAAATCGATTTGTGGATTTCATTCGATATTTCTGTTTTCGATAGTACGAATGCACTAGCAATTAATCTATTAGACGTTATACAAAAGATATTTATTCCTATTCCCTATTGCATTAACGCTGTGGAAATGAATAGATCTCTCACTTAACATGGGACACGCATCAAAGAAGTAAGTAATCCTACTTAATGCCATTGTGTACGCATCTGCACTCACTATGATCTAATAACATAGTACGTAGTTTGACGCGTTTCCAGTGTCATTTACGGCACGGGAACGGGACAGCTAATCCGTCATGTTAGGCTTCTTCCTTGTATAAATATCCGATATAAATAAATATCCGACTACATCACATACATTGATCTCACTCCGAGGTAAGTACCTTAAGCACTTGTGTTACGGATATCAGAATCAACAGTGGTGTTACAAATATATAATTAAATATTGGATATTTACACCCAGACATAGAACAAACACAAGTATTCATCATACGAATGTTTGTCCTGGGTGGGAATCGAACCCACAACTCTTGGCGCATGGGGCAGGGTCACAACCGAATGCGCCATCGAGCCAGTCGTATATCCACTTTACAACGATAAAATTATTGTAATTACATTTTATTATAGAATGCTCTTAACGGTAAAGCCCTAATTCGGTTACGTTATATTTAACGTATCATAAGAACAACATAGACTACAGTTTGTCTAGCCCTAAAGTTTAAGTGGAGTGATTTAACGTCACTAAACTCTAAAATTTTAAGGGTATTTTAAGTGACATAAAGCTAAATTTTAGTGCGCTATATCTTCGTCATAATTTAGTTTAAAAACTTAAGTAAAAAATGCGTATTCTAAGTTTGTTTGTGTTTTAACTTCCAATCAAAAAACCTTTATAATAATAAAAAAAACTTTACATAATATAGTCTTTTCAAAACCATGGTACTCGATGACGTGAAACAATGCAAACGCGGCCCTCTATAACTCAATTCGCAGCGCTCAAGTCTTTTGATGTAGCACTGTCTCTTAGTGACGACATTTCGCGCCGAACCTCACGGAACACTCGCGCTAATGCGCCACGTCGCGTTTTAGGGTTGCGCGCGAAATTGAGAAGCCTTTGAGCGGTTTTGCGCTTTGTCCCGTTTTCAATGGGACTTAGCCGGTTTTTTGGAGGGACCCTTATTGTGTTGCTGCTTTCATCTAACGTCAATGGGAAGTGTTTTGGTATCGCGAGGAGCTGTTCTGTGATCCTTAATGATATTTCTTGCGGAAGCAATATTTGTGGAGCAATTTTGAAGAATTGTTGTTTTGGGGAGACGGCGTAACTGATAAATGCTCTCTAATTGTTGTTTGGTTTCGTCATTAGGACTTGGTTTTGCTTATAAATATATATAAAATAGTAGATCTTTCAATAATTATTGCGAGGTAAGGCAACAACTTACACTTTATTTATTATTTAAATAAAGATTTAATATCTTTATAATGCTATAATTTAATTAAACAGTAATTAAAATATGCTGCATTATAAAATAAAAAAATGTTGATAACTTTACTTACGGTTATTATTATTTTCACTGAAACAGTTTGATCGAGTATAACTTGTTGTCTGAATCGATTGAGATATAATATCTGTCAAAACTATGAAAACGGAAACGGGAAAGGTGGCAAACATCATTATCATAGATTAAAATAATTAAGAGATGTCTTGAGAACATGAATAGCATATGGAACCATCAGAAATAAACCTAGTTCCATCGTATGGAAGTACTATTCAGAATATAATTAATTAGTCTTGATTAGCAAAGCTTCTAGCTAATGTTACGCTTCTAAGAAATCATTTGTAACGCGTAAAAAACATGTTTAATATAGCTCTTGCCCGTGACTCCAGTCACGTAGTACTATGTATGTATAAATAACTCAGATTTACATGTCAATAGGCTTAATTGGTTCAAAGAATTTAAACTTTTAAGTATTTTGATGACCTGAATTTTATTTAATTAAATGTGCTCATTTATTGAAAATGCTACAAATAATGTCTCTTAATCTGGTGCGTGCAATGGTCACAGTACATTGTCTTTCTTTTGAGGATTGAGAAATGCATGTCCTCCTAATCGATATCGGTCACGGCGGCCAATCTCAACGAGGATTAGCCAACTGCGCAGGAGATATTATAGTGCACAAATATGTGCGCATACACAGGTGCACTCTCTATTCCTTCACTCTCATAGTCCGGTGAGACGGCAATTCGACATGACCAGAGAGAGGTCAGGCGCGGGACCAACGGCTTAACGTGCTTTTCGAGGCACGGGGGTGATTATACCGCCAATTTCCTGACTCCGGACTGTCACTGAGTAATTTCAATTATTGAAATAACCAGCCCTAAATGTTTGGCCCAACCCGGGATTTGAACCCGATACCTCTTGATCCTAAGGTGGCGCATGCTACCACTAGACCGACTAGGCCGAGAACTGAGTATTGTATATGTATATTATACACACATACCATCGCGACCGTTATCCCCGAAGGGGTAGGCAAAGTCCAAAGAGCAATAAAATCCTCAGACTATATTCAGCCATTTATATTTACATTTCACTGCCTACACAATCATAAACCAAATACATAATTTGACAATTTCGATGGCTCATTAGATAGTGACCCTGCCCCTTAAGCCAAGAGTTGTAAGTTTGATCCCCACCCAGGACAAATATTCGTGTGATGAATACTTGTGTTTTTTCTGTGCCTGGGTGTTAATATCCAATATTTAAGTATATATTTGTAATACCACTCTTGATTCTGATATCCGTAACACAAGTGCTTAATCTACTTATCTCGGAGTCAGATCAATGTTTGTGATGTAGTCTGATATTTATTTATTTATATTTAATTAGTCGCTATTTACGATGCAAAAAAAAACACTTAAATTTTTTGTGAATGTACCTAGGTATCATCATCCTCTTGCCCTTCTCCCAGTTCATCTGGGGTCGGCGCAGCATGTCTTCCTTTTCCATACGTCCCGGTCAGCCGTCATCAAGCTATCCACTCCCATTTCTCTCATATCATCTTTCACACAATCCATCCATCTCTTATTTGGCCTTCCTCTTCCTCTCCATCCACTAGGTATATATGCAGAATTATCGTCATCATACAATGATGTCCAACTAGTAGCTATCAGCAAATAGAACCATCTTTATGCCTACGAACCGCTATTAAGCTTCGATCTATTGGCATTAATTATTTTGAATTTCGGAAGCTATAATACCGTTTTTCAATTAAGATATGATCAAAAGACAGTGTTTAGCAGGGAGCCCTTATTATGGCGGTATTAACTTGAAATGTGTCTTAAAATATGCTTATAACAACGGAAGATGAGACAGCTCAGCGATGGAGTTCCTTTTATTGGCAAATCTTCAAAGGATAGTGATTTGAAATTGTGATATGACGAGTACCCTATTGAACACTCGTATATAATAAAACCAGTCAGGAGTAAGTTTATTATCATTTATTTATTCAGGGGCGGATACTCTTTGTACATACATACTATCACACTTAATATCCCCGAAGAAGTAGGCAAGGTAGGTAGTAGGTAGTCTGGGAAACGACAAACTTCTTAACTTATTCACTCAAAAATAAAATTTAATGGAGTTAAAATGGAAAATGTGTACCTATAATTTGAGTAGGTACTATATCCTTTGTGAAGATTATTTATGTTAATGTAGCGTGATGTAACTATGTACAATATGTTAATAAGGCATAACTACCGACCTTTTGACAGGCCCGTTGGTCGAGTGGTCAGAGACCCTGACCACGAAACTAAGAGTTGCGGGTTCGAATCCCGCTAGGGGCAAATGTTTCGTATGATGAACATGGACATTACTAGTAGTACTCGAGTCATGGATGTTTATAAACGTATTTAAGTATGTCTATCCGTTCGCCTATTATCCATAGCACAAGCATAAGCTTAGTTTGGGACTAGGGAATTGGCGTGTCAGTCTGGAAAATTTATTTATTACTATTATTTATTATTTTCCGTAAAATCGACTGTTCTTTCTGCCTACCTCGCTAGGGAAGTGGCGTGAAGTTTAGTTATTAAAATCGTCAACCTGAACCGGTGGTAGATTCATATTGTTTCTTACACGAATAAAGACGATTTGAAATATGTTTTTTTAGTCACCTTTAAAGGTCAACAAAATTTACTTTTATCATCAAATTTCATTAACTTCGCCACTAGAGTTAAAGCTTTTGAAAGCGCAATTATTTCAAACTATACCTACCAAAGATCCCCATTGCGTGACTCACACACAATCCCCGACAATGTCCATAGCACATTACCAGTTGTTTGCTAAATGAGTGTAATTCTAAATGATTGTATGGCCCCCTGTCACGAATAGACCACCAAGTAGATCAGATACCGCGGTGGAACGACATTCGCAACATATAACCATTATGATACCTATTTAGAGATACAAAAAAGCGAACTAAATTGTAAGAGCATAGCGGATGTATTATGAGTAATACCTATATACCTACTTTGATCAGTTGAGGGTGTATGAGTATTAATTAGATTTTATTTTTTTATTTTATTTTTATTTTTTTTTATTTTATTTGGGATAACAAACAGTTTACACAATCATCATCTTCATCTTCCTAGCGTTATGTCCCGTGCTTAGACGGGGTCCGCTTAGACCATGATCCAGGATTTAGCGAGTCTGGTAATTACATTGAAGCGACTGCCGATCTGACCTTCGTAACCCTAAGATAGGGGAACCAGACAATTTTTGGATCATGGTTACAAATTCAAAGTTGTTTGAATTTGCAGGTTTCATCACGATGTTTTCCCTCACCGTCGAGCTAGTGGTATAAATATGTACATAGATTTTTTAAAATCTAGAGGTACATGCCCGGGTTTGAACCCGCACTCCTCGGTTAAGAGGCGCGTGTCCTTACCATTGAGCTACCACCGCTCCGCTGTGTAAACAAACAGTTTGCACAATGAACGTACATTTATGATTATATATATATAGATGTCCTAAAACAAACATAATTCTGCGTTGCTTGAATTTTTTTCTTATTGTATAGCAAGAACGTACTCATTGTTGTACTTGCACTTGGAGTATCAATTAAAACAAGATTGCCAAGCTTTTCTAGGCTGTGCCTCCCGGAATAACGAAAACCCAATCATGTCACACGATAATGACAAATTAAACATATCTTTAAGCGGGAACGTTGTAGATTTGCCTGGTACTTGGCAATACGCTTTGCGTCAGCATATTCTGAATAGTTAAGTGCCACAACTAAGTTGAATGTAATATCGCACCGCGTTAAATATATATGTGTAATATTTCTAAAAAGAAGATCGTATGAGCGATGGTATTTCAAAAATTTATTGGCCTGGTCGAGTGGACAGAGACCCTGGCCACGAAACCAAGGGTCGTGGATTCGAATTCCGCTAGTGGCAAATGTTTCGGGTGATGAATATGGAATATGAAATTTGTACTCAAGTGATGGATGTTTATAAATGTATTTAAGTATGTCTATTCTTTCACTTTGTATCGATAGTACAAACTTATAAGCTTAGTTTGGAACTAGGAAGTTGTGTCAGTCTGGAAAATTTATTTATTTGATAATAAAAACACGCGCTCCACATGCCATACTCAAGCTCATAGATTTTTCAACACCTATATGAATGATTACCCAATCTAAGATAAAGAAGGTTAGACGGTCACTGGGTTCAATGTTATAGCCAGACTTTAAGCCAGGATCACAGTCTTAGCTTACCGGGTGCCGACTAAACAAAATAGCACTAGATGGAAGACTTTAGTAATCAGTGACAAGTGGCTAGCTCGTCGCCTACACAATCACATGCCCAACACCCCATATAACATTAGACGCCTTTTACGACATACTAGACAAGAAACACAGTTGGCACATTCCTTTTAAGTCCCAGACCAACACGGGACAAAATTTCGGTCTTTGCGGTCTTTGACAAGATCTTCCATAACTTGGACCACACTCAGAACTGCTCTCTCCAATTTGCGTTACGCCCCATTAATGGGTTAGGACGCGCAAAAACCCGGCATCAGCTGTTGTATCGTTTCTTAATAGTCATTTTACATGATAAACTCGCGAATTTGATGGACGATGGAATGTCTCAAAGTTATGAGTGGCGAAAAAACTTGGGGGAACGCGAGTATTTCACGTTATGTAGATCGTGTCTCCGTAATTGTTGTTTCAAACAAGTACCTAATTATTTTAACCGAAATGCAGAAATAGTGTGATTTTGTACATTACTTATATAAGTAGATATAGGTCAGGTAAACAGCACCCTTAACCGACGAGCGTGTATGAAAAGACTTATGAATGTAGAAGAAGCGAAAGGTGTATGTCAGGATCGTAGCAAATGGAAGTACGTGATCTCTGCCTACCCCCATGAGAAAAGGCGTGACATTATGTATGTATGTATGTATGTATGTAGATATAGATATGCTTACTGTTTACTGACTTCATTTTGTTTCTATTAGGTTTTCATGCCCAAACTATTATGCATATTTCTAAAATAACACGTAACTAAAAACCAATTTTTGACTGGCTCGATGGCGCATTCGGTAGTTACCCTGCCACATTCGCCAAGAGTTGTGGGTTCATCCCCACCCAGGACAAACATTCGTGTGATGAATTGTGTTTGTTCTGTGTCTAGGTGTTAATATCTAATATTTAATTAGGTATATAATTGTAATGCCACAGTTGATTCTGATATCCGTATCAAGCTACTTATCTCGGAATTAGATCAATGTATGTGATGTAGTCGGATATTTGAAACACCAAAGGTATCATAGCTGAGTCACCTTGAAAGATTTTGTATTGTAAGTGCTTACGTTAACCCTTTACTATGATTCGTATGAATACACTATATATATATATATATATATATATATAAGATTCAAATTACAAGGATATTTGCAGAGAATAAAAATCTTGTGTTGCTCTGTAAATAAGAGATTTATTATAAGTATAAGAATCTAATTGAAACTAAAATACAACATTGTTAATTGAACACAACTAAAACTGTAACCGACCTGTAAATAAGAGAAACGACAATTAAAGTCTATTCTCCGATGCCTTTTATATTCATCTTATCATATTATTAAATGTAAATATAAAATCTAATTAATTAAAGAAAATCTTTACATGACTTGACATGCCATATTTGAATCTAACCAAAACGTCAAAAAGTCTCTCATGGAATCATAGGCAATGTAGTCCTGCATTATCGACAATGCTAGGTACAGCTTTACCGACATCATTAACGAATAAAGAAATACATTTTCTTTACATCTCCCCCCTTAGGGAAAGAAAATTTACCGTAAATTTTCTTCTAAATCCGCTTCAGTCTCCTCTGATGCGAGGACTGGAATAAGTTTCGTGATATGGAAAAGATTTGATTCCATCTTTCTGTGACCTGTATCTATTCTATATATTGAATTTGAAACTTTCTCTATAACCTTGTAAGGTCCAATCTTAAGTTCATCTTATTTCTTCCGGTTAAGCTTGTTTCCATTTTCTACATAGACCATGTCTCCAACATTAAATTCATAATATTTTCGATTTTTATCAAAAAGTGCTTTGTTGTATTTATGTGACTTTATTGTATTCTTCAATGCCATTTCTCTGTCTCTGATCCAGTTTTCATGAGACTTATTTGGTTTTATTTCACTTGGTAAAACTGTGGTATCGGTACCATATAACAGATAGCTTGGTGAAAAACCTGTGACCGAGTGATTAGTTTCATTATATTTTTTTACGCATTCTTGAGCTATAGTGGTCCAAGCTTGCTTCCCTTTTCTTTCATTTATTTTGCATCTAATTTTGTTAACTAAAGTTTGATTAAGTCTTTCGTTCAGGCCATTTGAAAAAGGAGCATTCACTGCTGTAAATACTATAGGTATTTGCTTACTATTTAAAAACTCCTTGAATTCTCTCGAATTGATCCCTGGGTATTGATCCGTTAGAAGTATACCAATATCTTCCGTTTCTGTTATGTGGACTAGCCTTATAAAATCATTAGCAGTCTGAGTTTTAGACGTTATAATAAAGGCGTATCTAGTAAAGTGGTCCACTAACAAATGTAGATATTTCTTCGTCGATCTTGAACCTCCAAAGCCTCCAATTGTATCTATGGAAATTATTTCGAAAGGCTTTGTAGAAGGACCTAGATATGACATGAAACCAAATTTGTCGTATCCTCTTGACTTATTTTTAATACAAATTTCACAACTCCTACATACTTTCGTTATGTTTTTCACCAGATTTTTGGCTGCATAATACGGACTGATTGTCCTTTGCATCTGCCCTATCCCAATGTGACAAAACTTTTCATGTATAACTTTAAGAAAAAATGCACAAAAATCTTCTGTCAAAATGATCTTTTCTTTTCCTCTGACCTTCTTAAAATATAAATTATGCTTTTCAATAAATTTTCTTTTATTATTTTGTAATTCTTCATTTCCTTTTTGATCATTCAAAATATCTTCCAACTTTATCAAATTAACAATTTTTAATTGTTCTTCAATGTTTTCATCTGATTCTAATACTGGATTTCTGCTTAAACAGTCCGCTTCCAAATTAAGTCTTCCTGGCGCATATATTATTTTAAAATCATATTGTGATAGGTAATAAGTTAAATCTCCCAATTCTTCATCGGTTCGTGACTTTAAATTCATGTTTTCTAACGGTTTGTGGTCCGTATACACAGTAAATGACTTACCTATTAACCAATACTGCCAGTACTTCACTGCTTCCTTTATGGCTAGACATTCTAAATATATCGCCTTCTTTTTCTTCTGGGCCTCGTTTAGTTTTTTCGAAAAGTATGCTACGGGCTTTTCTTTTCCATCAGGTTGTGTTTGTTTTAAGATAGCTCCAACGCCTTGTAAAGAAGCATCCGTGTAAATGTTAATAGGTAAATTTTGATCAAAAATTTCTAACACCGGCTGAGAGCATAGCAAATCTTTAATCCTGTCAAATGCGTCTTGACATTCATTTGACCAAACAAATTTTTGATTTTTTCTGAGTAAATTATGTAATGGATCTAATATTATTGCACTTCTGGGTATGTACTCATGGTAAAAGTTAATTTTACCAAGAAATTGTCTTATATTCTTCTGTGTCTTCGGAACTGGAAATTCTTTTATTGAGACCATGTTATCTTTTATTGGTTTAATAGAATTATTTTGAATTATATGCCCTAGATATTTCACTGAATCTGACGCAAATGTGCATTTGGTAAATTTTAACCTGAAACCTTCTTTTTTAATGGCTTCCAGTAATTGTGATAGATGATTAATGTGTAGGTCAAAACTCTTCGAAAACACAAGTATATCATCAATATAATTAACGGCAAAATCAGTCAGTTTGTACTTTCTCAGTATGCTGCTTAAGACCCTTTGAAAAATTGCGGGAGCAGTCTTCAAACCAAAGGGTAGACAGGTCCACTGGTAATGTCCTTCTTGTGTTACAAATCCTGTCTTTTTTCTATCCTCGATTCGCATAGGAATCGACCAAAAAGCAGAATTTATATCTAGAGTCGAAAAAAAGGTGCAATTTCTAGCTTTTATCACTAAGTCATCAATTAGTGGAAACGGTTGCGCCTGCGGTACAACTATTTTATTTAAGTCTCTAAAATCTATACACAATCTGGATTTCTTGTTTTCCTCTTTTTTGAATGCCAAAGTAACAGGTGCAGCAAATGGGCTGTAGGACTCTTCTATTAACTTATTGTCAAGTAATTTTGCTATTTGCCCTTCTATCTCTTTTTTATCATCTACTGTACATCTATAAGGTCTCTTACTGCAATATCTGTCCACTAATAAATCTATCCGTGCTTCGTATCCGTTAACAGTACCAATATCATATTTATTCTTGGCAAATACTGAATTGTACTTGTTAATCAAAGAATTTACTTCTGATTTTTGATATTTATTTAAATGATCTATCCGTATTTCGAAATCTTCTTCCTTCACATGTTCATTAAAATTAATATTAAATTCTTTAGTAGAGTCACTGTCAGATGCTTTTGCTGATTTAATTCTATCTTCGTCATTTAATCTTTGGGTTATTGTTAAATCTTCATTCTGAACTAGTTTATATATTTTTATCAGGTCTAATCCAATCAGAAAATCATATTTGAAATCTTTTTCATCAATTATGTACACATCAACATCTCTTTCATAGTCAAACATTTTTATTTTCAAATTTGTCAAACCACTTGTTTTCTTAACACCATTAATCGTTACTAAATCCGCTACATTCAAAGTATTTCCTTTTCCTTTCAGTCTTAACAACTTAGAATTGATCAAGGAAACATTAGAACCCGAATCGTAAACTCCATAAATTTCTAATTTGTTTTCTAATAGTAGTTTGACATTTATTAATGGTGTAACTATTCGTTTTTTTGATCAGTTTCATTTAATTGAGCGTCTTTCACTGAATTGTTAACGTGCTTAATTAAGTTTTTCTTCTCTCTATCGTCTTCTTTTGTCCTAAACCAGCATGTAGCCTCCGGGTGATAACGAATTCCTTTATTCAATTTTTCACATACCTTGCATGAAACTCTTCCTTCATTTCTTTCTTTAGTTCCTAAACTTCCATATCTTTTTTTATCTGGTGGTAGAAAACTTTTTTTATTCACCATGTGTTCATACTTACTTACCTCATTAAACAAATGTACTGTATCTGTCAATATCTCTCTATCTATCTTGTTAAGTATAAATTCTGGTAAACCAGCCGCAATGAGATCCACCAAAGTACCGGTATCGATAGATCTTCTCATATCTAGTAAAAGCTTTTCTTTTCGTAGTGCATAATCCAATAATGAGCCATTTTTATATCTAAATGAAAGTGCATAAGTAACAGGATTCCATCCCTTGTTAGCAAAAGTTTCACAAAATTTGTTTCTCCAAATAGACCATTCTGAGCTCAATGTTAACTTTATAATCATAGAACTGTACCAATCTGCACAACTTTTATCCAAAAATAATCGGAGTATCTCTATCTTCTTTTCGTCTGTTATTATATCAAAGCGCATGCATTCTTTCTCAAAAATATCAATCCATTGGCTCGCATTGGAATTCTTACTAGAAAAACTCTCAATCACAAATTTTTCTGCTACGTGTTTCAAGCTTTGCTGTTTATTTTCTTGCGTGTTTTCCACTAACTTGTCAAGTAATTTTCCTAAGGTACCTGTTCCTCCCTGACATGAGGCGGTAAGTTCTTCTTGGTTCAATTCTTCTAGGTATTGTTCTCCAAACTGCAAATTACCGTCTTCATCCATATACGTTTCCTTAAGTTCTTCCGTCATCGTTATCCAAACTCTCCTCACTTGGTATCTCTTTCTCAAACTATTCTTAACTTTATTATAAGCTGCCGTTTTCATTATCTCTACGTGATTAACAGCCGATTGAAATTCTTCTGGTATTGCATACCCTTTAATATCGCTTGTGGCTATTGATGTTATAGAAATAATGTTCGATTTACCATCACTTCCGGGCAATAACGTAAAATCAAAACGTATTTTCTCCATCTTGACATCAATAAACAAGATTGTCGTTTTATAAGATTCAAATTACAAGGATATTTGCAGAGAATAAAAATCTTGTGTTGCTCTGTAAATAAGAGATTTATTATAAGTATAAGAATCTAATTGAAACTAAAATACAACATTGTTAATTGAACACAACTAAAACTGTAACCGACCTGTAAATAAGAGAAACGACAATTAAAGTCTATTCTCCGATGCCTTTTATATTCATCTTATCATATTATTAAATGTAAATATAAAATCTAATTAATTAAAGAAAATCTTTACATGACTTGACATGCCATATTTGAATCTAACCAAAACTTCAAAAAGTCTCTCATGGAATCATAGGCAATGTAGTCCTGCATTATCGACAATGCTAGGTACAGCTTTACCGACATCATTAACGAATAAAGAAATACATTTTCTTTACATATATATATATATATATGTATCTAAAAGGTGTTTTTTCAAAGCTCCTGTTAAAATCTCCGTCTAGCGCAGCTACATTCAAATATTTCAGATCAATCATGTTCGTGATACTCTGCGCAGACCGACGTCATACGAAGCGCAGTATAGATTGGTGGATTCTCATCTGTCAGTGTTATAGGGAGGGAATGCACTTGTCTCGTAATTTCCGGCGAGGACTCGCCTCTTTGTGGCACCTATTCGTAGCTTTAATATGAGTGCATAGCTTTAGGGCGGAAGATTCATTTCCATCTTTATAAGTGAGATTCATTTTGGGGTGGCGGGAAGCAAAAAGAAAATGGTGTGTCTTTAATATTGACGTGTGCTGTTTTTTGACAGATTGACGGATAGATTTTAGTATGTTTATCTGTAAATTTCAGGAGTATACATAAGGAGAGTTAAAATATTTTTAAAACTATAAAGATTTATTTATTTTTAAAAACATATTTATTAAAATAAGAGTTTCGAAAAATAAGGTATGCATTTTAATATTTGTTTTTTTTTCAAATGTTGGGAATCCCAATTAGAATAAACCTCAAATAAGGAAGTGATATTTTTGCGAAAGAATTGTACTATCAGTACAGTTTGCCTTGTGAGGTATTTTGTATTTGATTAAATATAATCTCATCTGTACCTTTGCCGGTGGCTGACCCTTATAACCTCTCAAGTGTCAGAAACACGCCAGTGACACCCCTGGTGTTGTGGCCTGCAGGCTACGGTTCCTTATTTTAAAGCCACATGACGTATCATGACTTAACGCCGTGTTTGCACCTTCGTGACATAAAAAAACTTGATTTATTTTAACATTACTTAAGTTAAAAAACATGAAAGCGTAGTTAAGACTTAGCACTCCCTTCTGACTAAGGTACATACATACATTATCATCTGCTCTGGTTTACCTTTTACTTGAAATAACACTCGGCTGAATCTTCAATGATCATGAACTGTATGACTTGGTATAAATATTAACTTAATCTGTAAATTAAAATTTTTATATTCAATCTGGTATTGAAAAGAGTAACTACCGAATTTGCCGGTTTCTTCTCGGTAGATGCTACATTCCGAACCGGTGGTAGATTCAAATTGTTCTATTTTGTACCTATTACTTGACGATATATAAGTGCTTTTTTGAGGCCTACGTAAATAAAGAAATTTTGACTTTGACTTTGACATCACGCCCGTAATTCCCGAAAGGGTAGACAGAGTCAAAGGGACAGCTAGCCCCCTTAACCACATTCAGCCAAAAATAAAACTGGGCTGGGTTAGTTGGATAATTGCGAAAAAGTAGTGATAAGTGGCTGGCTCGTCGCCTACACAATCACATACACAAAACCCGATATACCATTAGTCACCTTTTACGACATGCTTGGCAACGAACACTGTTGACACATTATTAATAAGTCTCAGATGAGACAATTCAGTCCTCCCTTAAGTGAATCTCAGTCTATACACAACCCCAATCTATGCATTTTATGTATAGATTGGGGGTGTGCGCTTGCCTCGCTATGTTCATAAAAAATAGATCCCTCGCAGCCCCTGTCATCTGCCATGGAGGAAATTGTAAGCGTATCAAAAAGTGTCGATTTGTGACGCTTTGGTAGTTATTGAGCGATTTGCAAGGTGAAATACTTTTTATGATAATTGAAGATAACGTTATGTGTTAAAATCATAAAATCTTAGCTGGTTAAAAAAACAATTTTTACTTAAAAGTCTTGAAATAATAAGATAAAGCAATTCATTTCACATTTTCATATTTTGTAAACGGAAATGAAAAAAAACCTCATCTAACATAAAGCAATATGAGAGATATTTGCAATATTTTGGATTTCTTTAAATTATATGTTATTATTCATACAATTTGTTTTTTAATTAACCGATAGTATGGAGATCATAAAACGTTTTTATTCTAACGAATAACACCAAGTCTAAAATGTATTTACTCACCCCAGCAACGTTTAGGTGAGCCCTGATATTCCCAGCGAATGCAAACGAGCATAATCTCAGTGAGTTCATAAAATAAGACATTGCACGGTCTCCGTCATCCGCTATGGAGGAAATTGCCATGTGTGGAGGGGCGCCATATTGCGTCGCCATATTGTGACGCCATTTTCTATTCCAATTCCATGATTCCCTTGAATAACGAACGGGTTACGAGCTGAGAGTCTGATTATTTGGCGTTTTATTTGATTAAAGTTTTCAGACCGGGCAGCTCAATGGTACGCGTCTCACATACTAAGAGCGTTGGCTCAAACCTGAAAATATTTCCTAGATTTTTAGGATCTAAGTCACATTTACAACTCACAGCAGTGAAGGAAAGCATGATCCAGCCAGGACATTACAACAACTATGGATTTGTAAGCATAATTAAATTTGTTTGATAAAGGCTACGGACATATGATTGTCGCTTTTATTTCTAACCAGACTTCCTAAATCCTCCCCTGCTTAATAATGGATACAAGAAAGCAAACGCTTCAATTAAGCAAACATAATTTTAAAGCTAGAATCATAACCCATACTCACCCTGTTTAGGAGACTTAAAAAAATGGTTTTTTTTAATTAATTCAATACCTACTCGATTCTGATATCAACTCATGTTTACCCGAATATTTTTGACGTTAGTTTCGCCGATATTTAAACTTAAATGCCTTTTAACAAGGTTTGAAGTAATTACGTTAAGCAATAATACTTAATTACCTTTCATACGCTGCGACTATGACAAATTAAGTAGTCCTTTTATTGTTATTGAATAAGTATATTTCTATTTGTTCAGTGATATATATGAAGGGTACAGTATTACCTACGCTGTCTTAAATTAAATTTAACAAGAAATTCTTAAATATATATTTTTTACATTCTCATCAACTACCCAGGTCCAAACTAATCCGTCCGTTTTTATATTTGGTATGGGTATTATCCAGACCGCTGGGCAAAGATTTCCACCGATTGGGAGCCGGCTGATGATAGGAGGCGTCGGAGCGGGCCACCAACTCGATGATGCAGAGTTCATTGAATTTCGCACCACCTGGGAAGAGCTGACCCAGGACAGAAGGAAGTGGAAAGAATTGGGGGAGACCTTTGCCCAGCAGTAGGACACAAAAGGTTAAATAAAAAAAATAGTTTTATGCTATGGACCTAATTGAAAATGAAACGTCCATGGTTTGTGTGTAAATCACAATCGAGACCTTTGCATTGAAGGCCAGGGTACTTAAGCAGTTCACCAAGTGGTGTATAGTTATGTAAAATTCCTTAAAAAATAAAAATAGAATTCTCATTTCAAGCTATGTAATTTTTATCTCTATCGAGTTTAAAAGATTATTTTTAACAGTGGAAAATTTGGATCGGAATTTGGATCACCCTAACGGAATCTCAAGCATTTGGTCCCGTAGCGGGACCCAATCAATACGCCGAGTCTTTCAATCGTTATCTGATGTGCGTATTTTATACGGCTATTTTATTTCAACCATCCCTTTTTGAGAACTCTCACAAAATAAACAAAGAACAATAACACGGTTGAAAGAAGCGTCCCTGCACTGGGCACAGTGTAGAGACGATGCAGTATAGAACAAAGTCCTCTCGGGTGCAGTCGGACTCCTCGAATAACAGGTTTTAATTTAATGGGTATGTGGAGGCTAACTTCCAAGGGTGTGTGTTGAGAGATTAGTCAAACTCGAGCACCGGGATGGTAATGATTTTATTTACAGGATTGTTGCATATTTATACAATTGTTAGACAGAGAAAACAATATCATCTATTGCAATAAAATGTAAGTTTAGCCTAGTTACGCCAGGCGTCGCTACTGCGTCGATGTGCGCGGCGGAGATGCGCGCAGGTCCCGCGATGCGTGAGCGAGACGGCATGTCGGACGTCTCGAGCGGAGGTCATAAATATAAGTCGCCCTCTCGCGAGACGCCCTCCAGTACGACGACTGGGTTGATACGCGATGCGTCTCCCACAGGTATGATATCTTAGAAGTGACAGAACCAGAGGCATTTTCAAAGTCAAAATACTCTTTGTTTATATAGGTTTGAAAAAAAAACACCTATAAACTGTCAGTCAGATTTATCTATCAATAATATAACACCACGCCCATAATCCTCGAAGGATTAGGCAGAGTCAAAGGGGCAGCAGGTCCCTTTAACCACATTCAAATAAAAATAGGCTGGGTTAGATGGAAAATTGTGAAAATGTAGTGACAAGTGGCTAGCTTGTCGCTTACACAATCACACATTTCAAACCTGATATACCATCAGTCGCCTTTTATGACATGCTAGGCAAGAAACACAGTTGGCACATTATTTTTAAGTCCCAGAATAACATGGAACAAAAGACAGCAGTTGTCTCACAAATATATATAGGCATATACTACCAAGACACAGAACAAACACAAGTATTCATCACAAGAATATTTGTCCTGGATAACAAATCTCATCCACAATTTTATTCATGGTACATTCCTATGTACCATGAATTGTGTGAGATTTATTATTACAGTGTAACCAGCCAGGCAAAGTCACTATCTACAACTTTGCATTTTATAACTTGACAAATTAAGTCAGTCCAATTATAATATAATATAGGTTAACTGTGCGTTTTTAATTTTACAGAAAAATATATTTACCAGACATCAGCATGCTTCAAGTTAATAATTTTACCTCATTATTTGAGTGATGATATATATTATTTTAATGCAAAGAGACGATATTTGGCAACATGTCGTACTCGAATTTGTAAAATAATAATAAATAATGTCGTCCTAACCGATATTGGTCACGGCGGCCAATCTCAACGAGGATTAGCCATCTGTGCAGAAGATATTATAGTGCACAAGTGTGTGCGCAAACACAGGTGCACTCTATGCCTTCACTCTCATAGTCCGGTGGCACGGCAATTCGATATGACCGGAGAGAGGTCAGGCGCATGACCACGGCTTAACGTGCTTTCCGAGGCACGGGAGTGATTAAACCGCCAACTTCCCGACTCCGGGCTGTTACTGAATAATATCAATATTGAAATACCCAGCCACTAATTTTGGCCCGACCTGGGATTTGAATCCGGGACCTCTTGGTCCTTAGTCGCATTTGTAAACGAACTTTTCTGTAAGGGTGAAGCTATTTCACTGTTATTTTTCTTCTTCTACGCCTGAGAGGTTTGAGGGAAAACTCGGACCAAGTGATGCAAATGCTTTTGAAAAGAATTCTACTTCGCTCCAAGATAAACACCATATTGGAAACGTTGTGTTTTGAGACAAAACTGTAGGTAGGACTTACAAAAGAATTGTGAGGGATCCTTTGATTGAGATACTTTTGTTTAAGAATATCTTATCACAGAGTAATAATATACTACGTATTTTATGTATCGTCTAGCTGTACCGAACCGGCGAGTAGATGAACTGTCATTTTTACAAAAATAGATAAATATTTGAATAGAAAATAAACTTAGAAAGATTATTTCGATAAATATTAATGGGATTGCCTACATCCAATCCTAATTAAGACGACGTTTTTATTTATTGTATAAAAAGAAAACCAACTTCACGATAATTCTCTAGCGGGGTAAGCAGAGTGAACTAAGTGTCATATGACAAGTCCTGACATACCTCACTCGCTTCTTTGACATTCATAACTCTTCATAAACACGCTCTACAGTTATTTTGACTCTTTACATCACCTTCTGGTAACATATGAAAAAGGTGATATGAAACATTCTACATTATATGAAAACAAAAGTCAGAAAATTAAATACACTTCAACTGTAGATCACTCTATTAGTCCTGTAGAAGCGTGCACCCTTAACGCACCATCTCCAAGCACACCCAACAGTGACTTTAATTCTCTCCGCACCTGATATTTTCCCTCACACAACCGTAGAAATTAATTCCCAAGTTAATAGAGAATTGTGAGACGTTTGCACAATTTCCGGCATCGCGCCGACCAGGATATTCACGCTCCGAGCGAATTTTATTAAGCACTCCTCGACGTTTCTAGTTTGCGCTTATGAGAAGCACCTATGAAGCTTTTTGGTTTTACTATTCTATGTAATTAATGCGAATATGTGTGCGCATATTTATATTTCTTACTGCAACTGTAACTGTACCTAATAGTTTTTCTAATTTCTCTTTGCCTTTTCTTATTTCTTGACTTTTTATTTTTATTTTATGCGTTTATGTTATTTGCTTGGATTGTATATCAAATATCTTATAAAGCGTCCTAGTACTGAAATTAAATTTGACATCTATAGCAAACAAAAACATTTAATCTTTATTTATTTTCTGTAGTTATGTAATTTGAGGAAGAAAATTTCGTCCTATAGTATAATTAATAAATATTGGTATCGATTTTTATATATATATATATAAAAAGCCACATAATTTGGTATGTGCACAAGCTTCTATTAAACTATTCTAGAATTAAATTTCATAAGTTAATATGTTCTGAGCTAATTTTATGATGCAGTTTCTTACCGTTTCTAGTTTAATTTATACTTCATAGCATTCTAGCATAAAGTTATTATTTCACGACCTTTTGACGGCTTTATGCAATTATGTGCACTCGCAAACGTAAACGTTAACCATTTGTAGTAATTTTCGAAAATTTCCGTGCGAGATTTGCTATTTTTATGTTCGGAATCGCGTTTGAAAGTCTGTGTGTCGAGGCGTTTATTCTAACAAACAGGGAAATATTTCGGTAAAATTAATCTCAAATATTTTTAAGGCTAAAAATTAATAACTAGCCACTTATAATACAGCTATGCTTGTCAATGACGAGATGATATTATAATAGAGAAATAATAAAAAACAGAAAAAAGTTATTGGCAACAGCAAATACCTACGACATAAGGTTTTTATATCTAAACAGTTACATTAGTTGAACTAAATTTAATGGCACAGTTTTCTCTTCTAGGAAATTAAATACTTTTCCTGGTTTTTTTTCCTTGAAATATACCCGGATCACTCATCATCACAAGATATCAAATCAACTTAACTTACAATCCCTAGTGTGACCAAAATTTTAACTTTTGTATAGTGAAAACTTGAATTGAACTTTCATTATTAGTTCTCTCTTTTTATGTAAAGCCGGGTTTACATTTTTTTGATGTAACTTGGTCATAACATAATCGGTTTCATACACTAAGTAACATTAGTATGTGATATATAAAGAAAGAAAGAAATAATCATTTATTGGTAACACATACAATATCTGAAAGGAAACAGATAATAGATATAGAGAGAATAGATAATAAAAAAAGAAAAAATAAATAAAGAAACAGATTATGTTCTGCCAACTAGGTCCCAGTCTCAGCATAATCTCGGCATCGGCAGTGCGCCCCTGCCGGGTTACCGAGATAGGGAGGCGGGCATCGACAACACCCATCTCCTCTTCATCGGCAATCCAATTCCAACTGCAGGCAAAGGTGCGGACGGCGCCGCGACTAGCTGGCAATGTGGCTGGCTTCAGCCCTGCATGGTCCAAGTCCAGGCTGACTAAGCCCCCCCGATACGACAAACCGAGCACCCCGGCGGAGGGATCTCCATTCATCCTTACCCAACCATCAGAAATACACCTTCCACTTCATTCCTCTATAAGTTTATTGCATTATCTATCAATCAATTTCACTTCTAACACTGAGTGTAAAATACACTCTTACACTTGTATCAAATTAATTTGAGTACTGCAAAATAGATTAAAATCGATTACCGGGTATTGATAATATGGCTAATTAATTACAAATGAAGCTAACAATACCTTAAAACAACAAGAATAGAGCGAAGATAATGTTTCAAACAGATTAACAGTTGTTTATATAAATAATGAATAGTTATTATAAAAGATAGACAGAGTCAAAGGCTACAAAAAAAAAGGTAATTAGTTTTAGCCAAAAATAAAATTAAGTTGGTTTAAGTGGAAAATTATCAAAGTCTTAGTAAAAGAGGACGAAATAATCAAAATATAATTAAACATCTACACATTTTTAATTTCTCCTCATGAGTAAATATTAAAATACGAATTACAATTGAATACAAATTGATTTTGTAAGAGGCACTTAGAACCATGACGGACGGTCAGACAACATTAATCAGCATATAAAACATCCCAGTTATTATGCTCAGTGCGGAATATTCATTTACCGAGATAGCATTTAGAGTTGCTCGGACGCCGATATCTTTGTACTCAATGGGCTACAGACGTAAGAACTCTGACAGAATGGGTTGCACATTATTACGCCTACCTTACTAATATTAGAAATACGGTAGTACTTAATTCTTTCTTACAGCCTATGGATCTATTGCGCTTTCATGCATTTATGTATGCGTACGTTTAACTAAAAGTGATTTGACTGGCTCGATGGCGCATTTGGTTGTGACCCTGCTCCATGCGCCAAGAGTTGTGGGTTCGATCCTCACTCAAGACAAACATTCGTGTGATGAATACTTGTGTTTGCTCTGTGTCTGGGTATCTTATATTTAAGTATATATTTGTAATACCACTGTTGATTCTGATATCCGTAACATAAGTGCTTAAGCTACTTACCTCGGAGTCAGATCAAAGTATGTGATGTCGTCGGATATTTATTTATTTATTATTTAATTATTTGCTGCGCCAAAAGATTGAATCTTATGATTATGCGGGATACAATAACAATATTTTTGTAATGTGCTTAACTAACTAAATTAACTTCTCGCCACTTCCATATTGGGGTAGGCAGAGAGAATAATAATGTGTTTAACGTTGATAGATATAGATCTTTTAGTAACACACTGAAATCCGTGGGTCAAGCCGCAAGTTAGGAAATAAATGAAAATAAATATTTAATTTAAGGATGCAGAGAAGGTTTTTAGTTATCCAATTTTAGATACAAAATCTAAATAAAAAGAATGGACAGGCAAAATAATTTGCCAATTAAATAATAAGCCTGGCTTTTAAAGTCTAAATTACTGTAAAAGTAGCATAGAAACAATAATATTTACCTACTATCAAAATCATTATTGATAGTTTTTGAAATAAATTCTGGAATTGATGAAAAACATTATACTTTGATTAATAACCGGTGTACTGTCAAAAGCTTACCAAACATTTTATAGCGTTTAGGAGAAAATCTTATAATTACTACTTGTCACTACTTTTTCAAAATTTTCCATCTAACCCAGCTCATTGTCCCATGTTGATCTGGAACTTAAAAAAGATGTGCCAACTGTATTTCTTGCCTAGCATGTCGTAAAAGGCGACTAATCGTTTAAGGGTTGTGGGTGTGTGATTGTGTAGGCGACGAGCTAGCCACTTGTCACTACTTTTTCACAATTCTCCATCTAACCCAGCCCAGTTTTGTATTTAACTGAAAGTGGTTAAAGGAGCCTGCTGCCCCTTTGACTCTGCCTACCCCTTCGGGGATTATGGGCGTGATGTTATGTATGTTTGTTTGTATCTTATAATTAATTGTAGACATGTATTTCACTCGCGTCATCGCATCTCCCAAGTCACAAATTAAACAAGTAGGTACTGTATTAACGACTGTTTCGGTTTACACATCAATTCTATAAATACTTGGAGCTAAAACCGTCCTGCCAGATTGTCTACCAAGACCAACTTATTTACATTTAGATTAGATTAAATGTCAATACGCTACAGATCTGTACACAATGGAGCACTTGTTTGAGCGAAACAATATTTTATGTAAATCAACCATCTCGTAACATGTTCACTTCTTTTTGCAATTATCATATCTAATGTTATCCGGGTTTACCTTTGGCTTTAAGTTAAGGAGAGATTGCTGCTTCTTTAATTTTGTATACCCTTTCGCGGATTGAGAGCGTGACAATATATATGTGGGTGTTGAGAGAAATGGAACGTAAGGCGAATGAATGAGACGAATGAACGAAAGATTGAGATACGACGAATGAGTGAAGGAGCGAAAGACGAGGAGTCTGCTAGAAACGACGAAAGGATTAAGACGTAAGACGAACGACGCACAGAATAATTATTTGTAATTGTATTTTAACAATACAAGAAATTCACCAAAGAAGAGTTCAGTTTTCTTTGAACCCCTATACCCTACATGTATGTGTATAATTAACTGGAATAAGAAAGGAAAATAGACAACTGATAGGCGTACACAAATTATCTACATTTATGTCATGTCACTAGCAGCGCCCCGCGGTTTTGTCCGCGTAGTTCCCGTTCCCGTGGGAATATGGGGATAAAATATAGCCTATGTTCCTTCCGCATAATGTAGCTTTCCAATAGTGAAAGAATTTTTATAATCAGCACAGTAGTTTTTGAGTTTATTCATTACAAACATACACACACACAAAAATACAAATCTTTACGCTGTAAAATATTAGTATAGTATGGATAGTGTAGTGTCTCTATCTACACATAATATAATGTATTATTTGTAATGTGACTGTTATGATGTTAGTTAAAGGCTAGCTTATAAAAGTACCCACGTTAAATTTCATATCTATATGTATATGTTATATTAATACTTGAAGCAAAAACTTTGTACCCCTTTTTATGAGAATTTCGCGGGCGGAGGAATGTGAGACTTGGCACAGTTAAAGTTTATATGAAGAAGGAGTGCAGAAAGCTAATATTTCAATAAATAATGTATAAGCAATACTTAAAATAAATAAAAGTCAAACTAATAATGGTCGAATTTCGATTAGTGGGCGGATCACTCGTATATATAAAAGAGTAATTTTGAAACCTTCTTTCCATTCAACAACAGAAACTTTAGAGACCACTGTTTATATTTATTTAAATATCCATTATTGTTCCAGATTACATCACCAACCTGGTGCCATTTACGGCACGTCAGTAGATTAAAGCTATACAAATAAATAATGCATGGTATTTTTACTCAGAGTCCATCTAGCGTGCAACAGACGTGGCCAATCCAATTTCTAAGCTGTTTGAGAGACACTCTTTATTTGCAATTTGGAGCGTAATATAGCATCCCATATATGGTACGACAGCTTCGCTCAAAGAAAGCTACGCTTCATCGCTCTACGATATACTCCGAGAGTAAAATTCTTGTAATCTGTAAGCGTTCAACGAATGTACTGTATCTCAAAATATTTTTCGACACTGGAGAAAAAAAACAAAATTACGTGAATAAATATGTATATCATAAATAAATAATAAATATCCGACTACATCACATACATTGATCTGACTCCGAGGTAAGTAGCTTAAGCACTTGTGTTACGGATATCAGGATCAAGAGTGGTATTACAAATAATTACTTAAATATTCGCTATTAATACCCAGACACAGAACAAACACAAGTATTCATCATACGAATACGAGTTTGTCCTGGGTGGGAATTGAACCCACAACTCTTGGCGCATGGGGCAAGGTCACTACCAAATACGCCATCGAGCTAGTCAAAATTAATTTAGAAATGTATGAATAGAATTGAGGAGCATACATACATGCATATAATTATGCCCGCAATCTTATAAAGGACAGGCAGCTTTCAAGAAACAACCAACTCAATCACATTCACCCTAAAACAGAATTGAGTGCGGTAAGATGAAACATTTTGAAAAAGTAGTGACAACTGGCTAACTCGTTAGCTACATAGTCACAAACCACATCCCGATGTCAGCTAAATCTATATATATAAAAGAAAGTCGTGTTAGTTACACTATTTATAACTCAAGAACGGCTGAACCGATTTAGCTGAAAATTGGTGGAGAGGTAGCTTAGAACCAGGAATCTAACATAGGATACTTTTTATCCCTACATTTTTTTTTTATTTTTATTCCCTAATAAAAAAATTAACTTATTAACATCTAAAATCTGCTTATTTTTTATTGCTTCTAAGGCGCAACAGAGTTCGCTGGGTCAGCTAGTAGCGAATAAAGGCTAATTTATAAATAAAATTCTCTTCATAGACCTTTTGCCTATAACAGTTATATGTTCTTATGTGCAACCAACCTTACTAGATCTAATTCTGTCACACGCGTGATATTTAGAGTCGGTTTATATTAAGCAGCGAAATGTCAAATGATTCGGTGACATGGTGTTATTTCTGTCTGTTTAGATGACGCTCCGGTAGGCGAGAATAAATCTGGAAAGATTATCCAGACGCGTAATGATCATTGAAGTATTTTGGTCACATTTGACTGTGTCTTGCAAAATAGCACAGAACGTTTAAAATAGAATGAAATAAAAGTAAAGTGTTATATTATTCTATTTATTCATTTTGAATGATACATCCACAGTAGTTAGTATCACGGTATTTTTCAAATGGAAAAGTAAAATCAGTAACAGAATGTTATTTGCTTTCAATGAGGGTTTTCAAAAATACAAAAACCGCCAGATGGCACAAGGGAATCTCGTGGTCTTATCACTGTCACTATTGGCTCTTTGTTGACAGCATGTCAATTTGGTCTGACTACTAACCAATGAGGAGGGTGACAAGACCGCAAGTCACAGTTACGCCACCTTTTGGATGTTTTAATTCAAAAAACCCTAAATTGTTATCATGCTAATTGTCGCTGCCCAACTGTATTTATCTATTCCCATTTGCTCAAGGTTTTTTAATGAATTTAGTTTGTCATAGAATAGTTAACTATCCTATTTCTAGTAAAACTTATTAACGTCAATTAAAACGGGCATATTATTTTCGGATTATAAGAATACTAGCTGTGCCCTCGGTTTCAACGCGTTTATGTTTAATGATATGTAACATAAATACTTTCACAATAAATAAACTATACAACATTTTTTTTTTAATTCGGACCAAGCATACATACAAAGAAACTATTCAGCTTTAAATATTAGTATATTTGTCCCATGTTGGTCGGGGACATAAAAAGAATGTGCCAACTGTGTTTCTAGCATGTCGTAAAAGGCATATGGGGCATAATGGTATATGGAGTTTTGGGTATGTGATTGTGTAGGCGACGAGCTAGGCATTTGTTACTACTTTTTCACAATTTTCCATCTAACCCAGCCCATCGTCTCATGTTGGTCTGGCTAAATGTGGTTGAAGGAGCCTGCTGCCTCTTTGACTCTGCCTACCCCTTCGGAGATTATGGGTGTGATATTATGTATGTATGTATGTATGTATGTATATTAGTATAGTATAAAATAATCTTAATAGAACTGGCAAGGTACGGCTACTTCATTTAATTACGTTTCTCATTTCACCAATAAAAAATGCAACGTAAATGCACCATAATCAATCGAAAACAATACAAAATGGAGCAACTAAATTAAAGTTTCTGTCACTTTATGAGAAAAATGAGCAATAAAAACGTCCAGCGTTTAACGGAGTGATATTTCAGGGCATTAGAGTCAGTCCGTCCTGGGGTCAACAGGTATTTATGTGTCTCAGGTGTAATGCCAGCCCAAAATGTTTGGTCTAGTTTCGTGCTGGACTGAAATAATATTATGCAGCAATTTCCCAGACACGGCCTGTGTGCTCAGGCAAACGAATGCCTTTATTTGTCTCCGAGCGGTCAAATTGGTGAATTTGCAAAGAAATTGTCCTCTAGTGTGCAGTTTGTGTTTAGGTTAACAAATCGTTTCTGTATTTTGAACCACTGTTATAATATTTCTGAAGCTGGAGAATTTATTATTGTTATTATTTATTTTTGAAGCTATGATTTATTTTATACAAGCATGTTGTGTTTGCGGTATTTCATCATCTTCTTCATGTTGTCCCGTGTTTAGTCGGGGTCCTCTTAAATCGTCCATTTAGAAGTCTGCTTTATTCATGTGTATTTATGTTTGTAGGGTCACACTATAGTTACGCATGTGATACTTCTGACCTTGGTAAGTAATACTTTTTATTATTGTTAAATTTGAAAGGCTATAATGACTGCTTACCATTATGCAGGCCTTATACCACCTTAGGAGGTATAAATAGTTATAGTTGTCACTCCTTTTTCACAGTTTTCCATCCAACCCAGCCCGCTGTCCCATGTTGGTCTGGGACTTAAAAAAAATATGCCAACTGTGTCTTTCCTAGCATGTCGTAAAAGGCGACTAATGGTATGTTGGATTTTGTGGGTGTGATTGTGTAGGCGACAGGTTAACCGCTTGTCAATGCTTTTTCACAATTTTCCATCTGGCCCAGCCCGGCTTTATTTTTGGCTTAATGTGGTTGAAGGGGCATACTGCCCCTTTGACTCGTTTGGGGATTATGGGAGTGATGTTATGTATGTATGTATGTATGTAAGAGGTATAAAAACTCTGCAACGCGAAACTAATCTATGTACCTAACAAACGTTTCTATGATCCATTTTGACTGATTTTCCTTACAAAGTAACAAAGGTTAATGGTTTTAATTTATCATCCAGACTCTTCTAATAGTCAAAATGATTCAGGGCCGTCGTCTATACCGTCTAGACGGGACAAAGTGCTAGCATAAAGAACTTTTTCATCACAATTACTAACGTGAATGCTGGTCTGGACGCAATAAGAATATCAACGTATTCCTTGTCAAGTAATTTGTAAAGATGTATTAGTGATGTAGTGATTTTTTTTATTTATATCTTTTTTGAAATATATATAATAACCCGTTAATTACGCAATGTGTATTGCACGAGTACTAAGATAGGACTCTAAGATTTTCTCCCAAAATGTTCCCTCACTTCCGAGCTAGTGAAGCACAGACTAATATTTTTTTAGATATATATGTTGACGCTGGAGCCAGAGTGATCTAAGTGAATTTTTGAGCAAAAATGTTTTTTTTGCACAATTGCAAAGAAAAACCATTATTCTTTGAGTTTTTTTTTGATTGAGAAATGGGAAGCACTTAGATCAGTGTGGCTGCAAGAATTATGATTTTTCTTTGCAAATTTTTGCCAAAAATGTCCCTTAGATCACTCTGATTCTAACGTCGTCATATGTTCAATAAACAGAATAGAAAAATCAAGCATTGTTTGAACCAGAACTCCTCGCATAAATGTCACTCAGGCAAAATATCAAGCTGTAAGTACTCATGTATTACATAACACATATCCCGTTAATACCGTTTCTATTGATAATGCAACGAAATTTAAAAATCCCTTAGGTATAATAACGGCCATTTCTACTAACTCTCAGCTCTACAACGAGGGGCTCCGATACGATTGTCTCGAGCACTTCCAAGTTGTGCATTCAATTTGCATTCAGCGTAGTGCAACAGTCATTTTTACTGTAAAGTGGGCCGCGCTGAATGAGGCTAGCCTTGTTCTCATTCAGTCATTTGTGTATCACACGGACGGAACTACCCTGACACTTGTACACATGCTTGTTTATATATATTAGCATTGTACATTAGCCTATAGTCTACAACGTCGTAGCCTTAGAAGTGGTCAATTAGAAAGAAAGAAAGAAAACTTATTTATTTGGTGCATAAAACTTAACCTAAAACAAATATTAATGTAACAACAAACATTATGGACAAAATCGTATAGGTTTATCAAAATATTATAACAAAAAGTTAATAATGATATGCAGCCAAAATGGTAGCCACTCAGCAAATTGATAAAGCTAATTGATATTGTAACCCAATTACGTCTTTCTAGATTGAATTTGTTTTGAGGAGCATAACGCTCTTTAGACTCCACTTACCCCTTCGGTGTTTACAGATGTGATTGAAATTATCTCTGAGATTGTTTCTAAATGGTAAATATAAGTGCCTTTTTAATAAATAGTAATATATTCTGACTCCAGACTAACACACCAATCCCCTAGTTTCAAACTAAGCTTGTGCTTGTGCTATGGACACAAGGTGAACGGATAGACATACTTAAATACGTTTATAAGCATTCATGACTCGAGTACAAATGTTCATGTTTATCACACGAAACATTTGCCCCTAGCGAGATTCTAACCCGCGATCCTCGGTTTCGTGTACAGGTTCTCTGACCACTCGACCAACGGGCCTGTCAAGCTCTTAAGCGAGTTGTGTAACCAGCACACATTCACGGTCTGGTCAGATGGAACATTGTGAAAAAGTTGTGACAAGTGACGAGCTTATCACCTACACAATCACATACCCAAAATTCGATATACCATTATTTCTACGATATGCTAGACAAAACCCTCACTTGGCACATTCTTTTTAAGTCCTAGACCAACATGGGCTGGGTTAGATTGAAAACTACTGGACTATTTAAATCTATGTACATATTTATATTTTCTTGGTACATATTGAGGGAAAATATATTATTAAAAAACTTTTTATATGTAAGAGCTTTAAATTGAAAAATTAAATTACCTAATGCTTTTTATTTTTTTAACAATTATATCTATGGCAAGCTCGATGGCGCATTCGGTAGTGACCCTGCCCCATGCGCCAAGAGTTGTAGGTTCGATCCCCACCCAGGACAAACATTCGTGTGAAGAATACTTGTGTTTGTTCTGTGTCTGGGTGTTAATATACAATATTTAAGTATATATTTGTAATACCACTGTTGTTTCTGTTATCCGTAACACAAGTGCTTAAGCTACTTACCTCGGAGTCAGATCAATGTATGTGATGTCGTTGAATATTTATTTCTTTATTTAATATTTATATCTATCTAATGTAATGTAAACACGTTTCATTGTTATCGTATGGTAAAGACAGAAATATTACGCCTGGACAATGTACACATAACGAATATATGGCTTCTCCCCTAATACGTTCAATATCATTTGAAATACGTGCTGGTCGTCAAGTATGGCGATGATATATCACAGCGTCACAATATCACGTGACTCGATGTATCACTCGTATATAATTTCCGGAGCGAGTGTGTTACATATGAGTTTTTCGTGACTATACACTGCAGTGACGTTCAGGACGCTTGATTTAAGGGTGTTAAATTTTATTAATGTTAAAAGTTATGATAATTGTAAAAAAAAATACAATAAGTGTATGTTTACATGTGTGTGTGCAATAGGCTAGTTGACTCAAATATGTTTATAGTTCGTTGGTCAGGTCATCAAAAAATAATTTGTTACGGAATGAAAGGATGGAAGGGAGTAAGGGAATAAAGGTCTCAGAAAAGAAATTGAAGTTATATATTAAATGAAATACAAAAATACAAAAGTAGAAAATTACGTGGCACAAGCCGACAATGACAGCAAATTATTAACAATAGTAAAAAAGAAGTATAAAATATAAAGGTATCAAAAAGGTTGAAACTGGCCTTGCAGCCAGTTAGTAACAGTATTTTTTGATTTACCTAATACTGGAAAAATAATAAAGATACAGATACAAGCGCTTCAAAGATCTGGAGGGGGGCGCTTTTACGTCACATGTTCGGTAAATTTTTACGAACCTAGTGACGTCACGCCGTACTTTAACGCGCTGTATCTTCATCATTTTTGGTTTGCGGAACAAAATAAAAAATACATAATCAATATTTTTGTAGTCTTAACAATGGACTACAAAATTGAGTCAACTAGCCTACTAATGATAATGCAGTTTTAATGGCTGAACGGAATAAACTGATATATACAAATATAATCACTATTGGTCTAGGTTTTAATTGGCTTTACCTGCAAGAAATTAGGTCATCACAGAGGCTATTGTGCGATCTGTGAGGTCTATTTAGTTGTCTGGGATAACAATAGACTATCTTCGTTTTTAGGGTAATTAAATTAATCAAATCAAACGTGATGATAATGGACATATTATTATATGTTTGAAATCTCCAAACAGCTTAATTTATAGAGTTTACTTTTCATCCAGAATTAAAAAACGTACTACTCGCATAGATGTGATTACTGAAGAGTCCACGAAAAAACCTACCCCGTTACCTACTTCCATAAGTTAAGGCGAAATACCCAGCACAGCCAGGCTCTATGTTTGTTTTCCAATAAAGAAGTATAAAAATACATACATAACATCACGCCCATAATCCTCGAAGGGGTAGGCAGAGTCGAAGAGGTAGCAGGCCCCTTTAACCATTCAGCCAAAAAGTAGTGACAAGTGGCTAGCTCGTCGCCTATACAATCACATACCTAAAACCCCATATACCATTAGTCGCCTTTTACGACATACTATGCAAGAAACACAGTTGGCACACAAAAATAACCCTTAATAATTCAGGCTTCAACCCATAATGTTGAATTTTAGGAGATACTAAAATAGATGTTTGACTATCTCAAAGTGAATTATGATCAAGTTAAAATTAATCTGCCCACAAACAGGAGTGTTCTAAACAAAATTTAACGTTAATCACTTTCGACAAATCCTAAGTACCTACTCGCCTTTATCAACAGGGAAACCTTGAGCAAATATTCAAGTTCTTAATCCTCATAGTTTAGTCAAGCTACGCCTGTCAGACTGTATGAGGACCTATAAATAGCCAATATACAAAAAACTGGCCAAGTGCGACTCGGACTTGCGCACGAAGGGTTCCGTACCAATATCGAGCATTAAAATCACGTTTGTTGTATGTATAAAAAATATATAAATATTTTTTAAATTCTGTTTTTAGTATTTTTTGTTATAGGGGCAACAGAAATACGTCTAGCTATCACGGTTCATGAGATACAACCTAGTGACAGACGGACGGACGGATGAACAGCGATGTCTTAGTAATAGGGTCCCATTTTTACCCATTGGGTATGGAACCCTAAAAAGAAAAGAAATAATACTCCCATATTTTCGGTAATGTGTCCCATGTTGGTTTAGAATTCAAAAATAATGTACCAACTTTGTTTATTGTGTACCCTACCTAATATGTCGTAAAAGGCGACTAATGATTGATGATTATTGTAGTAGACCGCAAAAGATGCTCAAGCAATGCTTTTTAGGATTTAGATTAATATAAAATGAATAAAACGCCGGTGGAAACATAGACGTGATATATTAGGAAAAAACAGCAAAAGAAGAAGTGACACTAAGTCAAAATAGAAAGGAAAAAACATTTAAAATACAATTGTGAAATAAGGAGGTCCCATTCCGGGACAATTATAATATATTGGGTTTGTGATTGTGTAGTCAGCCAGCCACTTGTCACAGCTTTTTCACAATTTTCCATCTAGCCCAACCCAGTTTTATTGTCGGCTAACTGGTTAAGGGTGCTTATTGGTATGGTTCTACCAACCCCTTTGTGGCTTACGAGCATGATTGTATTGTTAATTTAAAAACTCAAGCCCGACCTTGAAGCCACATCTCCTGCACGCGCTCTCACCCACTAAGCTACCACCTCTTATGTAAATATCTAAGTAAACGCAATAATTGCATGTGGGACAACAGGCCCTTGTAATTTTCTACTTGACGGGCTAACCTACTGGCTTAATGAGTTAACACGGAACGACGGTCCGACATGTGGTATTGTGGTAATATAATAATTTAGTGCTCTGGGCCCGGAATCCCATTTGTAAGTTTGAGGTAAGAATTGCTTTGTTGAGTCTCGTTAGCGCGACGTATGTATTCTTTGTGAGGTTGAATATAAACTTGACTGTTCATGTACACCAGCTATACTCAATGTGTGTTCCGCGGAACCCTTGGGTTCCGTGAAGCCTTTCTGGGGGTTACACGAAAATTAGTACTGATCATAAATATCATAACTCCTGGGGGAAAATCCGTTAAAAGTCGATTATTACTCCCCCCCCCCACCCCCCGCACTGCCGCCCGCGCTGTTCTAGGGTCCCGTCAAATACTCCGCTTCCTAAAAGGGTTCCATAGCATAAAAAGTTTGAGAAGCGCTGATGTAGACAATACGAGTTCTTGAAGATAAAAAAAATAGGTTTGTTGATAATGGAGGATCGTTGATATGAAAAGAGTACGAGTGTTGAAGAAGCGAGTCAGGTGCTTTAGGATTCTCTCATTCTCTCTGCCTACCAGGGAAATGGCATGAAGCTAGTTTAGTATAGATAAATAAATAAATAAATATCACACTACATCACATACATTGATCTGACTCCGAGGTAAGTAGCTTAAGCACTTGTGTTACGGATATCAGAATCAACAGTGGTATTACAAATATATACTCAAATAATGGATATTAACACCCATACACAGAACAGACACAAGCATTCATGGTACGAATATTTGCGCTGGGTGGGAATCGAACCCACAACTTTTGGCGCATGGGGCAGGGTTACTACTGAATGCGCCATCGTGCCAGTCAATTAGTTAGTTAATTATAAGGCTGAAAGAAAAGGGATGATTAGGCCGTAGCATTCTTGACCGTGTCTTCGTATTCGGTGACGCGTTGTCATGCATCAAAAATAAATGGCAGGCCCTGATTGATTGATAATATTATCTAGTGATTGATAGGCACTGTGGATGGTGGCGGGTGCGCGGAGCAGACCAGGTACCCGCTGAAAACCAGCGTCGTGGTCTGTCTGATTACCAGGTAGCTCACGACTAAGCTGAGCGGGCGCCGTTTTGGCACACATTTGTTGTATTTCTATATTTCTGTCTTTTTCTTGTTGCTTGTATTTATTTTGTGTGTGTCGAATAAAGTTTATCTATTCTAGTGGCAGATGCCACTTCATAACAACAGCATTGTTAGGTAACAATAACCAAATAATAGTTGAAGAGTCGAAGATAAGATTCACACAATAAATGAAAAAGTTTTTCTTTAACCGTAAGACGTACTAAGTTAACAGCAATAAAGCATGAATATAAAGAACCATTCCAACTTATCTGGTGACAAGTCTCAGCCCTAAAGTCCTGGAACCTCTTATTAGCCAGTCAGTCCATACAAAGTTTATAATGAAATCGGCACTGTTATCAGAATAACTATCGCTGTGACACTCAGCTATTCAAATTACCAATCTCCTCGCAAAAAGCGATTGCAGGATATAATTGGCGGACCGGTTCAAAACTATGGAGGGTTCTAATTGTGTCCGCCAGCTGAATATGCATGAGCAATATCGAGCGGCCGACGCCTAACGAATATCGGGCTGTTCTGGAGTTATGATTGTAGCATGCGTTGCGCTGTGCGTCTTTGGATAGCTGGTTCCGAAATTCAAAAACACTGACTTTAATGTTCATTAGGTTTCAAGAAACCGGTTTTGAAAATACCGCAAACAATGTATGTAGGTTAGAAGAACCTGGTTTCAACATTTCAAAACATCTACTATAATGTATATAGGTCTGATGAACTTAGTTTCGATATTTAAAAACACCCACAGTCAATTTAAGTGTAATAAAAAACTGGTTTCGAAATTCAAAAACTCTTGTTTTAAATATATGTAGGTCTAAAATATTCGAGAGTTTTAGGGTATAGTCTCAAACTAATTGAAAGGCTGTAACTCTTTTACTAACTTCCAAAGATAGAAGTACTAGAGATGGACGGCTATAAATAACTTAGGCTTCCTTGTTGATACGTTACCAATAAAGGTTGATATTAAGATCAACAGAATCGGGAAAATCTCGAATAAAATTCAATCGAATCGCAATTTTTTTAAGTTAATTAAAAACAGGTAACGCTTTGCCAAATATTCCTTTACAGGCTTTTTCATTCTTTTCGCTACGCAAACCAATTTACGTGCAAAGCCTAGTTTTAAATGCGGAGATTGGAACAGAGCTGAGCTCAGTCGGCTACAATCGAGCCGCAGGGCCTGACCGAAAAACGCGACCACGCAGGTTGCAATCAGATTTGCAAGTTCATTTACAGGTATTATTCCGGGAGGTAGAAGACATTTTCGGGGAATGTATTTGATATGAGTGAAAATTTTCATAGAATTTCTGTCGTGGTGTGAGGACTGTCTTATGTCTAGGACTCGAAACATAATACACAAGTTGTGTTCCTTACCTACCATGTCGTTAAAGGCGACTAATCGCGTGTTGGCTTTGGGCTTTATAATTGGGATGTTGACACCATTTATATTTAATTTTGAAATATCAATTCTGAAAAAGAAAGTATCTTAGTACGCTGTAAGGCCTTAGGTATTGATTTTCAATCAAATGATTCAATCAATATGATTGAAAATCAATACCTAAGGCCAAAAACTGCTTAATATTAAGTCAGTTGACTATACAAACTAGTGACGTCACACGTTGACAAGCCTATACAAAATCTCTGAAGTGATTTGACAGCTCATAAAAAGTATCTCAATTGACTAGACAGTTAACATCCCTATTGTCTAGCGACTTGTCACTTGTCATAAATGTCAGGTTTTTAGGGTACCAAAAACAATCATTTTTACAAATGCTAAAATCTCTCTACTTCTAAAACGGACCTGTTTTTGTATCCAGTCACAACAAAAGACTTGTTCATATTTGTTGAAATTTCTCGGTGCCTCAAATCCCCGCCCAAAATGTCTGCCAGCTCCCGGAATACAGAAATCTTTCCACGTCGAGCCGCTGAGAGAATGACGTTTGACATAAAAGTTTGAATTCTCCTTTTGTGTTGAACAACCAAACGTTTGTTTATTTGTGCTAACTTTGAGTAATATATTAATGGCTAGCACCTCAGTTTGAGACAACACCGCAAATATTCAGGAGACCTTGAACTGCGTGACAGATCTTTCCCTTTACATAGTGAATTTATATTTGAATAGGGATTGTTACTTTGTCATTGTTAATATATTTATTATAGTTAATTTAATTCAAAATTAAAGTTAAAATAAATTAATGAATAGATAGAATTATAAACATTTAAATGTTAATATATTATTTATAAAATGAATAAATTAAATAAAGGCGTACTGTTGAAAACAAAATTCTAGTTATTATATATATTTTCCAATAAACGAAGAGGTCCCGGGTTCAAATCTCGGGTCGGGCCAAAATTTGTGTCTGGATATTTCAATATTGAAATTACTTGGTAACAGTCCGGAGTCAGGAAGTTGTCGGTTTAATCACCCTGTCCTGTCCTGCGCCTGACCTCTCTCCAGTCATGTCGAACTACCGTCTCTCCGGACTATGAGAGTGAAGGAACCTGTGTTTGCGCACACCCTTGTGCACTATAATATCTCCGGCGCAGATGGCTAATCCTTGTTGAGATTGGCAGCCGTGACCGATATCGATTAGGAGGGCATTGTTATTATTTTCCAATAAATAACGATACAACTTAAAGTTACCAATATATGCTATAAATATTTAATTAAATTATCATATATTATTTCTAAAACAATTATATGAATTATTTATAAATGGCGTAATTTATCCAACTTTTTTTAAAAGGACATACTTTAATAAAAATGTTTATCTAGCTATAGATATTATTTTCCAATACATAACGATAAAACTCAAAGTTACTAATATAACGCGTTGACAGAGTGAAAAGACGTAACAGCTGTCTTTAGGGATGCTGATCGGTAGTCCACTATCTATAGTCTTCGGTACCTAGTTAAAGTACAAAGTGCTACTGATTAATAGTATCGATAGTTTGCTATATAATTACGTTATGATGGGACTGACATAATCAGTGGTTAAAGTCCCTAAATAAAATAAAGAATTAAAAAATATATATATTGTTTACTATTATGAAAGACTAAATTATTATTAATAGAACCGTCAAAGTCGATATTGCTGATAGCGTATAATGTGATTGATGACGTTGAAAACTAGATAATCATGGGTCCAAAATTCAAATAGCGATGATGTTGATAGTATAAATTGTTGGTAATACTTAACGACTGTAAGACCTAATAGATATTAGTCGTAGTTCCTAATCATCAAGAGTGTTGTCTAATTGCACAGCCAGTATTATCGATACTATCAATAAACTGGAGCTTACTGTTCCTTGAAGTCGTATTCCTTTGGGAATAATGTGTGTATTGAAAAGACATTATCGATAGTATCGACAAATTCGATGTTCAACATCCCTATCCGTCTCCGTCTTCGCCGTCCCCCAAAAACCGAAATCTATTTCGGCCCGACTCCCCTAACAGAACCTAAATACAGAATTGCACTCGGCGACACAGCATATTCAGGGATCGGCATTTCCTGGACGGGAGCCAAAGATCATGACAAAATTAAACCCTAAGCGCCACGCACAAAAAAAAACAAGGCACATCAGTCATGGCGTATCAAAATAGTGATCGGTGTTTCTTAGAACATTCGTCACTACGATCAAGAATGTGTCTCTAGAGATGACATTGAAAAACGGTAAAATGAAATTGCTTTTAAATAAAAATAATAAACATATATCTAAACATTATTTATTAAGTAGTACTTGACGTTCCATTTAAGAAATTAACTAACAATTTTTTTATGAAAAAGTCTATAGTTTCCACATATTATGTATCTACTAGCATTGGACTTTTCATGCCACACTTAAAACCAATTTGTTGCCCTATAACTATAACTGTCAAAAAGCCTCGTACCTTTTTAAAAAACATTAAGACAAAGTAAAATCAAAACTAATGTAATCATCAATTTTGAAATGTATGTCGCAGTGATTTATTTAGAATTTACAGTGACATTACAACTCGTTTCTTTAGACTGATTTAAGCCAATCACTTTTTTATAATAACTGACTGAGCTTTTCTTCTAGCCCATCAATAGGGATAGCTAAGTTATATTAGAACACTTGAGACTGCCTGTCGTAGGAGGCGACTAAAAGGGCCTTTGGGGTCGTGGGGGATAGGGGAGGTGGTCCTCTAGCCCTCAATCGTCCCCGGAGAAGCCGACTGCAGGTGTTACACCCGGTCCGTCAGGATAGGGTACACAGCTGTCTATGTGGTCGTGAAACACCACCCTAGGTGTTCTGGGGGAGAATTCCACTCCCTCGAGATGGGCCGCCAGGCGGCAGCGCGCGCTGCGTAGACTTTTCGAGATGAATCCCGACAGTGGGGATCCCGATGGTTTTACGTTAGCGCCCGAAGAACGACAGCCTTGAGGTTTAGTCGGTAGGATCTTCACGCCATTTCCCTAGCGGGGTAGGCAGAGAGAACCGAACACCATATGGCACGATCCTTACACACCTCACTTGTTTCTTTAACACTCATGATCCTTTTCATACAAGGCTCCTTACATCACCTTCTGTTAACACACGACTAATCTAGTCGTAGTAAGTTATCCCGGGCCTTCCGCGGCTCTTACATCTTTCCATTTTCGCATAGTATAATCCGCAACCCTCCCTTATTATGATGGAAAAATATTCACTTCGCCAATGAAGTGGTTATATCCACATAAAAATTTCATATCAATATCCAAAACTAGCCATCTGTAACTCCGAACCAACATAAATTTACCCCAATTAATTACTGGTCGCTCCTCATTATAAAACTATTTCCAACTCTAAATTATTCATTAAAAACGATGAAAACAGCCTGTTTATTATTTTAAGCTCACTTAAAAAAGAAACATCATAATTTTAAGCTCTGACAGGTTTCAAATTAATGAAAATTGGCGTTTAATAACTGCAATGATTTGCGTGCATTTTCTTTTAATGTTTTCCTTTCAGATATTCATTGGAAATAAACAACAAAATCATCATCATCAACATTATATACTTATTTACCTTCTCTAAGATCCGATTGGATAATGTATCTAGATTTGGTAAATATTATTATGAAGCAGCAGAGAAACCAGACCGATAGGGAAACCAAATACTGAATCATATGCCTCGATCACGCCAAAGTAGCCGAATAGTTCTAATTTAAAAAATCCAGAGGTTCGTTTTAGGTTTGAACCCACTTATTTTGCATGTGAGATGCATCCCCTAACTATTTAAGATACACTGCTCACTAAAATGTTCAAATATATCAGAAATATATTTTCAATAGCACTTTATAACCCAGACTATGCTTGCAACTTTGTATCCAAATAAATATTCATGATCGAAGTACTACTTAGTATTGTTTTATGACCAACTTTGTCATCGGTTCTTAACATCTTTTAAAGACGGCAGTGATGAATAACGTAGACGTTTATACATTTTGTGAAGAGGGTCGTTGACAAACGTTGGTACAAATGAAATGAAAAATGTATATTTAAAGCCAGATTGTTTAACTGTGTTACTACCTCGTCAAGAGAGAAAAATAACAATGAATTAGGTTGTTATAAGTACTTAGTTACTATTAGAAAGAAAAAAGAAAAAATCATTTTTTTAATGGATATCGCAAATCCGTCTCTGGTTATTATTAGGAGAAATACAGACATACAGAAATTGTCTTAGGAATAGAGTCAAACCCAATGATAATCCACTCAATTTATCAAGGTAACAAAATTGATATTATACATAGATTTTGACAAGATCTATGACGCATGCGGTAGTGACCCTGCACCGTGCGCCAGAAGTTGCGGATTCGATTCCCACCCAGGACCAATATACGTATGATGAATACTTGTGTTTTTTCTGTATTTGTGTTTTAATATCCAATATTTAAGTATATATTTATAATACCACTGTTGTTTCTGATATCCGTAACACAAGTGCTTAAGCTGCTTACCTCGGAGACAGGTCAATGTATGTGAAGTAGTCTGATATTGATTTATTTATTTACGTAGGTACAGATGCTTAAAAAACTTTACCCTTCTCTTGGCTGAGTCGAGTAAAAATAGAATGCCTCTTAATAAAATCAAAAGTCACCTTTTAGATAAGTTTCAAACTAACCCTGATAAACTGTCAAATTCATAAATAAACTTCAAAACCATCGTCGATGTATTTTGATCCAAACTTGAAAGAAAGCGTTTAGGTAAGTAACTGGCAATGCGCCAACGAAGACGAATATAGAATACGCTAACGGACACAGTGGACGCGTGAGGGTAGGATGCTGCAACTTGTGCGAGGCGACTTTTGACGGGTGACAGCCTGACAGTGACAGCTCTAATGTCAACTTTGAAGGGCTTGTAATTGGACGTTAGCTCCGGATTCTGAAAGTGTTCGTTTTGTCAAAAGGCCAATGACCTATATTCCGAGTAGATTATAATGAATCTAGAACATCTTCGTGGCACATTTTTATGGATTGTGTGTCATATGAAATATAATTTAGTTGTGTATTTATATCACAACAGAGATATTAGCGTCATACCCAAAAATTATTTTGTTTCGACATACCGTAGAGCGATATACGGTAAAGCTGTGAAAAAGTAGTAACAAGTGTCAACACTTCTTATTACTTTTTCACAATTTCCCATCGAACCCAGCCCAATTTTGTTTTTGGCTGAATGTGGTTATGGGGGCTAGCTGCCTCTTTGATTCTGTCTACCCCTTCGGGGATTTCAGGCGTGATGATATACATAAATGTATGTTGAAACAGACAAGCGTGTAAAATACATACTTGACTGGCCCAATGGCCGAGTGGTCAGAGACCGTAGCCACGAAACCGAGGGTCGCGGGTTCGAATCCCGCTAGGGGCAAATGTTTCGTGTGATGAACATGAACATTTGTACTCGAGTCATAGACGTTTATAAACGTATTTAAGTATGTCTATCCATTCACTTAGTATCCATAGCACAAGCATAAGCTTAGTTTGGGACTAGGGAATTGGTGTGTCAGTCTAGATAATTCATTATTATTTAATAGATAATTTACTTTACTATGGGGTCAAATGATTTTCGGCTTTAAGAAATTTTTATAATAAAATCGAAACCACATAGACAATATCACGGGTAGTCGCTAGTTTAAAATATGAGTAGGAAGGTGTCAACACCCCAATTGACGCTAAGGCGCAGGTGCGTAACTTTAAATATAACAGTTCCGCGGTCGTGAACCTCTACTAATTGAGCCAGTATTGGCAACATAGCCAATTACTAATTTGTCGGGTGACCGGCCGCTTTGCGGGTCATATTCTGTGCAATCGCCATGAAATATTGGTTTACTGCCATAATAATATTGGTGGAGGTTGCTTATGAATGTAATTACAGAAAAAAAAATGTGTTAGTTACTTAGCTTTAAGTGCAAGGGATGATTCAAGTTCGATTCGTACCTATTGGTTTTTAAATACTAAGCGTGGATTTATCCCGCTTATTTGACGATGAGGCATAACACCGTGACGAAAATAGTATATTAAAATAACCTTGGATATGTAAAGATGTTTCAAAATTTCCCGAATGGGAAAAATACGAATTGGAAGGTTTGTAATAATAGACGAAGAAATATGCTTCATGATTTTTGACGGTAGGCTTTTTAGCTCGTCGCCTACACAATCACACACCCAAAACCCTATATACCATTTGTCGCCATAGAGGACATGCTAACACACAGTTGGCACAATCTTTTTAAGTCCCAGACCAACATGGGACTGTTTTTGGGATTGACTAATATGGAGCTGTTTCAAAGTAATTGATGATTATGTCAGCTTATTTCTAAAGGCAATAGAAATTATCATCATCATCATGATCAGCTTTTACTTGTCCTCTGCTAGACATAGGCCTCTCCTAATAAGAAGATTACAATTTTACTGCTGTTCATTTTTCAACATAACATTGTTTAACAGAAATCACATTCTTAAGTGTTTGCCTGTTTGATTATTCCCAAAATAGCCAAGCAGACTTTAACGAAACATTCATTGGCGATAGCTGGCATTAGAATGATTAACTGAAGCTACTTTTTTTTTAAATACAGTCTCGCGCGTAAATTTAAACGCTTTTTCTTAATTCTTCTAAAACACGTTAACATCAACATGGATAAGGGCTAGTTTACAAAGACGGCAATTTCTAAACGAAAGCTAATTAACCAAGGAGGTCTCAGTTACCTCCATGAACCACGTTTGAATGCAAACCTTCATTCATAATATACTGATATTACAGCGACGGCGACCCGAGTGTCAATAAACTATTTTAATGTTCCAGATAAAGGCGCCGCCCGCACGGTGCATAATCCACCCGAAATAAAGTGTTACCATTTGGCTTACATCTTGAATGGAGTATTGTGCCTTCTGAGATTATAGGATATTTAATAACAAGAGCATAAGCTTTTAATGGGAAACATCGTTATTGTTTGCTTACGTTTTGTTTAAAGTGCATAATACGGTTCGGGGGCAAGGAAATGTATTCGAGAAGCAATTTTTCGAGAAGCAAATCCGAGAACGCCCCGTTCTCGGATTAACTTTCATTATTGTCCTCAAATTTTTTCAATATTTTCTTACCGTACAAACCTTTCTTGGAAAATTACAAATATTTTAAAACTAAAATCAGCAAAATCGGTTAAGCTGTGCTATTGAGCTAGCATTTCGTCAAGTTCAAAGTACATTGTGTTACTAGCCATTTTATTTATCACTTTATAATATTCCATCTTACCCAAATCAATTCGATTTGGCTAGCAGTGGTTATTTGAAAGAGCGTACTGGACTTTGCGTTATACTATTCCAGTAAGATTCCAGGACCCTACTGACAAAACTTGCTGCTTATGTACACACTGTTATATACATTACCTGACGTTATCTGACGTACTTTCGGTATTATATACAATACCTCGGCAAATCTATACTTATAATAAATCTGTATAGAGGTCAATTCTGTACATGAAATATATTTTCAAAATAACTATCAGGGGGTGATTAGTGATCGATACTGATGCCAAAAATGCAATCAGTAAAATTTTTGTCTGTCTGTCTGTATGTTCCTTATAGAAACAAAAACTACTCAACGGATTTTACAAAACTTGGTACAATTATTCTTCATACTCCTGGGCAGGTTATAGTATACTTTTCATCACGCTACAATCAATAGGAGCAGAGTAGTGAAGGGTAATGTTGGGAAAACGGGAGAAGTTACTCCATTTTTAAGCTTCCGTCGTGTGCAGCCTTAATGGTTAAAGTTACATAGAAATCATGTATGACGGAAATAGTCTATATAATGTTAACCATAAACGCGGGTGACACTGCTGACACAGCTAGTTATGAAATAAAATATATTTCACTCGTACTCTTTAGGCATTCTATTCAATACCGGATTAAACATATTGCCGGTAACAGATATGGATTTCCATTGTTCTACATTGGTTAGGGACTGGAAAAAATGTGCTTAGGTACTTTATACCTTACCTAGCCTGTCGTAAAAGACGCCGAATGGGCCAATCGGTATTACTTGTGTGTTGGTGTTGAGAAACGCTTCTCTCTGTTTTCTTATATTAATCTATCCCGGCTCCATTTCATATTTGGTTAAACGTGGTTCAAGGTTCTATCTGCTCCTGGGAATCTGCATCGAGGAGTGAGGGATTAATATTTGATGGTAAGAAACAAACCTCACTTAGGAGAGCTGTCACTCCAAACTCGGGCATGTACCTTAAGATTTATCAAATATATGTATTTAGTGATATGAACATTGAGACAAAACCTGAACATTCAAATGATTAATTGAAATGGATATGTGAGCAGAATCTAATTTTCAGTTTCCCAATCGTGGTTACGAAATTCAGCTGGCTAACCAGACTCGCAAACTCCAAAATCATACTCGAAGGACCTAGACTAGAAACAGGACATAATACTAGGAAAAATAATATAACTATGTAAAGTTAATTATATCTCTTATTAGCAAAGAATCAAGCCCATTGACAACGTATGACAAAATCACCGGGCACCCAATAAGATATCCAACCAATTTGGCCTCCCGCCAAAATTACGAACCAGGTCGCGAGCGACACTAGTACTCCGAAATAAACCAAAAGTTCACGGTGTGTTTACTGGTCAAAACGAGATAGTGCATTCGAGATGGTTTGTTTGTTTGAATCAGTAGCTGTTACAGATTAAAACAGTAAGCGTTTTATTAATGATTGCGTTAAACACTTTTAAGTAATGTGTGTTTTTCAAGCTTAATTAGGGCACACTGAATGATCAGTATTGGTAAATATCCGTTTATAGGGAACTAGCTTCTGCCCGCGGCTTCACTCGCATGATCATCGATGAAACAAAGCCTATATGTTATGGGTGTATGAGCTATATATGTTTTTTGTGAAAGAGTAACAAACATCCATCCATACCTACAAACTTTCGCATTAATATTATTAGTAGGATATCAATTCTATAGACTCAATGGAAGACTTTGGATTTTACGTTGAAATTGCATTAATGTTTTAAAATTGGTCTGTGAGTCTTAGAATTGATTAATTCCAAGGTATACTTACATGTTTCAAGTGGATAATTACAAACATAAATATATCTAAGGCATTAGTGCTTTAAGAAATAGGTAGAGTCCTAGGAAAAGTAAACTCCTTCAATCGCTTTAAATAAATAAATAAAATAAACATCAGACGACATCACATACATTGATCTGACTCCGAGGTACTTAGCTTATGCACTTGTGTTACGGATATCAGAATCAACAGTGGTATTACTGACAACAGACACAGAACAGACACAAGTATTCATCACAGGAATGTTCGTCCTGGGTGGGGATCGAACCCACAACTCTTGGTGCATTGGGCAGGATCACCACCGAATGATAGGATATACCGAATAATGGCAAACTATGTTTAATTTCTCGAAAGGCGAATAAGTATTGCGTAAATTGCTTTTTCTTGTTATTTTGAAAATGGAAGCGTAATTTCTAACTTAAGCTTCAAGAAAGATTTAACGTCAATTTCAACTTAAGACCTCCTTTTACCGGTTCTGCGAGTTTATGAGACTGACAGATATACAGAATATCCTGTTAATAAAGGTTCGTTTATTCTATAAGCTATTGTGATAAGGTACAGTAAAATGTTGTACATATTTGTTGAAAGTCTTGCCTATGGATGTTCTATAAATACTTTCTTACTCAATACTTTTGGGGTCAGATGAAACTAGTTATGATCTACTATTCAATTACTTGTTTACATTTTTTTAATCATGCAAAATTTTAATTACTTTACTATTTTAAAAGATATATTTAACATTATACATGTCCGGTGGTTGGACATGTGGAAAGAATGGATGACGAAAGATTGACTAAACAGATTTACAATGCGAAAGTGGATGGATGTAGAGCCGCGGAAGGCCCAGGCTCAACTACCCCGACCAGATTGGTCGTGTATTAACAGAAAGTGTTGATAAGAGTCATAAAAACCGTAGAGCTTGTATGAAAAGGACCATGAATGTTGAAGAGGCGAGTGAGGTGTGTAAGGATCGTGCCATTCGTTTCTCTCTGCCTTCCCCGCTAGCGAAGTGGCGTGAAGTTTATTTAGTAAGTTAGTTACTATTGTATAAAAATAAGTGAAAGATAAGTTTTTAGCCCGCATGATTTCAAGACTCAAAAATAGGTACCCCAATTGGGTAATTTTGTGACATATGTTTTTATTTACGCATGCTTAGATATTTGTTAGGTTTTTACGTACTAACTATTTTATTTAATTTTCAACGTTATGCTTTTTTGATGTTGTCAAATGTGTCACTGGGTTTGAATAGGTACTATTTTCGATTGCCTAAGCGTACGAAATATCTACACTAAAACATGATTGAGCCAAATTCATTTTATCTAACATCAACAAGAATTTAGCCTGTGTCTCTGACAACTCGACCGACAGGCCTATCCAAAATATACATACATAATATCACGCCCATAATCCCCGAAGGGGTAGGCAGAGTCAAAGGGGCAGCATGCCCCTTCAACCACATTCAGCCAAAAATAAAGCCGGGCTGGGTTAGATGGAAAATTGTGAAAATGCAGTGACAAGCGGCTAACCTGTCGCCTACACAATCACACACCCAAAACCCGATATTCTATTAGTCGCCTTTTACGACATGCTTGGCAAGAACCACAGTTAGCATATTCTTTTTAAGTCCCAGACCAACACGGGACAGTGTTCCAAAATATAGACATGATGATACATGAAGACACCAACTTACGAGCATCGACAATCTCCAAACTCGTCTTCACCAAGTTCATCATCACCATCACCAGCAACGCGCGCACACTCGCACCTCCCGCCATGATCACCGCCTTTCGTCCGAAAGATCACCGAATCATCACCGATGCACAAAGAACACATTTGCGTTGTTTCAAACACACACACACACTTTTTCTCTCATTCCGCGCCCGATAGAATGCGTTCTTGCATAGTCCTCACAATGCTTGGATTCATTCCAAGAATTTTTAATATTTCTGCATGTTCAATTTGTTCGGAATGCCGGGGTTTGTTATCTGGAAATAAAGATAATACTATTTTAATAAATACAAACACTAGAAAATTCAAATCTTATCTTAATATCATAAAAGAGAAAAAATATTTGTTTATTAATCCTTCATGTTTGAACTATTCAGCAGAGCATGTTGAAGCTGCATACTGCATACATTTATCATTGAGAAAAAAATATACATTTTTATTTGGCACCAGCAAAGCCGAACGAACTAAATTAAAAAAAAAAAAACAAAAGAAAAAAATACAGAATAGGCATAAAAATGCAGACACAATACAATTTAGGCAAGGTCCCATAGTTGATAGCGATCTGTACCAGACTATTAGTTAGCAGGTAGACAGGCAGGTAAACAACCATTAAGTAGAGGAAAATAATTTACTGGAAAAAGATTTCAGCGTGCACTAGTTTGAACAATCATATGGTTGCTCACTAAACATGGTGCAATACATAGGATAGTTTTATAACCTGTCAAAACGCAAGGCTTCCATAGAATTTGTACATAAATACTCTACTACTAAGTAACTCAATAACTTAGTACTTCACACCAGAAAACAGAAACTTGAATACAGACATTGAAAATGTATATTAACAATTTTAATATCTGTTTTCAAATCAAGAACAAAATATGGATATAAATGAAGTTACTTAAATAAAATGGTTTTTTGTATTTTTTTGTGTATGACGTCAAGAGTCCTATTCAAACAACGTCATCACACACATAGACACGCTTATTAGATTGTATCGGCCATTTTGAAACTGATATCTTTAATCAACGTTATACAATATTATTACAATTACAATATTATATTCGTTCAAATATGTTTTCCTTTGAAGACTAAATAATAAATGTGATAACAATATTTATAAAAAAATTTAAAATTGTTTAAACATTTTCAAATACAAAAAATAAAATACTTGTTGACACTTAAAAGCCGTGTTGTTTCCATTGAAATATGTTTTGTATAAAATATACTGGCAGCTAAGTAAGACTTCATAGAATTCATTTCCAGAATAAAAATAAAATACAAGACTTTCCTGGTACAAGCTTATCCGTTATTCAGAACTAAGATACAGGTCTACTACACAGGTAGGTCCATCAATAACGCAAATTACTTCGTATCCTGCAAGGCAACATACTAACACCGTTATACGTATATCATGACTGTCAACATGTGTCCCAATTCATCACGATACACGGATATTTATTGCCCTAAAATGGCATTAAAGTGACCTACATGCAAACGTTCGCAAACACGCTATTAAACTTCATGCATTTGGAAGGTAAATGCACCTTACATTTGTATTTCGTACAATTTAGATAATATGCTAACTCTATTTCTTGCCTAGCATATTCGTAAGAGGCGACTACCGTTGGGTTTGTAATTGTGTAGGCGACGAGCTAGCCACTTGTCCCTGCTTTTTCATGTAATCCAAATTTCCATATAACCCAACTTAATGTTATTTCTGCCTAAATGTGGAGTAAAGGGCTTATGCTGCTTTGACTTGCCGTATTATTTTTATTTGCACTGGAAGTATTGGTAATAGAGACAAATAATATAATTTTCTAGATCTATCATCATTTTCCTATCGTTATGTCCCGTTTTTAGACGGGGTCCGCTTAGACCATGATCCAGGATTTAGCGAGTCTGGTAATTACATTGAAGCGACTATCGATCTGACCTTCGTAACCCTAAGATAGGGGAACCAGACCATTTTTGGATCATGGTTACAAATCCAAAGTTGTTTGAATTTGCAGGTTTTATCACGATGTTTTCCTTCACCGTCGAGCTAGTGGTATAAATACGTACATTGACCTTGAAAAATCCAGAGGTACGTGCCCGGGTTTAAACCCGCACTCCTCGGTTAAGAGGCGCGTGTCCCTACCACTGAGCTACCACCGCTCACCCTTCAGCTTTATATATTAGTATATATGATGGCACACAATATATGATTCCTAGATTAGAACCCAACGCTACGACATTCTTATCCCGTGAGCCACAAACACCTAATTGTAGTTCATTCCACACATTCACTCCTCACCGTCACACAGTCTAAAAATAAATACCACACAAACGCCAACGTGCGCCCGCGTCACTTCCGCTCCCCAATAATACCCGCGGATGTCCCGCTTCCTCGCCACTGAATTGTAATCACCTTATTTAATTACTCCTAAAATGCGGGATATTTAATAGACACCGTTTTTACTGCGCGGTTTATGAGTTTTATGGGGTAGTCTCGTAATTAGCTTTTATGGTTTTGAACTTGGTACAAATTATGTGGTGTTCGTTAAAAATTCTCTGGCGTATTTTAAGATGTTAGTGAGGATAGCTTTTAAGACTTTTTTTTTTGTAATTCATTTGAAGTTCTTACCTTATTAGTTATCAGATAATGTAATAGCGATGTAACTGAAAGTCATTAACTATTAGGTCATCATTATCATTATATACCTTAGTTATGTAGTACTAATAATATACAGTAAATGTAAATAAAATTAAACTAAAATAAAGTTTATTTCAGTTCTAAATTATTTTACAAAACCATTGTTGACCCCTTCTAGTATTTTCAATATAGCAACTGTAACAGAAAGGGCCACTCTTCCTTAACAAGACATTTATAAGTTAAAACTTTTATGAACTAAATGTATATTATAATATTTGTGTACATTTTCACAAATAAATATAGACTGCTGAAATTATATTAAAATTTACATAAATGGAATAAAGGTTTTGTCGTTAAGCTAAATCATCATGAATTCGATAGAAGAAACATTTCGAACCGGTGGTAGATTCATATTATTAGTTGATATTCTTGTTGAATTGACGATTTATAAGTGTTTGTTTCAAACCGATATAAATAAAAAGTATTTTGACTTTGACTTTATCTTTGACATATTTCAGCGACTTTGCTGTATTTCGCATAATACAGCTGTTTTGCTGAGGTAGTATTATTTCTTTTATTTTTTGTATATTGACTATTTATAAGTGCTTTCTTCAAGAAAGCGTTGTTTTATTTTTGGCTGAATGTGGTTAAAGGGGACTGCTGTCCCTTTGACTCTACCTACCCCTTCAGGGATTTCAGGCGTGATGTTATATTATGAATTTACTTGAAATAATAATATACTATAACATATCAGAAGTCTGTGTAATATAAATCCTTACAAGCTTTAGTAAGATTTTAAGAACACTATCATAATCCCTACAGCAAGTTTACCTTCATAGGTTCCTGCTTATCCAACTATGTAATTATCCCATAGATAACTTAAGTTCTCGCAACTCATAGTACCATACCTATTATAAACCTATTGTATAAGTCAGGTTTTAAACGCACGTAAATAGGTATTTCCTCTTTATAACATATACGGCCATGTAGTTTAATAATATGTTGTTTTTAATTAATTCAATCCAGTTACTAGGGCACATTAATTAATAACGTTACTAATTAGGCATGTATCTAATCATGCATGTTATTATTATTAATCATAGATTATATGTGACTGACTGGTATTTTGTTACATAGCGGTGGCGGCTATGGCGGCATACAAGAGCGGTGGTAGCTCAATGGTAAGGACACGCGCCTCTAAACCGATGAGTGCAGGTTGAATCCCGGGCACGTACCTCTGGATTTTTCAAAGTACGTATTTATACTACTAGCTCGACGGTGAAGGAAAACATCGTGATGAAACCTGCAAATTCAAACAACTTTGGATTTGTAACCATGACCCAAAAACTGTCTGGTTCCCCTATCTTAGGGTTACGAAGGTCAGATCGGCAGTCGCTTTAATGTAATTACCAGACTAGCTAAATCCTCGATCATGGTCTAAGCGAACCCCGTCTAAAAACGGGACATAACGCTAGGAAGATGATGATGACTGGTATTTTGGTACATGAAGGAAGAGGCTTAAGTCTTACAGAACTTGTGACAAGGGATATCAGGGATGTTTGATTACGATCCAATTTGTATGTTTGCCTTGAATAAGAATTACGAAGATCATGTAGCTGATCAGCCAGTGTACAAAACACATTTTCTTTCTAGAATCATGCATATAGATTAAACCAGTGCTTCTCAAACTTTTTATGCTATGGAACCCTTTTAGGAAGCGGAGTATTTGACGGGACCCTTGAACAGAGCGGGCGGCAGTGCGGGGGGGGGGGGGGGGGGGGGAATAATCGACTTTTAACGAATTTTCCCCCAGGAGTTATGATATTTATGATTAGTACCAATTTTCGTGGAAACCCCCAGAAAGGCTTCACGGAACCCCAGGGTTCCGCGGTACACACATTGAGTATAGCTGGATTAAACTATGAAGAAGGCCTGACGTAACTAAGTGCATACATCCTACTAATATTATAAATGCGAAAGTTTGTATGTATGGACGGATGTTTGTTACTCTTTCACAAAAAAACTACTGAATGGATTTGAATAAAATTTTAAAATAATATAGCTCACACACCCGAATAACATATAGGCTGTGTTTCATCGATATACCACGTGAGCGGGCAAAAGCTAGTAAAAATATATTAAGCTTAGTGCGTAGGTAGGTAATGCTCATAACTGCCAATAATCCTTTTGATGTTATGTAATGAAGTAACTATAATTTGCTCTGATCACATGGATTCGGGCCGTTTCAGAGACTCTATCGTGCTCCCCATAGAATTTGTATGTTTCCAGGAATTCAAAAGACCATCTCCTTTGCTTCTATTGAGAAAGCTCGATGTAAAATCGTAACAAAGTTTTGCATTTATAAATTAGTAAGGATAGCAGCGCCCCGCGGTTCCACCCGCGTAGATCCCGATCCCGTGGGAATACGCGGATAAAATATACCCTATCTTACTCGCCGATAATGTAGATTTTCATTCGTGAAAGAATTATTCAAATCGGTCCAATAGTTTCATAGCCTATTCGATACAAACAAACAATCAACCCTTTCCTCTTTATAATATTAGTATAGATAAGTAAGGAAACGAGGACGCATTTCTGACTGAAAAATTAAATAACTCAATCAGCTCTTTATAATAATTCCGCCCTCCAAAGACTTAGATCTCAAGGTATTATATTCCGATGAGCAAGCTTAATATATTTACTCGAACGAATGAACAGGGGCTTAAAGTAAAATTCTCCATCTTTTTCTTGTAAGCCGATTGAGTAATCTTGAAGAAAAATATTTTTCGAATTAATATTATTCAACTTGAGCGGTGGTAGCAAAGGGTGATAATATCGTTCCAACTGATTTCGAGGATTAGACAACGCAGGAAATATTATGGTGCACAATTGTCTGAGTCCACATACCATGACACCCATAACCCCAAAGGGGGAGGTCATATCGCTCACAAAATCAAAAACCCAATGTTACCGAGTAAAAGGGTGGAAGGGAGTAGGGAAATAAAGGGCTCAGCAAAGAAATTGAAATTATTTAATATTTGAAATAATATGAAATAAAGAAGTACAAAATTACGTGGCACAAGCCAATAATGACAGCAATGACAAGCAAACTAAATGACAAAAGTATAAAATATAAAGGTATTAAAAGAGGTTGAAACTGGCCTTGCGGCCAGTTGGTAACACCCAATGCCTTAGACTTTATTAGTCGCATTTCACATCACTCCCGCCATAATGGTAAGGGAAACAATTGGCATAATATTTTTAAGTATTGGTACGTTATTATGACTGGTCCGTTGTTCGAGTGGTCAGAGCCCTGGCCACGAAAGCAAGGGTCGAGGGTTGGATCCTGCTAGGGGCACATGACTAATGTGATGAACATGGACATTTCAACTCGAGTCATGGATGTTTATAAACGTATTTAAGTCTATCCGTTCTTATAGTAGGTATCTATAGCACAAGCTTATGCTTAGTTTGGAACTAGTCAAGTCTGGAGAATTTATTTATTTATTTATTATTAAGCCCCAATCAGTTTATAATTAAATCGGGACCCTAATCATGACGATTCATGTAGTATTTAATGAGGTGGGCCATATAGTGTACCAATATTATATCTATAACCACGACATCAAATGGCGATTGAAACATTACTCCTCTTAGCGGCAATGTAATTTGCATCAAATTTGTCCCGTAGCTTAATTCAGGATGGGAAATTAAACATTCAAATATCTAATGCAAGCTAATTCGGTCGGTGGTGGTTTGGCATAATTGTTTGCGAGATAGCACTGCAACAAAGGACTAGCCGATACAATAGCTTCGGTGACAGTAATTTTAGATTAATGCGCAACGATTACTAACATTTTACGCTATGATCCGATTTGATAGTTAATATGGCAGTGAGTTTGTAAAATAGTTCTATGGTAATGATGTTTTGTATTTACTTTATTGATGTTTAATGCTTCGAGTACCGATATTCCAGACACAATTGATTTTCAATTGTTATGGACCGGATAATGCGACGACGGGACGTCAAAGGTTAATATGGTGATTTTGCAAATCTGCATTTTCTTAAAATCGACGCAACGTTTTTACAATTCTGTCGTCGCAAGTTGTTGTAGTTCTACAGAAATGGGATTCAATTCCTGCACTAGGACAAATACTTATTATTATCTCTGCCTACTCCGCTAGGGAAGTGGCGTGAAGTTTATAGTTAGTTAGGACAAATACTAATTGAACCAGGCAATTGTCACAAATCTGGGTGTTTGAAGTAAATTCTGATTTCCACATTACAAATATATATGTATCAGACTACATCACATACATTGATCTGCCTTCGAGGTAAGTAGCTTAAGCACTTGTGTTACGGATATCGGAAACAACAGTGGTATTACAAATATATACTTAAATATTGAATATTAACACCCAGACACAGAACAAACACAAGTATTCATTATACGAATATTTGTCCTGGGTGGGGATCGAACCCACAACTCTTGGCGCATGAGGCAGGGTCACTACCGAATGCGCCATCGAGCTTGTCAAAATGTCACAGTTTGCACAGAAATATATCGTTTTCCTTGCAGGATGAATCAATGTCTAACCTCGATTTGATTGGTCTGGTTCCTTTATCTAAGAATCACGAAGTTCATATAAATATACTACTAGACTTGCTGAATCTATCGTGAATCAAGCGGATTTCGACTAAGAACGGGACAACACTAGAAAAACAATACTGTGAAGTGTTTGTCTGAAACTCAAAAATAATGTACCAACTGTATTCTTTCCCTAGCATGCCGTAACAGGCGACTAATGGTGGACCGAGGGTCGGTGGGCAGAGGTTCAAAGCTTGACACTCGTAATGACTGCTTTACAATTTTTCATCTCATCTACCTTAATTTTGTTTTTAGCTCAATGTGATTTAAGGAGTTTATGTATAGATGTACAACGTAAAGGGTCTGCAATTAGCCACAGGATACAACGCTAAAAAGACAATGCTATGATGTATTACATACGAATTTATAAACAGACCATTATTTTATACCACATAGACATAAGAAGATTGTAATTAAAAACAACTGCATCTCCATTGTGCATTTCTCATTTCACACGATGAAAGAGCTTTGCGGTAAGAGTGAAGAGCTCTCGTGTCACGTCACACGTACTAATTGTGACTTACTGCGGTTTTGGGTTCCCTGATAAGGGTGCAGGAACGGAATGAATGGCTGACTAGCGATGCTCGATATGCGTCGAAAGCATCGATATTTACCATTTGATACATCGAATCCGTTCGATACATCGATAATATCCGATGTTTTACGACGCATCGATGTATTTAATTCAATTTAATTCAATACATCGAATGACCACCACATAAATAAATATACGTTATCTATAATAGTCATTGACAATAGAATTTTTATTATTTAGAATAATATAATAATATCACGTACCTAATAATAAAATAATTTGCACAGACGAGGCTGTATATGACTTTATTCCTTTGCTTGCCAGACAATGTAAATGTTCTTCCTAAAAAAAGATGATTACAATTTCAATTTGTAATTCATAGTCTGACCTATATTTTGAGCTCAAACGCGATTTTTGCGTACTTTGAGCTGTCAAAATTACTATGAATGTTGACAATTCTCATACAAATTTTGATAAATTGAGGGACACTGTTACATCTGAATCTGCATTCAATATTGTTCCTTTATATTTTAAGCGATGCATCGAAAACATCGATCTTTCAATCCGATATATAGAAAAATATCGATGCATCCTTTCCGATTGATGCATCGCAAAAAATATCGATGTATTTTTTAAATGAACACCCCTATGGCTGACTGTCGTTACTGGGCTTATAATGACAGGTCTGTCTTAGTAGGATAAGACGTGTGCTATACTTTTAATAATAATATTCACCAGGTAGTACAAGTAAGGCTTTTTTTTTTGACCCAGTGGAATACGCAGCAGGGTGTGTCGGACCCCCGGGAAGTAAGGAGGTCTTATTTTGGCTCTTGTTGACGTGCCCCTATAAAATGTAATATGTCTGGTAATTCGTTTTAAAAAGGAAACAAACGTTATGCTGACAATTACATCTTAAGGAGGAGAAAGCGCTTTTTTCGCTAACTTAAAAAGAATGTTTTAGCCCTATTTAGTTTTTAACAATAATTACTTGGTATGTATTGTATTGAAATTATGGATATTCATCATCAAAAAGATATATGGAAGTGGCGTAAATTTTAGTTAGTTAGTTAGTTATAAAGAGATATTCTTTATTACACGAAAAAAAATAGTGAAATTGGGATGTTGACACCATATATATTTAATTTTGAAATATCAATTCTGAAAAAGAAAGTATCGTAGTTTGCTTTTAAGCCTTATTCATTTTCAATCATATTGATGTTAAGATTTCTAAATTTACAAAAACTGCTTAATATTACGTCAGTTGACTATACAAACTAGTGACGTCACACGTTGACAAGCCCATACAAAATCTATGTAGTGATTTCGTTTTGACAGCTCTTAAAAAGTATCATAATTGACTAGCCAGTCAACATCCCTATTAACATATAAACAAATACAGTACAATTCATTTGGTCGCTAGTAAAATTAAGCTACTGAAAAAGGACTTCATATGTGGACCTTTTATTTATAGTGTTATTAAGAATTTTTAAGAGCCTCACACGGAACCCGCCACCATTCCCCAAACCCTCAGCCGCATTTTTCACATATTACATCTGACACATTTTGATTAAGTCACAGTTTTATTTAACCGCACGCCCCGTTTTAATTAGTGCGCGCGAAACGAAATGTCTCTAGTGTTTGTCATTTTGCCCGGCTCTGAAGTATTTTTGTTGCTGGCAACATTTGCGTGACAATGTGCCGACGCATTTTATGCTCGGTTGACTAAGCTTAGTGCCGTAGAGTGGGTGAATGTTTACATTTCAAGCCATTGAAGTACAGTGCAAAGATTTACGGTCACATTTTTCAGACGACTTTTTATGGGCTTCTTAAGGGGAAACGGAGGTTGTTAAACTTCTGAGCAATAGGTATTTGGCTACGGCGTGTTTTCTTTTGTATTGAATGAAAGGGCGAGTGCATTGCTTGCTCTTATATAATTGAATTGAATGTGAACAAACTAGGTCATTTTCTACGCCAGAGCCCATTTTGAATAGAAGAACAATTTTAAAGTATGTTTTGTTGCGAATTTATGAAAACACGTTTTGTTTCGAAACGACCTTTCTAAAATAAGTACAGCATTCTGTGAGTTTGTGGACAATAGTCTATAATTATTAGTATAACTTATAAGTTTTACTCAGTTCATATTGAGACATGGGTTGAACACATGGATTTATAGTTTTAAGAAATCGGTGACTAACACAATTTATCTAATTGGGCTGTGTTCTGCGTTCAGTAATCATTATCATTCTAGCGTTATGACCCTTGCTTAGACGGGTCTGCTAGATCATGATCCAAGATTTAGCGTAATTCCATTGAAGCGACTGCCGGTCTGACCTTTGTAACCTTAAGGGGAACCAGGGATGTTTCCCTCATCGCCGAGCCAATGGTATAAGTACGTACATAGATTTAAAAAATCCAGAGGTACGTGCTTGGGTTTGAACCCGCGCCCCTCGGTAATGAGGCGCGTGTCCTTACCATTGAGCTACCACCGCGCATAACGTTCGTTTGCGTTCTAGTAATCATTAAAATAAAAATAGCGTTTAAGAAATAGACATACTACAACATCAACGATTTATAAAAAAAAGACCATATGCATATATAATATTTTTGATCTACAAGAACAAATGCCATAACTATTATTATAAAATTCAATAGAGGCGCTAATTCCATCTGAAAATTTAAAATAACATTACCCACTTCCTTCTTAACTTGAAGTTCTTGTGGCGGCAACATTTGCATGACAACGCGACGTCACATTCGCGCTGAGCAACGTAAACCCGTTCCGTACTGGATACGGACCGTATGTGAAAAATGGTGGATATTTACATTTTAAACTCATATTCACAAAGCACGACCCGAGTAAGTACTACTACTTTAGTGAGCATGCTTACCCTTTTAGGATTCCGTATCGAAATAAAACTATACGTGTTCCCTAAGGGTCAATGTTTATCTTTCGTCAATCTGTGTTTTTTTTACTAGAACGATTTATCTTTTGTATCGCGTTAGATAGTAATTAAAAAAAACATAGACGTTTAAATATTCACACAGTTTTAGTTGTTACAACGTTTAAATAACGACAGGGCCGTTGGTCGAGTGGTCAGAGACCGTGGCTACGAAAGCAAGGGTCGTGGGTTGGAATCCCACTAGAGGCAAATGTTTCGTGTGATGAACATGGACATTCGTACTGGAGTCATGGATGTTTATAAACGTATTAAAGTATGTTTATCCGTTCACCTAGTATCCATAGCACAAGCTTATAAGCTTAGTTTGGAATGAGGGAATTGGTGTGTCAGTCTGGAGGATTTATTATTAAATGAATAAATGAAAGAAATAGTGTTTCTCAGTAGATACTAGTAACGTCGTTATGAACTTTTTTTGTTTTATATTAGACTACATTACATACATTAATCTGACTCCGAGGTAAGTAGCTTAAGCACTTGTGTAACGGATATCAGAATCAACAGTAAAATTACAAATATATACTTAAAAATTGGATATCAAAACCCAGACAGAACAAACACTAGTATTCATCAAACGATGGTTTTATCCTGGGTGGGAATCGAACCCATAACTCTTGGCGCATGTGGCAGGATCACTACTGAAAGCGCAATCGTGCCAGTCAAATTCTTTTACGAGCGAGTTAAGCTCGCTCGCGCTTGACCGGTTTTCAAATTGTCGCATAAATTGGGAGACATAATTTAAAATTTCTTTGGGGAGAGGATGCCGTTAGTCTTTCGTATGGCGAATGAGTTGATGTCTGGAACGTATATCTTGCTTAAGTACAAGAACCACTTTGGGGATTCTTTCACTAAACGGGTTTGTCTTGCCATTCATTATGTGACTCCGAAAAAACATGTTGTACTGACAATTGAATATAGATTAAATACATACATACATAACATCACGCCCATAATCCCCGAAGGGGTAGGCAGAGTCAAAGGGACAGCAGGCCCCTTTAACCACATTCAGCCGAAAATAAAACTGGGCTGGGTTGATGGAAAATTGTGAAAAATTTGTGACAAGTGGCTAGTTTGTCGCCTACACCATCACACACCCAAAACCCGATGCTAGGCAAGAAACACATTATTTTTGAGTCCCAGACCAACACAGGACACGGGACAAACTAAAAACATATTACAATTGCAATTTTAATATACTTTTTATTCTAAAATAAAAATCTAAGATAAAAAAAATGTAAAAAAAAAAAAAAAAAAATTTTAAAGGCCAGTTAATAGTCCCTAAGTATAATGTGTAATAAAAGGTCTTTATGATATTAATCTATTACTTAAATTGCACCATGCTAATGATGAAGAGCAAAAGTAAGTTTAAAGGAGCGACCTCACCTCAATCCCTTCTCTCCTCTCTCCCTAATATGGATCTCAATCAATCAACTCGGCCCAAAGGGCGCTTACGATACTCCAGAGTATTATAATATGAGAGGCATATGTTGTCCACAGTGAAGTGTACTGTAGTAAGTTATCTCCCCTTGAGACGAAATTGTATGAAATATTGTGTTCTGATATTACCTTTGTTACCAACTGGCCGCAAGGCCAGTTTCAACCTCTTTTGATACCTTTTTATTTTATACTTCTTTTTTACATTATCAATTTCTTGTGTTAATATTGTTGTATTGGCTTGTGCCACGTATTTCTTTACTTCTTATTATTTCTTAAATTATATAATTCTTTTCTGAGCTCTTTATTTCCTTATTCCCTTCCAACCTTTCACTCCGTAACAACCTTTATTAAATTAAATTAAATTAATTAAATCAATTATTTCTCCAGACTGGCACACCAATTCCCTAGTTTCAAACTAAGCTTATAAGCTTGTGCTATGGATACTAGGTATGTATAAGGTGATAATATAAAGCTGAAGAGTGTGTTTGTTTGTTTGCTTAAATGCGCTAATCTCAGGAACTAATGGTCCGATTTGAAAAATTATTTCAGTATTAGTTAGCCCATTTATCAAGAAAGGCTAGTATCAGCTCAGTATCCTAAAATGCGGATGGAAGCGCAGGCAGAACTGGTATTTAATAAAATATAACTGACTTACTCCAAGTTCCCTACAGACATTATTAATGCGCAATTAATTATGTCTGTTACGTAAACACGTCTAAGTTTATCATACCAATTTCAATGAAATTTTGTACTCCTAAAGTTCAAACATTTAACTAGCAAAAAAAATACACATGATAGACAGAATTCTTTGTTATAGTCTCTGACAGTCTGAAATTCACGCAAACGGAGCGGAAAAAAACAGTATTAAAATATGGTTCAATTATTTTTTTTTTCAGGTGCAAAGTCATAAAATTAAAGTGACTGTAAGATTAGATAGTATAAGTACCAGTTTTATTTCCGTTACTTCACTGTTATCTTCCTACACTATGGTCATAGTATCATAGCGTCTAATTAGGGATATTGCCATATCTGTTTGAACTCGAATGCGATGTGACGGTTGAGTGTTCACTTTGTGAGCCTTCAGTAATATTGAATAGGGAGATATTTCAATACTCGAGTGATTAGGTAAGTGGCTTAGGAAAGTTTATTATAGACCTGGAATAATCATCAATATGAACATCCACCTATAGGTTCAAGTGTGAGAAGTAACGTTTACAAAGTGCATGAAATGATCTAGAAGAACAATGATGATTATCAGTTTTTCCCTTGGGGGATTTCGGGCGTGATAATATGTATGTGACATATTATCACGCCCGAAATCCCCCAAGGGGTAGGCAGAGTCAAAGGGGCAACCAGCCCCTTAATCACACTCGACAAAAAAAAAAATTTTTTCCTTGTAATGTATACTTACATCTATTCATCATTACATATAATATTCCAGTACAAAAACGTAACACTGTAGGTATATTTAGATTAATCATAAAATCAGATTTATGTACTAAAGGTAATACCTATTATAGATAACCTTCACTGAAACTTGTACGTAGTATATTATTACTCTGTGCTAAAACATATCTGACAGATAAGCAAATTGTCTTCTTATTTCTTTATAATGGTTATATATTACACATTAAAGTTATCAAAACGTCGTTATTATGTGATAACACGCAACTTACATAAACCTCGATTAGATAGTGAGTTTAATGGTAAATTTCAAGTAAAGCATCATAAATATAAGTAGAAATATTAGCACTGAATAAGTAATAAGTCTAGACATCATCACTTCCATTTAAATTGGATAAACGTATGCGATACATACCATTTAAATAAACCAGTCATCTTTTTTAACCGGTTATAAGTTTGACGTATCTGTCTGTCTGTCTGTCTGTGGCATCATAGCGTCTAAAAGAATAGACCGATTTTGATGTGATTTTTTTGTTTGACGCTGTTGAAATGGTTCTTAGCTACAATTTATGAAAATCTGTCCAGGTCTTCAAGTTCATCACCCGTTTGTTAGTTTCAAAACCACTGAGCTGGTCTGATGATGGAGCTCGAAGGTAGGAGACATAATCCTGGATTGCCTATTAGTGAACTCATCGAGTTTGGGCTCGTTAAATTCGACTAAACTAGTTCTGTTCATGTCTCTAATTGATGAGGACCTGATACTGGAAATAGGAGGTGGCTGATGGAACCCTGAAATGCCTGCTAGTAAAATCATCCAGTTTGGGCTCATATAGACCCTTCTCAACTAGTTCTGTTTATATATCCTGATGAATAGGACTTGATGACAAAAACGTGAAACTAGAAGGGTGAAACCTTGCAATGCCTAATAAAGTTGTTTTAACAAATGGGCAACCTATCCCGGTATGGTTTGCCTCTTGTGTGAAGCCGGGGCGAGTCGGTGGTTAACAATATTTTAAGGAAATGTGATTTAAACAGTTATATATCAGAATTAGTTTCGGCGATTAATTTAAAAAGTGTAAAATAAAAATAAAATTAATAATTTTAAGTAACCCGACACAAATCAATTCGTTAACCTAAATAAATTGTCACATATTATTATGTCTTAAACATACTTATGCTATTGCATATAAATATATATGAAGACTGTATTTTTTCTCAAAATTTGGTCTAACAAGGCGAAAAATGACAAAGTTACGAAAGCTTTAACCTTTATGTTGGCTCATATCCGCTAACACACTAAGGCCCTTTATCGATGTTGCGACGGAACACTTCGTAGGCGACAAAACATGTCACGCAACAATTTGTCGCGTCATCAAAGATAAAGATCATGAGGGCCAGGAACAGGAGGGTGTCCCCATAACACTCATTGTGATTTATACGAATATGTCATTGTGCTAGTCAAATTGTAATAAAAATGTGTTTAATAAATTATAATTGGATTTGAAGGGTGAACAGGGGAGCTTTCATAGTTTAACCACAATAATAATAAGTCAGTATTTGGGAAATATGAAGCCATGTTTTGCTAGGGGCGTATGGCATGCGTATGATTGGGGTCTTCAAAAAACCATCAATAGCTGTGGAACGGCCTTTTTTAACGGCCCTTTAAAAGGCCCATCTTTTAAAGGCCCGACCTTTCAAAGGCCCATCTTATCGATTGTTAGTCGATTCTGAAACCATTTTTAAAATCGATTACATTTAAAATATTGTACTTGTATTTATTTTTAAAATTGGTTAGATGTTAATTACTGTACGGAACGTTTTCTGAGACAATTGCCATTATTTACTTATTAGGGTTCGTGAAGTATAACTGACAAACAGATAGGCAGACAACCGAGATTTAGCAGCAGAATTTTTTTATTTTAATCATGATGTCAAGCATGCATACGGCTCGTCTGATTCCCATCACTAAATCATTTCCGATCTTGCAAATTCTTTTATGACGTCTTTCAATACGAACATAGATTTGAAAAATCCAGAGGGTTTGAACTCGCACTCCTCGGTTAATAGGCGCGTGTCCTTACCATTGAGCTACCGCCGCTCTTAGTCAACTATACAAAAAAAATGAGATAAATCGTTTTAATACCAATGTGCGAAAATCAAGGGCATGACTCACTACATACTATCGGCACTAGTCAAAGCACTTACAGTAACCTAAACAAAACTGTTCCACAGTTGTGACATTAACCGACATTCCGTCCGGAGTCGTCATTGCTAATTGCGCAGGCGCCACCGAGGCAGCGCGCGCATATTTAGACTTCATTTGCTTCCGAGAAACGGGTGGAACGGATTAGGAATCACCCGATTTTTTATTTTTGACTAAGAAGATGAATGAAGGGTGGGGAATTTATAATTCACTTAATAATAATAATAAAAAAATCTCTTTTAGTCCAGACTTATACACTGATTTACTAACTCTAAACTAAGCATGAGTTTAAGCTATTGAAAATGGGTAATGGGTAATACATAACTCGAATCCAAATTATCATGTTTATCCCACGAAACTGCTCCTAGCGGGATTGGAAATATTTCGAACAGGGACCTCTGGTTTCATGGACAGGATCTCTATATTAACATTAAATCTGATAAAGAAATTTCCACACCGCTATACAATTTTTTTTCTTTGTTAATCCATATTCAATAATTATCTATACTCGTTTCATATTTTATAAGATTTCCATATTATATTAATTACTTATGTATTTTATAATATACGAATATAGGAAATTTATTGAGGTTAAGAGTATCCTCTTTTGACTACTCCGAATTATTCATTTATCTCAAGTTTCTTCTTTCAAAATTTCTTCTTTCTTTCTTTATTTGCTTACAAAAATATATTTAAAAGTGGTGGGGATCTCCTTTTAAGTTTCAAAAAACCTGTATTAGGAGAGTCCCGCCGTCTTCGATTAATATGAATATAAACAAATATACTGCATTAACCTTATGCATAAAAACATTTAAATGTAATTTAAAATATAATGAGATGTGATGAAAAATGAGTAAAAATGGAATGAAAGTATGTGTGTGTGTGTGTGTGTGTGTGTGTGTGTTTGTCACCGTGTGTAATGCCTAAAATATGTGTATGTTCATTTATTTATTGATGATTTTTATTATTAAAGACTGGCTCGTTGGTCGAGTGGTTAGAGAGCCTGGCCACGAAACCAAGGGTCGCAGGTTCGAATCCCGCCAGGGGCAAATGTTTCGTGTGATGAACATGGACATTTGTACTCGAGTCATGGATGTTTATAAACGTATTTAAGTATGTCTATCCGTTCACCTAGTATCCATATCACAAGCATAGGCTTAGTTTGGAACTAGGGAATTGGTGTGTCAGTCTGGAGAATTTATTTATTTAAGTTATATATATATATATATATAACTTAAATAAATAAATATATATATATATATATATATATATATATATATATATATATATATATATAACTTAAATAAATAAATGTATAATTTCGAAGTACTGTATATTTTTTTCTTTTTTAGCATGATCTTCAGGATTACTCTTTGGGCTCGTTCAATACTCAAAAAACGTGTCTTATAGGTGCCTCCCCAAACAATAATGCAGTATAATAAAATGGACTGAACAAGAGCAGTATATTATATATATGTTATTAGTTTTTTATCAGCAATATTTCTTAAATGTCTAAATAGCCAAATTAATTTCCTGGCTCTATTTGAGACTAGAGTCAAATGCGGATACCATGTTAAGTTTTTATCTAGGGTAACTCCAAGATATTTCGTAGTATTTATTATAGTATTTATCTCAAGTACCATAATATGAAGATCCGAAAACCCAATGTGTGTGGAAATGAAAAGTAATCTGTTGCTAATCACTTTAATGTGAAGGAATCCTCCAACAAATATTTATATTCCAATTCAAAAGATCTATTTTCGTAATAATAACGATGTCACTAATTGGTCTGTTCGTTGCGTTTTGTAAACATTTTAAATTTAACCACTCGTTTAATGTTTCGAGATTTTCCATATTTTATTTTTACTTCAAAGGAATCGGGTATTTCGTTAATAGACACATTATTAATGTCTACACCAAAATTGGCTTCTATTTTGTAAAGGTTAATGAAAAATAACATTTCATTTATGCTTATTAATGTAGTTCATGTCATAAATGGGTTTGTTTTTATTTAACTAAGTATTACAATCAAATTTACAATTTTTCAATGTAACATTTGAAATAGCAAGATAACATTTACGTTTAAACGTATTAAAATTAATATTTGTTAGTTAAAAAAAGATTTTTTTTTTTAGTTGCTTTTAAAAACAAAATATTTTTTTTTAGTTTTACGTAGAACTGGCCACTAAATAATGTTCAGAAGAACTAATGGAGCCTGTAGAAAAAATAGGTTTTTACCGAAAAAAAACAATGGAAATTTGATTCATCGTTTCTTTTGTTGTAATTTGAACATAAATCGGTTTTATAGTCGCATCAGACGGCAACGCTAAATTTCAGTAGCGTAAATATTTACGTTCTCATATTAGGTCATCAGATCCCATCTGCTTTACCCGAAACATGTGCTTCAGATTTTTTATCTGCATCTATTATACGGGAATCAATCGTCAGCTTATCAAAGCCGATCAATCGTGCACCCTTTTTAATTCTGTTTGTTTTCCAAACTTTTGATACCCATGTCTGTCCACACATAGTTAGCTGCTTTTTTAATTAAACTTATTAATAGGAGAACAATAACTCCAGCAATGCGCGGTACGTCACTCTCAACCGCGGAAAGTGCTACCGACCGGAGCAAATCATCTGTAGTTTACAAAATGTCACTTAGATCAAAGGGGCCTACATCAAACAGCTCGAAAGCTACCGTCTAACTTTTATTTGCCTCTAAATCCTTGCTTATGACTATGGCAATGAGTACGTTTTCGTCTGTGAAAGGCGTAAAATCTCTGGGAATGTTGCCTTCACCGTGATTTATATCATCTCTTTTTAACCTGATGACAAACTTAGATCCGCTGTCGAATGAGGCCCCTAATGACACGTTGTTTGGAGTCCCCCTGACGTGTGTTGGTAATCGTGACGTTTTTTTCTACGGCAGCTATTTCTGTTCCCCCTTCGTTGCATACTTTAGATTCGGTTTTATGTGTCATTTTGATTTTCTTTATTTTTGTGACGTTTGTATAATTTATGTCAATACTTTGAGCATGCTTGCTAGTTACTTTATGTTAGGCTTTTTCATTAGAAACAATTGTATCAGTATTACTTGAATGTACAAATAAAATATTTCGTAGTTGTCTAACCCTAAACTAGTTAGTATTGTATATCAGTCATTTGATTAAAGTCTGCTTGAGGAAGAAAGCTACACAAATGCATACGTGACGTTTAAAAAAGAAGTTTTTATTGAAATGTGTGCCACACAATATCTTGTTGCCCAGCGGCGCTGTACAAATAATTTATTTCTTCCGATTTCACAGTTGATCAGAATATGAAGAACGCTTCAAATTATTGTATACCTACTTAAATGCTTGTATAAGCTCATTAAATCGGATTACTTTCGGCACGTGGAATATTCGCGTACGGTAAGACCTCTATACTAAAAATACCAAGAACGTGTATGGAATTTTCGCGTAATAATTAAGACTTTATTGATCGCTCGAATATTTCCGGAAGGCAGTTTGAACTAATTAAATGAGTTGTAGTAGTATCTTAATAGTATAGGCAATTAGGCATGTTCCTCAATTGCGAAAAGTTGTTGGTAGTTCAAACCCTACTACACTCAACCCTACAACCACACCACACAGAGAAAACATTTGGAATAAAAATTTAAAAAATACGAGTAGATGTATACGTATGTGTAACTATGATCCAACTTTTTACGCTTCCCCTATGCAAGGGTTAATAAATAAAGTCGCATGTCAGTAGCTTCTGTGAAATTTTAAAACCACTTTAGTATACGCGAACAGCCGTTATTCTATACAAATATTATAAAGAGTAAAGATTTTATTGTTGGTTTGAATTGAATAGGCTCCGAAACTACTGTACCGATTTGAAAAAATATTTTAACATTAAAAAGCTACTTTATCAGCAAGAAACATAGGCTTTATTTTATCCCCGTATTCCCACCGGAACGGACACTACGCGAGTGAAACCGCGGGGCGCTGCTAGTTACAAATAAAGTGTAAATTATAATCCCCAGCCATGTTTCTGATTTGTTAGTCTTGTCAAAACACTCTTCTGTCAAAGCCATTTTAGCTCCATCCTAAAAAAGTACCGAAGTAAAATACGAATCCGATGCACAAATATAGCCAGAACAGCGGAAACTTTCACAAAACGCGCGGTTGCCGCAAAGTGTGACGACTCGCCAAACGCAGAGTTTCACATTTCAACTGCAACGGACAGTGCTGCTTGCACTAAACGAGTGGACGGAAGGAATACAATAGTTTGAAAAACAGTGGGTAACCTAAAACTAACTGAAATAAAAACAATCTATAAACTACCATGAATTGGTCCTATGTTGGTCTCGGACTTAAAAATAATGTGCCTTTCAATGTGAATTAAATTTGTTCTTTGTCTAGCACAGTGATTCCCAAAGTGGTCCAGGTGGACCCCCAGGGGTCCACGGGAGACTTGCTGGGGGTCTACGTAGGCGTGAACAAAAATGGGGGTCCATAAGATGCTAATGGGGGTCCACGAAAATTTATCTGCTTTTCTTGGACATTATTCACACATAGCCACTAGTCCCAAACTAAGCAGAGCTTGTGTACTATGGGTACTAGACAACCGATAAACATACTTAAATACTTTTTTTTTTGTAAATACATACTTATTATACAGGGTGTATCGTAAACCTCGATCAGCTGTTTGGTCATTTTGTATGGGAAGTCGAAAAATTTAATGTCTAGATTGGATAAGTCGTAGAACAAACATTGTTCAGGGTGACCTATAGACCACGTGGCCGAGAGGTTTTAAACGATTTACGATACACCCTGTATATAGAAAACACCTGGACAGATACAAACAAACATGTTCATGCACACAAATGTTTGTACCCCGCGGGATTCGAACCCGCGACCTCTTGGTTCAGAGGCAGCGTCCACTACCACTGAACCAAAGTGGCCGTCAATAGTAAAGAGCAAGCATAGTTTTTATAGGGGCCTACCTACATTATTTTAAGTACCTAACTAAGCAGATAATATTTTAATAAGGCAAGCGACTGTTACTTGTCTAAACTTGCGTATGATATTACGTACAATTTCGTGTACAGACTTGCAAAGCGCTGTCCGCCCGACAATGCTTAAACTTGTTCAGACATGAATTTGATCACCACTATAAATACTTGATGCCAAAGGCAAACTCATTCATTTGTTTCCGGAATTTCGAAAAAAAGGTGTGAGAAAATTTATATCAGTGATTGCTAGTGCCGAAGAAAAGTAAGTACTTACCTTTTTTTTTGTTATAGTAATTAAGTATTTTGTTTACGTGTACTAGTCAGTTGATCACAACTGCTTGTATAGATAGGTGACTTAGTAACTTACGGATATTTTAATTGTCCTCTTTCGATTTGAAGACAAACACAGCACGTTTTATTCAATTGTTTTTTCACGAGAGAAGCACTGCCTCTCTAAAAAGGCCGAATAAGCAATATTGCAGAGCAATTAAGCGTGAACTCATTGATTTGATGTTAGTTATGGTTTTTATGGACAATTTTGGGATTTCGACTTTTATTTTTTCCTACACAAATTTGATCAGCATTCGATACTGAGTTTTTTATTTGTAGTATTAAAAATTAGTGGTAAATTACCTAATTTACCACTAATTTTTAACAAATACAGACGTATCAATTTTAAAGTACCTACTTTAAAATTGATACGTCTGTATTTGTCTTAGCGGTTTATTAGTTGGTCCCTTCACAAGCCGTAATTCTATTCCCGCGTGCTGACAAAGGCTGCGGTGTGATACCTATATTCAGAAAAAAACTTGGTTACAAAAACATTTTTTTTTTCAGGTAAGTTAACTGACACGAAACATGGCTACAGCAAAGAAAAATGTCGACAATATAGTGTCGATTATTTGAAATATGGTTTTGTTCCATCAGAGGCAGGCAAACAATTGCCCATGTGTCTATTATGCAACAAAGTTTTGAGCAATGACTCTATGAAACCATCAAAGCTCGAAGATCATCTAAAAAGGTGTCATACTGATAAAATAGGTAAAGATTTAAAATATTTTCAAACATTGAAGGAAAAATATGAAAAGAGACCCACCATGCACAGTATGTTCGCTTCAACATCTCAAAGTAACGATGATGGCTTGCGGGCATCTTACAATATCTCATTACTTATATCAAAATGTGGAAAACCGCACACTATTGGAGAACAATTAATTTTACCCGCTGTTGAAGAAGTCTTAAAAACTGTTTTGCACAAATCTCCATTTGACGTACTAAAAAGAATTCCATTAAGTAACAATACTGTACAAAGACGCATTGATGAAATGAGCTCTGATATCGAATGTTTTTTGTGCAATCATCTGCAAAAAACTCATTTTTCTATACAACTGGACGAGTCAACGTTACCCGGTAATGAAGCATTATTATTGACATATGTCCGATATATTATGGAGGAAGAAATTCACGAAGAATTGCTATTTGCCAGAACTTTGGAGACTGACACTAAAGGCGAATCAATATTTAATGTACTGAGCAATTTTTTTACGGAAAAATCGATTCCATTTACAAACATTATTTCAGTGGCAACAGACGGAGCTCCTGCAATGGTCGGGCGATATCGTGGGTTTATAACTCATCTCAAAAGAATTATACCAGGGCTTACAGCTATTCATTGCGTAATCCACCGCCAACATCTTGTGGCAAAACATTTAAGTGACAGGTTGAACCAATCTCTTCATTTTGTAATAAAAGCTGTCAACAAAATCAGAAGCAATGCATTGAATACGCGTTTATTTGCTCAATTGTGCGACGAAAATGATGAAGACTTCCAACGACTGCTCTTACATACTGAAGTACGCTGGTTGTCGAAAGGCGCATGCTTAACGAGATTTCACTCTGTTTTCGATTCCGTATTAGAGTTCCTAGAAAGCAGAGATCCAGATTTAAAAGAAAACTTGATCAAATTCAAAACAGACATTGCGTATTTGACAGATTTGTTTAAAAAATTTAATGATATTAATTTGCAGTTACAAGGGCACAGCCTGAATTTAATAAAAACAAAGGGGATAATTTCGGCTTTTCTTGGGAAATTGAAATTAATGAAGCAAAACATTAGTCGGCGCGAATTCTCTCAATTTCCAAACTTGTCACAGGTAGAATGTATTGATGAGGATATCCATACCTACAGTCAACATTTAAGTGCCCTGCATGTTGACTTCAAAACCAGGTTTGAAGATATGCTGACAATGGATATACCACCATGGATCATAAATCCATTTGATGAAATGGAAGTGGCCAATGTTGTATTACAAGAGGAGCTGCTCGAGCTAAGCACCAATGAGGAGCTGAAGGTGAAATTTAGAAAAGGCTACCAAACATTTTGGCTGCAAGCAGAAATACCCGAAAAATATCCTGGACTGTGGGAAATCACAAGGAAATTTTTAATAGCTTTTCCCTCGTCATACCTTGTAGAAAGGAGTTTTAGTGCCGTTACAAATCTCTTAACAAAAAAAAGGAGCAAATTAAACATCACAGAGCGGGGGGATTTGCGGTTATTGCTCACAAAAATAAAGCCAAACATTGATCGTTTGCTGACACTCCACCAAATACATCCTTCCCATTAATTAAAATTGTGACTTACCTTTTTAATTTTTTCTTGCAATTCTATTCTTTTAATAAATAAAGTGTTATAAAATGTACCATTTTTCGTTTTTATTTTACCTGTCGGAATATAGGGACAGAACTCAGAAGCGACACTTTTTCATTTTTTGGCGACTTTAAGAATGTGGTAGAAATGTAGCAGCAGGGGGTCCATCGAAACTAGTAACATTTTGAAAGTGGTCCACGAGAAAAATAAGTTTGGGAACTACTGGTCTAGCATGTCGTGAAAGTCGAATAATGGTATATCGGGTACCTATTGAATATATGATTGAGTGTTGGAGACGAGTTGGCCACTGTCAGTACTTTTTTCCAAATTTACCATCTAACCTAAGCCTAGTTTAATTTCAGGCTGAAAGTGTTCAAAAGATCATGCTGCCCTTTTGACTCTGCCTGCCCCTTCCAGAATTACCGGAATATACATATAATCACGCCTATAAATTTATTTTCATGGCCAGCATAGTCCATCTTCTAGCCAAGGTTTCCCTGGATCACATATTTTTTTGTACAAATGAGATAGTACAATTATATGGCCATCTTCTCCTACCATCTCGATCATGATATGTTTTTTCCTTTCCATCGTCTTCAAACGAGTTTAGCTTAATCTACATTTTCGAGCATAGCAATGCTCGACTATGTAATTAGGTGCAATTTAGTTAATAAACCACCTTGTATACAATTAGTGGCAATAAAACATTTGATTTTTATTTTGAATTGTACATACATACATATGTATGTATGTACAATTCAAAATACATAATACATAATGACACGCCTTTTTCCCATGGGGATAGGCAGAATTTTGAATTGTAACTCACACAATATTAGATTTTGAGGAAATGAGTTATGAGAGTAATGTTGAAGCCATCAAATAAGAAACTATCTTTTAAATACTCTGATGAATATGATTGATGCATCAGCTAGTTGCAGACGAGTAATTTAAAACAATGATTTTATATTGCCCTTATTTGCAAGGCTGGATCCACACCTACGCACGATTGGTGCACGTGCACATAACGTGTACACGGAAATAGCGATAAATTATTTTATTTATTACCAGCGGTGTCACCCGCGTTTATGGTTAATATTATAAAGATTATATCCGTCATACATGATTTCTATGTTACTTTAACCATTAAGGCTGCACACGCGACGGAAGCTTAAAAAATGGAGTAACTTCTCCCGTTTTCCCAACATTTCCCTTTACTACTCTGCTCCTATTGATTGTAGCGTGATGAAAAGTATACTATAACCTGCCCAGGAGTATGAAAAATAATTGTACCAAGTTTCGTTAAAATCCGTCGAGTAGTTTTTGTTTCTATAAGGAACATACAGACAGACAGACAGGTAGACAAAAATTTTACTGATTGCATTTTTGGCATCAGTATCGATCACTAATCACCCCCTGATAGTTATTTTGAAAATATATTTCATGTACAGAATTGACCTCTCTACAGATTTATTATAAGTATAGAAGACAATACTTACAATTACGTAACAGACAACACTCTTAAATTTTAAATACTATTACGTATGGGTATGCTATTATGTATAAATATGTTCGTTAGTTTATGACCGGGTTTTAATCAACACACGTCTCACGTGACGCGTCTGTTCATACTACTGAGCTAAAACTAGGAGCTATTATCCTGTCCCGTGTTGGTCGGGGACTTAAAAAGAATATGCCAACTGTGTTTCTTGCCTAGCATGTCGTAAAAGGCGACTAATAGTATATGGGGTGTTGGGTATGTGATTGTGTAGGTTTGTGATTGTTTCCATCTAACCCGGCCCAGTTTTGTTTTTGGCTGAATGTGGTTAAGAGGGCCTGCTGTCCCCTTGACTCTGCTTACCCCTTCGGGGATTATGGATGTGATGTTAAGTATGTATGTATGTATATTATCCTAACAGATACATGACCATCGGTTCGCCTTAATGCGCAGGTGTGGACACGCTTTTAACGAATGATGACGATTATTCTTCTACTTTTTTACGTACATACATATCAGCACGCCCGTAATCACTTATGGCAGAGCCAAGTAGTACCCCCCATAACCACATTCAGTCAAAAAATAAAACTTGAATTTTTAAAAGGCTTTTCGTTCCAATCACCGCTACCATCAATATTCCAATCTCTCCCAGTTTCCCCTCGCATTTGTTTGCTAAACCACGGAATTCTTACATACCAACATACTTTCCATAAACTAATACAACTATGAAAAATAAAAAAGGTTTTCGCACACAAGAAATTTGAATTTTCATTCGGTCCAGTATACTCGCATACTAGGGCTATCAAAAAGAAAAATAGTTGAAAATGAACATATGTCGCATTTACTTTTAGTATTTATTAATCTATAAAATATAGATGTTATAAAACGTTACAACTTTATTGGTCACCTTTATTTTAGTACGATAGTTTTAGTAATTTAATTAATATTTTAATTTACTAATGATTTACACCATTTCTATTAAGGATTAACAATTTATAAAATTGGATGTGTTCTTTATCATAGTTATACTAAGATTTAATACATTGCTGGATTTACAGTGGCATAGTTGAAAAGTCTGATTAAATTTACATTGTCACAGTTTTTGCTGACAACAAATCGTATCTTAAATAAAGCTTGTCTCTCTCTCTTTTGGTTCTTTTTATATTTTCACGCTCAAACCATTTAAGTTGTGGTAAATTATAACGTAGGCCACTTTTTAAGCTAGAAATTTATCATCATATTATATTTAGATTATATTAGATCATGCAGGAAGCACGATGGACTCTCTGTAAAAGAAGGTTTGACTCGCTCGATGGCGTATTCGGTAGTGACCCTGCCCCATGCGCCAAGAGTTGTGGGTTCGATCCCCACCCAGGACAAAAATTCCTGTGATGAATGCTTGTGTTTGTACTGTGTCTGGGTGTTAATAATCAAATATTTAAGTATATATTTGTAATACCACTGTTAATTCTGATATCCGTAACACAAGTGCTTAAGCTTACCTCGGTGTCAGTTCAATGTGTGTGATGTCGTCGAATATTTACATTTACATTTACAAAATACCAAATTGTACGCCACCGGCACTAATAATTAAGACATTTTTCCAATACAAAAATAAAATAGAACGCTTTTATATACATCCTGGCAACCCTATTCGCAACACAAAGGAAGCGCTGACCGGGATAAAAGTAGCCTATATTTTGGATTCTAAGCTCCGCCGATGGAAGTTTCATGAAAATTCAACCCGCAGTGAGCCGCGACAGGACAAAAGAACACAGGGGAGGTATTCTGCTGAACTATTTTGTTTGCAGGTACGTTGGCACTTGTCTGACGGATTGTGTCTACAGTGTCTTGAGGCGGATTTGGATTTTTCTGACGTGTTTTGTCGTGACGCATCAGAACGGAGTAGTTTTGGTGTTAGGTATGAAAATGATTCCGTAGCAGTATGTAGATCAATCAAACAATTTGATAATTTTTTTATATATATATATGGTGAGCTATATATATGGTGAGAGCGGTGGTAGCTCAATGGTAAGGACACACGCCTCTTAACCGAGGAGTGCGGATTCAAACCCGAGCACGTACCTCTGAATTTTTCAAATCTATGTACGTATTTATACCACTAGCTCGACGGTAAGGGAAATCATCGCGATGAAACCTGCAAATTCAAACCACTTTGGATTTGTAACCATGATCCAAAAATTATCTTGTTCCCCTATCTTAGGGTTACGAAGGTCAGATCGGCAGTCGCTTCAATATAATTACCAGACTCGCTACATCCTGGATCATGGTCTAAGCGGACCCCGTCTAAGCACGGGATATAACGCTAGGAAGATGATATATTTGGTGAGCTTTTTCCTTTGATTTGCTTGCAAGTATCATATATGTGTATTTTGCTAATTTAATTAATTCATTTTACGGATTTAAGTGCGGATTTTTTTTCTTTTCTATGGGAACTTCATTCTGCATTAAAACTACCCGATATTCTATACAGGAAGCTATAGAATATCGGATCTATATAGAATATATATAGAATATAGGATCATGGTCTAAGCGGTCGTCTACCAGGAGCGAAATAAACTTAATCCGAGTGTTGTAGTTTAAAAAAAAAAACATTGCTTTTTTCTCATGCTTTTTTAATACCCTATTGTTCAAAAACAGCGTTATGTTATTCAACATTTCGTGGCTAAGTGTACAGAAGCCTGCCTGGCTCGGCTCAACACAGCATTCCTGACAACGCTCTTTGTTTTGCTCATCATTCATTCGTCAGCGATGTCATTCGTTCATTTGTCCTACGTTCCATCAGAATGCAAGCATCGGCTAATAAAGCCGCATGGACGCGGTAAGATAATCCTCAGCTATGCGCTCTATTGAGTATAATTGGCAGTCTCAACAGCACAATAAAGAGTGAACAGTATACTGTAGCTACAGTCTGAGTATCCTTGCTAGTGTTGTCTCATTTCTAGTTGGGGCCCGCTTGGACTATAATCACAGATTTAGTTTATAATTTTTTTTAAGTAGGCAACCATATAGCCCCTTGTCACTACTTTTTCAAAATTTTCCATCTAACCCAGCCCAGTCTTATTTTCGGAATACTGTGGTTGAATGAGCATCCTTCCCCTTTGACTCTGCCTAATTTGTGGATTACAAGCGTGATATATGTTTGTAGTATACTAAAGCCACATTTTGAGTATCCTTGCTAATACTGACTCATTTCTAGTCAGGAACCACTTGAATTATGATCCTAGCCTAGATGTATAATTTCTTGTTAAAACAGTTAACAAACTCACCACGTCTTTGAACCACAAAAGAAAGGTGAACTGGAATTATATCATAGTTACATATCCATAGTTTTCTGTACGTGTAAGTTTCTTCACAATGTTTTCCCTCACCGCTCAGTTAAAGGGATAAATCCGTACTTCGATATTAAATATTCAGAAGTTCCTGCTCGGGTTCAAGTGTTAAGTGCATCTTACCCATTGTGTTATCAACTCGTCATTTCTGATCTATACTATATACTATAAGCTGGGGACATAAGCTGAGTGGTGACAATTTCAGCATGTATGTGACAATTCCTTTGCTTTTTTTTAAATGTATCTATTTATATGTACTAAATAAACATTTTTCTTTCTTTCTTTCTATACTTACTTAATATATAAAGCTAAATAGTTTGTTTGTTGGCTTTTTTGTTTGAACGCGCTAATCTCAGGAACTACTGATCCGATTTGAAAAATTATTTCAGTGTTAGATAGCCTATTTACCGTGAAAGGCTATAAGCTATATAAAATTAATCATAAACGCGGTTAAAACCGCGGGCACAGCTAGCAGTATAAAATAATAAATTCAACCTGTTAATGACAAGGCATTAGCAGGACATTTAATGCTTCCACGGAACTAAAGGTGGATGGATTGGTGTTGATCCATATGTTGTCTACATGGTATCTATAGAACTATCGTATGCTAGTGCTATAGAAAAGCTTGAGATACATGTAGCTATAATTTAAAGAATTGCATCAAGTCTGATCGTTTTTATAGGACAAAATAATTCAACCTGATTATGATAGGCTGGTTGTTATATCCTGCTCATGAAGCCAAATGTAAAAGATTTATGTTTGATCATCCACTGTGATTAATCAAGTAGCTAGTAGTGTAGTTAGAAACTTCTAGCTAAGTAGGTGTGACAAAACATATTTATTTCAGCCTAAAACTAAATGCCTTTTTGGTAACAAAGTTGCTTAACAAAATAATATTCCATACTGGATGTTTGCCAGCTGTCTGAACGCCACTGATCTAGTTGTTTTATTTGGTGACATTGATATCATCATTGTGGTCTTGAGTGCAATGCGGCACGCAATATCCAATGAAATTAATGCTTGTTTTATTACAACAAGTAAATCTCCAGCCTGTGTTAAGTGAGGTTTGAGTCAGAAGTTGATGTTAGATGACCAAATTGGAATTTGAGAATCGTGATATTTTATACGAGGCATCGAAACAAATTATTACCTAAAAATAAAAGTGGTGGGCTGCATGGAAATTGTTAAAAAGTAAGTAAGTATAAAAATAAGTTACAAGTGAGCTTGTCGCCGACATAATCACATGTTCAAAATACGATGCACCATTCCTGCTTTTTCCAATATGCTAGGCAAGCAAAACAGTTGGCACATTATTTTTAAATCCCAGACTATAATGGTAAAATCTGTATTAAATTAGGTCCTGTATTTAATCTGGGAAAGATGACGTTAGTGAAATGGGAGTGGATTAGTAATATGTATAAGGATAGTTGCTATATAAGTGCTAGTTGTGAATTGCTATGCATTTACCCCTAATCCACTAAATCTAAATCGAACTAATTAATTATTTAGTTAGTTTAGTTAGTTAATATTTATGAATTTAAGTACATCGATAGATGATACGGTATAAACTATGGCTCAGCAATCGGATATAATTCAGCCATAATCAGAAAACGTAAACAACAAAGTATTGTACAATTAACATTTAAATAGGATAAAACAGGAAAGTTGATAATTTTTCAGGTAGTTTAGTTTCTATAGCAGACCTAGTTTCATGCAGACGGAGCCACAGACAGAAGCTAGTGTTTATAATACTTGTTAACTAATTAATAGCGTGTAATGAATATGTTCATGTGGCGCTTATCATTAGTGTGTAATATCAGATGCGGAACTTAATCTATGTACGTCATAGTTGCGACCAACGTCACTTCATAATTTATCCTGAGCTAGTAGTGGTCTGGTCAACATAGACATTTAAAATAACAAAAATTCCGGAGAGTCAAATATTGGTGGAGAGAAACGCGATCTCAGGAATGGTAACTCTTAGGAAAAAAAATCATGGAGACCATTTTTATAAAGAATATTAAGATCTACAACTTTGGTTTGAGGATCTTTTTGATAAAACTTAACGTTTTCAAGAAAAATTAAAAAACCTCATTTGACCCCGAACAACTTTTGGCTCTCCGGGAATTTTTGTTATTTGACCACAATTTTTATGTCTAAATTGACCGGACATAGCTGCAGCCTGTGACTTGTTTATTATAGGCTATTAATATTTTTTTTTAATTTCAAGGAGGAATTCATTCGCCTAAATCCTTCTATCAGTATCAGTTGCAAAGTCTGTAATAAATATGCTGAGAAACTACTAGATAGTTTCTTTGACTGTTAGAAAGTTGAAATGTCCAAATAGCAGAGGCCACGTCTTTTAACCCGATATTCCCTAATGGGGATAAGAGTGGCCTCTGCTATTCGGACATTGCAACCTTCTAACAGTCAAAGAATATATCTAGTAGTTTTTCAGCATATTCATTATAGACATGTAACATAAGCAAACAGACTCATAACAACTAGAGTCAAGATTAACCCGTTCCATAAATAAATATTTGTCTCGGTGTGTGGACCGTACCTGCACCCCTTGCCTTCATAAGAATTCCAGTAAAGCATTACACACCAGCGTTCGGGTGTTCATGAAAATATTTCTACATTGTCCACAATTTTCAAATCCTAGAAGTTATCGGATATCCGAATATCGGATATTTCCGGGTTCCGGAAACTTCCGGATTCCGGGTATTTTTGTAAGTCACCGAGTAACAAAAAAATATCCGTTAAAACCCTTAAGGCATCATGTTAAGCGTTTAAATAAAACTGACACTCCATTACGGTTTAAACGGATATAAATACAGAGCATCATGAAACGAAAAAGCGAAATTACAGATTTGTTTCAAAACCAACGAGGCTTTGCGTCAGTTCAGATCAGTCGTAAATGCACTGCAAATATTCACGAAACATTTTAAAGCGGAATTATTTTTTTAGGGTTCCGCAGAAAAGGCAAAAGCCGGTCAAGTGCGAGTCAGAGTCATGCGCCAAGAGTTCTGAACAAACTTATCCCAAGAATAAAAGCACTATGATCTTCCTAGCATTATGTCCCATGTCTAGTCCGCTAAGACTGGCCCGATGGTCGAGTGGTCAGAGACTCTGGCCACAAAACCGAGGGTCGCGGGTTCGAATCCCGCTAGGGGCAAATGTTTCGTGTGATGAACATGGGCATTTGTACTCGAGTCATGGATGTTTATAAACGTATTTAAGTATGTCTATCCGTTCACCTAGTATCCATAGCACAAGCATAAGCTTAGTTTGGGACTAGGGAATTGGTGTGGAAGTCTTGAGAATTTATTTATTTATTTATAAGACCATCATGGTCAATATATTGAAGCGACTCCCAAGACTGATGGTAACCAGCCCAAGTAATTCATTATGGCCCTTTCAATTGACTAGCTTTATTTGGGCTTTTGTAATTAGGGTCTGAGCCCGACACACCCTTGTAGGCCGAACCTAGGTTTGTAAATGCATTCCTCACGTAAGAAAAAGCTATATAACTAACTACCTAAACTTCACGCCACTTCCCTAGCAGGGTAGGCAGAGAGAACCGAACGCCATATGGCACGATCCTTACACACCTCACTCGCCTCTTCAACATTCATAATCCTTTTCATACAAGCTCGAGGTATATAACCTCTTGCCAAATTTCGGTACAAAACCCTATAAAGGATAATGATGAGATTTCGTATAATGTTTGTATGTCACTACCGTTTTCTTCAGCAGCGAAATCGAAATTTGCAAGTCAGAGAAATTACTTGTCCTTATAAGTAATTTCACAATTATTGGAAAAGAAGCCGGTAATATGTCTATCCTTGTAAATGGCTTCAAAATTATCGAGAACTGGGCCTGATTGCCAGCATTTTGAAGTTTTCGTTCTCATATCCTAAAAAATGACATATATTTGTGAGCCGGTGCCGCTTCTAAGCAACTGGTATAATCAGGTCTAATTTGGCATAGCAGAAAAAAGAGTCTACATTTCTTTTTTTTTGGCTTACAATCCACCTTATATGACATTGTTCAAAGTATTTAATATGATAATAATACAAATTATGATCATAATATAATTTTTGTTAATTCTATGTTAAGAAATATTATTAAGTTTATTTGAAAATCTGTTTGGTAAATTGTACAAATTTTAGTATCTTAATTTCTGAACTCGACGATTTGTAAATACTTATTTTAGGAACCTACATGATTTAAGAACATTTGTACATTAGACATCAATTTGTGCCAGATCAACTGCTTGGTGGAAAATACGGGGTCGACCGTTTAACCAAATGGGAGATTCGATTCACGAATATTCGCTTGGCCATCCGCTGAGGTCAAGCACTAATTAAAGGCAGGATGGGCGCTGCTCTCACAGCCCTCGAGTGGTCGGGTTTAGGGTCTGGATACTTGTTACAACATCAGCAGAGTACCTAGTAGTAGTATAGGGTCACCAAATAGACACGCAAAAGGTCTTGACAAAATGCCTGATCCTCAAAAAAGGGTCGTGAGATTTTGTCGTAACGTATTTTACAAAATAAGTCTGAAGAAAAAACAGATCGATTGTAAGTTGTGCAAACTAAGTTTTACGTATTTTTCATTCTTTAATAAAATTTAAGCAATTTCAAAAATTTTACTCCGTTGTTGTACCATTTGTTCTATAGTTGGGTATAGTTGTGACTGCCTCGTTTGTCTAGTGGTAGCATGCGCCGCCGTCAGTCCGGAGTTAGGAAGTTAGCGGTTTTATCACCCCCGTACCTTGGAAAGCACGTTAAGACATATCGAATGGCCGTCTCACCGGACTATGAGAGTAAAGGAATAGAGAGTGCACCTGTGTTTGCGCTCACACTTGTGCACTATAATATCTCTTGCGCAGTTGGCTAATCCTCGTTGAGATTGGCCGCCGTGACCGACATCGGTTAGGAGGACATTAGTTGGGTATGTGATTATGTATCGACCTAGCTACTTGTTTCTTTTGAATAAAATTTCATCAATTTTATTTACGGCTAAAAGTTGTAATTAGAGGTTAGCTTATTTCTTAGTTTCTGTCAATCTTTTTTGGGGATCGCCGGTGTGATAACTGGTAGTACTTAAGCAACCTTTCGATGGTGTTGTCCGAAACGAAGTAATTACATTTTCGGACTAAAGCTCAAAACTTGAGGTAACGGAACAGCGTGCAACAATACATTGTACTTTTCGGGTACAGTTGCGGTTTTCTAAAGAAAGAAAACCGTTGTTTTCGGGTACAAAGCCCTAAAAGTACTCTCCGTCGTTTGCCATTGATCACTTTGCTGTCGTGTTTAAGCTGGCTCACAATTACCATGAGAATAACATTCCAAATGATATGTCTAACACTTTACTACTGTGCTGTTATGTAAACGAACACTGAATTCACTTATATCGTTATTGAAGATAAAGTTACTTATTCTACAATAGTTATTTCTCATAGTTCAGATGAATATAGATTTTATCACTTCAAGAATATACTGTTTAAATACGGATGAGGACGGCATTAAAAATCTATAATTCTATTTAGTCCGCCAGTTAGATTATACGAAAATACTAACCACAAATTTTTCGCTTTGTTAAGTTACATAACAAAAATCACAAAGAAAATGGTGCGAAAGCGTGACGTCACGCGCAACTTGAATGCATCTTCGTCAATGTTTGTTTGACAAATAAATTATAAAATACGTGTTCAATATTTGTTTTATAATCTAACTGACGGACTAAACATACGAAATAGTCCGTTTTTGGATAAATATGCCTTAGATATATTCTTTATTATACTATAGTTAATGTGTAGACTATATCACAAACTGTGGGACAGGTCACTCATAGGGATTATCTAATTTATTTTACGTCACAGACATACAAGACTTCAGTTACAATAAGCTTGTCAACAGATGGCATTGATTATCCTATCGCCGTCACTCCATACATTCTGAAACGCGCTGACGAAGTTATTCTAGTATATATCCAACAAGCTTGCACAATAAGTCACACCTTAGTCAGAGCAAATGACATATAGCTTGATAGAAATATATATTCGTTTTTACAAAACAAAACTATATTTCAACGCAAACGTTAATTGTTTAAAGCGAACTGAATCTGAAATGTTAACCTGTTTACCCCGGTCCAGTCCACTCCCTTTGCAACACATTACAAGGTAACATTCAATTAGAATAATTATATTGCATTTGGCTTTCCAAATAAATTAATTTCCGGCGAGAATAACTCAGCAGAATGAAACGTCAGCGTGAAAATTCCATTAAAATTTCACGTTTTCGTAAATTTGACTATTAATGCACATATCCTTTGTGGAACTAATTGTTATATTTACTGATTGTTATGTTCGTTTGTTATAATATTTTATAGCCTTAATCAATACATCGTTAGACTGATATACACATTCGAAAATATCCTAATTGGGACGTACCGTAACATTTCTTTTTTGTTATGTAAGTACATACTGTATGTATACATCACGCTATGCTTTATTAATTAAACTGATTTTTTTTTAATGATATCAAAAGGTGCATAGATTCGAAAGAATATTTTCTGCAGTAAAATATAAATAAATAAATATCAGACTACATCACATACTGTCATCATCCGTAGCACTTGTGTTACGGATATCAGAAACAAAAGTGGTATTACAAATATATACTTAAATATTGGATATTTTCACCCAGACACAGAACATACACACACAAGTGTTTGTCACTCGAATGTTAGACCTGGGCGGGGATCGAACCCACAACTCTTTGGCGCATGGGGCAGGGTCACTACCGAATGAGCCATCGAGCCAGTAAATCATAATAATGGACCTAAATATTAACAAATATCTACGATTCCAGTACAAACGATCATTTTCATCATTTCCAAGGCCACAATTGCAAAGAATTCGTGGCCAGAATCTCTAACTACTACAGTCAAACTACGCACAAACCAATGCATTTATTTACTCGTGTCGTCAAAAGCTTTATCAAACCAGCAGTTGATGACAAACGCAAACAAAGCTATGAGCGCTCTATTACGCCAATAAAACCGTCACTAAGGGCCAGTGGGGGGTAAATTTGTCATACAAACAGCAATAACAAATACATTGACCATCCGAACACATTAATCATTCGCTTAGCACCAGTTCCGACAGTTATTGTTATTAATCGTATGCGATAGATGGGAGCGTGACCGGCATTTTTTGGAGATCCAGCAAACTCTTGTGGGAATCCTTTATTTCCCATTTAATTGAACACCATCAGAGTTATGACGTTCTTTCGAGATGGCTTATTTGGGTTTATCTCGTTGGTTTATTATTCTGCTTGTTAAGTTGACAAGCTCGATGGCGCATTCGGTAGTGACCCTGCCCCATGCGTCAAGAGTTGTGGGTTCGATCCCCACCCAGGACAAACATTCGTGTGATGAATATTTGTGTTTTTTCTGTGTCTGGGTGTTAATATCCAATATTTAAGTATATATTTGTAATACCACTGTTGTTTCTGATATCCGCAACACAAGTGCTTATGCTACTTACTTCGGAGTCAGATCAATGTATGTGATGTCGTTGAATATATATATATATATATATATATATATAAGTTTAGCTGTTCGTATCTTTATTTGGTTGAATTATTTAGAAGTTCCCTTTTAAGTGTTCCATCTATCCCAGCTCAGTTTTGTTTTAGCTGAATGTGGTTAAAGGGGCTTGTTGCCCTTTTGACTCTGCCTTCCCCGAATTCCCCTTCGGGGATTGCGGGCGTGATGTTTGTTTGTTTTAATTTGTTTTCTCTTTAAAATAGACTTTCGATCAACTAGAATGAACAGAATGCCTATGTAAATTGTACATGACGTTAACTATGATGCTAATAAACTAAAATTGTTTGTTCATCATCTTCCTAGCGTTATGTCCCGTGCTTAGAGGGGGGGTCCGCTTAGACCATGATCTAGGATTTAGCGAGACTGGTAATTACATTGAAGCTACCGCTGATCTCACCTTCGTAACCCTAAGATAGGGAAACCAGATAATATTTGGATTATGGTTACAAATGCAAAGTGGTTTGAATTCGCAGGTTTCATCACGATGTTTTCCCTCACCGTCAAGCTAGTAGAATAAATACGTACATAGATTTAAAAGGTGGTGTGTGATTAAAGGAGCCTGCTGCCTCTTTGACTCCGCCTACCCCTTCGGGATTATGGGCGTGATGTATGCATGTATGTATATATAGATTTAAAAAATCCAGAGGTACTTACTCAGGTTTGAACCCACACCCCTCGGTTATGAGGCGCGTGTCCTTACCATCAAGCTACCACCGCTTCCAAAACAAAAATAGTATGTTGTACTATGGTAATAGAATTAGCGAGTCTACAAATCAAGCGATCTGTTATCTAACCTTCGTGATTATTAGATAGAAATTTAGATAAATTGATAAATTCCTCATCATCCTTATCTAAAAATTCAGGTTTCCCTTCGATATTTCTTCACTGCCAAGCTAGTCGTTTCAATCTCATCTAAGATTTAAAGTGTTCGGTTTTAAAACCTCGTACCTCGCGCATCAGACAAATTCTAGCTATCACTGCTCCTCAGTCTAGTATAAATATTTGAAGAGTGAATCAGCGTAGTAGATGCGGCGGGAAGTATCAAATTGAACAGGTATACTCCCCTGCGCGTGCGACCCACGGATCGGGAGCGCCCGGCGGCCTCTAAATTGGTACAGGTCGTTCATACTATTTTACTCTTGTCGGTTTGGGTGGCGAAGATCATTATGTTGATACGGTATAGTCGCCTATAGGCTTGATAAGTCAACGAAAGAAATATATTTTATTTGCTATCGTAATTTATTTTCGGCTTATGTTGGAAAGGGTTGAGGCAAATACTGTTTGATGAAATAGATATTTTTTCAGGCCTAGTGTTTGTAGTTCGTTTATTCTTATTTTGCAATACAAGTGTTAAAATTAATTATTTTGGAACCAGATTAAAGTATTTGATGTTGTCTGACATTTCTTTTAATAGTAGTTAGTAGCTTTCCATTGGTGCAAAAATTCTCTGGTTCCCCTATCTTAGGGTTACGAAGGTCAGATTGGCAGTCGCTTCAATGTAATTAGCAGACTCGCTAAATCCTGGACCATGGTCTAAGCGGAACCCGTCTAAGCACGGGACATAACGCTAGGAAGATGATGATGAGCTTTCCATTGGTGCAAGAATTATTCAAATCGAAAAGTAAATTGTAACATAACATAACATAACATCACGCCCATAGATTTATTTAGTTTATTAGTTAGATTTTTTAGTTTATTAGTTATATAGTTAACGTCATATATACAATTTATATAAGTGTTAAGTTCATTAAAGTTGATAGAAAGGCGATTTAAAAGAGAACACAAACAAATATTACGCCCGCATACTAGATTGTCATTGACTAAAATAAATAGCGTATTAAATAAAAACTCGTAATCTTACACTGAAGTGAAATAACATTCACCACCCGACAACACATCGCATTTTATCTAGGTTTTTTAGTTTCCAGATACATTTTTCCTGGCTATCACAATCGCAGTTTATGCCCGTCATAACAATTTCGACCGCGACAGTACTCTTTGTCAATTTATCTTTTATTTGACCGTGTTATGATCCACAGTAACGTATTGCTTTGGCCACAAAGCGCGACCTGTATTGATAAATTGGATATAAGAAATTGCTATCGAAGTTTATGACGATTGGATAAAGTTCAGGTTTAGTTTGAAAATTCTGGAAATGATAAGAATGACTTACGTCATCCTGATGAAAAAGGGATGGTACCACACAACAGATAATCTCAGTGTTCTAATCAAATTGATCTTCGTATATGCCTCTTAGCACGATTCTATAATGATAAATAAATATCAGACTACATCACATACATTGATCTAACTCCGAGCTAAGTAGCTTAAGCACTTGTGTTACAGATATTAAAATCAACAGTGGCATTACAAATACATAAATGCTTGAATATTGGTAATTAGCACCCAGGCACAGAACAAACACAAGTATTCATTACGCGAATGTTTGTCCTGGGTGGGAATCGAACCCACAACTCTTGGCGCATGGGGCATGAGGCACCTAATAAGCCATCGAGCTTGTCAAATCTATCTATTAGCAAAACACAGAACATATTATCACGCCCGTAATACCCGAAACACTTTCAACCACAAATAAAACTGGGTTGAGTTAGATGGACAACTATGAAAAAGTAGTGACAAGTGCCTAGCTCGTCGCCTACACTATCACATAACCAATATCCGATATACCATTAGTCACGTTTTACGACATGCTAGATAAAAAAGACAGTTGGCACATTCTTTTAAGAGCCAGACCAACTTTTTTTAACCACTTCAAAAAAGAGGAGGAAGTTCTCAATTCGACTGAATTTTTTGACAACTATGTTAGTTGTAGCGAAGCATATGGGATGGCATTAGATTAGCCATTAGTTTATAGGCTACGTAAGCCTATGCCATTAAGACTGCTAAGGTCATTAAGACCTCTTATCACAAATGCGGTGCAGTCCTTATATGAGTCCACATGAAATGTGATTCTGTAAACGAGTCTAACTTTTAACCTTTATTTAATAAAAGTTTGCATTCAGCAACTTTCCTTCTGATTATATCGTACACATAGTTTATAAATCTGTTCTAAGAATAGGTGACCCGAAATGTTCCGATTTGAACCAGCTCTCTTCTCATACCGGGCGCCTTCCATATCTACTGAGCCACCACCACTACTGTTTATTAAAATTCCGCTTTTTACTGACTTGCAGAATTGAGGAAGCATTAGGTTTCTCAATTTCCTTGAGCTTAACTGCGGTGGAATAAATTAAATCCCTTCACTTATTTTTACCGGTGGGTCCGAGTGACAGGTATAATTTATATCTTGTATTATAAGGAAAACTGAAGAGTAAGCCGTTATCAAGGTCATAAATTAGTGTAAATTTTGCAATTGCAATCCCTATCGATATAAATAATACCAAAGTTTGTGCGTCAATTGTCGAGTGATATTTCTAGATTAAACGTATTTTTCTAGTTTAAACTCATATTACAGGATATACATGAGTATTGACTTAAATAGTGTGATGCAATTAATCATTACTTATTTAACGAGACAGTTATCGATTTGTGCTTAAAAATACAATTTCAATATACCTGTTTAACAAAACAAACGTTAAAATTTACTACTACATATTAAACACAAGCACTCAACAAATATGAAACTAATATAGTATTGTTAAGATAAATGCTTTACAATAATAATATAATAATAATAAATTCTCAAGACTGACACACCAATTCCCTAGTCCCAAACTAAGCTTATGCTTGTGCTATGGATACTAGGTGAACGGATAGACATACTTAAATACGTTTATAAACATCCATGACTCGAGTACAAATGCCCATGTTCATCACACGAAACATTTGCCCCTAGCGGGATTCGAACCCGCGACCCTCGGTTTCGTGGCCAGGGTCTCTGACCACTCGACCATCGGGCTAGTCGAATTTTAGAGCCATTTACAAAACACGATACTTACAATATTCACAAGTATTGTAAAGTCAAATCCAACACAAACACCTTACAATACATCACAATTCGTCAAAGACATTCGTAGTCGATAAACACATCACTAAGCGATAATTCACCCAACATAATTCGTTATTCCACAATCCTATAAAATGAATAATTTGTCAAAACTCCGAGATACATTTCAAAATTTAACTTTTTCCCGGCGCAAGTACGACAGCGTTTGACCGTCGCATCGTTTGCGATCTACACCGCCGCGCATATATCGTAGCGAGCGCGCGCGCCGACGCTCACAGTTAGACTACAGATTCCACTAATTCACGATTTTACGCGCAAGAGACGAGTTTAACTATAAATAAATATGCGCTCGGAGCGAATCCCAGCTGTACACTGGGGAAGGAAGGATTACGACTACAATTGATTGGTAAACGGCCGAGGTAGCAATTACTGCGATGCGACACGTTAATGATCTCGGTTTCCAAGGAGTTTAAACTACTTATAGGATTAACTTTATATCGGACTGTAAAGACAATGATAATCGCTACGTAGGTTACTTACAGTGAACGTAATGTTGCGTTAAAATTGAAAATAAGCAAGATTTTGCAAAATTAATATGCACATGCGCGCGCATCTTTAAAATTTATTGACCAGTTAATATATTGCGGAATCGTTTTTGTTCATATAAGAAAACCTGGAGACCCTAAATGGATTCTATCCTCTTTTATAGTAAATATTTCCGAGAGAAATTACAGTTCCTCATTCGCAACAATATAAATTTTACAAGCTTTTATTTTCTGCACTTAGAACAAAAAAATATATCAAATTTAGTTTTTTATAAATTCCGTCTTAATAGCTCTGATGGTACTAGAAACCCGATGTAAGTAAAAAAATAAAAAAATATACGCGGATAAAAACGCAGTAAAGACCCAATATCAGAGGTGCAGTTTGTTTTTGTTTTTTAACACCAGATTAAAAAATGGGATGACCTTTTATTTTGACAAATAATTAATATTTATTTCAGAAAAATAAACTATACACTGGTTTCACTGGCTTGGATAGGCGGCTTTAAAATGGCATCATGGTGAATTAAACCCAATGAGGCTTTATATTTTTACAGATTGCAATTGGCAAAAACTGAAAAATATATAATAAAATATTCCGATATTTTCAAACATACTCTCAAACTAACAAAGTGCCTAAAACAATTTATTTTAAATCCCAACTCTTATCATTGTTGGCACATCAAATGAGAACTACTTACAAATAACACGTGTTTGAAAAGCACGTCGATTGCAATCTTACAGCTATTATCATAGAGCCCTGTTTTGAGTGTAATCAGCATATGAAATCAATTTACGAAGTCCATACACAAAGCAAGTAGTTTGTTCTATTGAGATGTAAATTTTGAGTAAAAAAATCTCGCCATAGTGTAGACTGAAATGTTTCGTCAAGTAAGTCGATTGTGTACGCTAAAGTTTAGTGTCCACTTAGAATAACAGTATTTTTCTTGCTATAATCTCACTTGCCGTTAGTAAATAACAATTTGTAATATAGCTTACAGGTTGTACACAGGAAAAAAAAACAGGCAAACATTTGTTTTCGTCTTGTTAGTGTAGGATATAATAGGCACCTTGCTCGCAATAGCCACTCATCGCATTCAAAATTTTCCATATTATCGTTCATTCCAATTGTGGCTAAAATTATTGAATCACTAGCTCTTCGAAAATTGTAGATATTATTAGTTTATACTAAGATGTATATGTTCATCAATATTTTTAATTTAAAGTAACTACTTATGTCTATATTTTTATAAATATCAGACTACATCACATAGCTTCATTGATCTGACTCCGAGGTAAATAGCTTAAGCACTTGTGTTACGGATATCAGAATCAACAGTGGTATTACAAATATATATTTAAATATTGGATATTAACACCTAGACACAGAACATACACAAGTAATCATCACACGAATGTTTGTCCTGGGTGGGGATCGAACCCACAACTCTTGGCGCGTGGGGCAGGGTCACTACCTAATGCGTCATCGAGCCAGTCAATAACTTTGTCATGTAAAATCTAGAAGCTTCCACAACGCTTTCATTTACTCCTCTACTAAGACAACATGCCTTACACATTCCAATAAGGTAACTGCGTCTGTCTGTCACATAAGTGAGTTGTCAACAATACGTAATTTGCAAATGGGGTCGAGGGGTAGTGCGGCTGAAGGCTGACTAAATGTTGAACACGCAGAGATTTGCTCCGGCCCCGATTTTGTATATCTTACGTGAATGTCAATGTCACAAGTGGACCGTTAGTTTTGGCTTCAGTAGCCTGTGTTGTAAGGCTCCCAAAATGGGTGATGCAAATTGCTACAAATTATACCTAAGCACCGTAAGGCAGTTCAATGAGTTCTTATTAGACTACATTTAACCATAAATTAAACTGGGAGTGGGAAAATTGTGAAAAATTAAAGATTTCATAATAATAATTCTCCAGACTGACACACCAATTTACTAGTTCCGAACTAAGCTTATAAGCTTGTGCTATGGATGTTAGGTGAACGGATAGACATACTAAAATACGTTTTATAAACAACCATGACTCGAGTGCAAATATTCATGTTCATCACACTTTCCCCTAGCGGGATTCGAACCCGCGACCCTTGGTTTCGTGGCCAGGGTATCTGACCACTCGGCCAACGGGCCTGTCAACATAAGATTAGTCACAAACCTAACATCCGATACACAATAAGTCGTCTTTTATACTAAACAAAGAAGACAGTTGGTACCATTCTTTTGAGCCCGAGACCAGCGTTAAGTCCTAGCGTTAAGTTCCGTGCTTAATTGGGGTCCGTATAGGTTCCCAAAGAGGGCGATACCGCCCCCTAGTGGGCGCTGGAGATTTTCTATGGCAAATGGCGGGCGTTATGACAGTTCAGAGAACGGTCGTGGTATACTACCTAATTAGAAATTTAACAACATAAAATACTTGCCTCTATTTTTAGGAAAAAACATCATAATTAGCCGTTTAAGACGTTTATCCCGCAGCCACGACCAGGAATTATATGATTACAGGGAGATAACTAATTTTATTTGTAATTATTAATAGATAAATTGATAAAATATATATAGCCATATGAAACTGGTATATTATTAAAAGGGGGGCGTTGGATTTTTTTTTCTTTTAAAGGGGGGCGGTAATCTAAAAAGTTTGGGAACTTATGTTGTAGACCAAGTTTCAGGATTAAGCGAATCGTATTTCGTAACCCTTAAATAGGGAACTAGACAATTTGGATTTTGATATTTGACCAACATGTGAGACAACTATACACACATAACATGACCCCCATAATCCTCGAAGGGGTAGGCAGAATCGAAGGGGTAGCAGACCCCTTTAACCAAATTCAGCCAAAAACAAAACTAAGCTGGGTTACATCGAAAATTGTGAAAACTTAGTGAAAAGTCGCTAGCTCGTCACCTGCACAATCACATGATTGTGTAGATGACGAGCTAGCCATTTGTGGAGACAAATGGTATATGGGGTATTAGTCGCCCTTTATGACATGATAGGCAAGAAGCACAGTTGGCACATTATTTTTTAAGTCCCAGACCAACATCGAGCATAACTATATCGGAGATAGCTATAAATGGACCATAATATTAGAGAAATGACGAAGCTAGAAAAGTATTATATATGTATTCTGGAAGAAATGCTACACATCCGCTAAAGTTACGAAGGAAGCCTTTCACTACAAACGTGAAATCATAGTTAATTTACACTAACCTCTCTTCCACATATAAATCAAAATGTATCATCCTAATGGATTCCGTCCATAAGTACAAGCTTATAACTGAAATAAAACCTCGTAATCGCAATGTTGGAAGTTTCGATGCCATGAACAGACAGATAATGTTATTAACATTATGGACCCGACGGGATATGGGAGGGCGGAATTAGCCGAGTTCCGGAGGACTATATAAAATTACGAGGGTCATTGGTCAACTTTTTAGGGTTACGCTGATAAATTAGCGAGATAAAATCGCTGGCGTTTCTTTCCGTTTATCGAGGTGATAAACTTTATTTATTTGGTAGTCGTTGGTGCAATGACAATATGTGGCAGAAATTATTGATGAGAATAGCGTATTAAGCAGTATTATATCATCCCACGTTGGTCTGGGTTTTCAAATGAATCGTGACAACTGTGTACCTTGCCTAGCATGTCGTCGATTGTCGGTTTTGGGTGTGTGATTGTGTAGGCGACGAGCTAGCTACTTGTCACTACGTTTTCACAATTTTCTATTTGACCCAGCCCTGTTTCATTTTTTGGCTGAATGTGGTTGAGGAGACTAGCTGTCCCTTTGATTCTGCCTACCCCTTCGGGGATTACGGGCGTGATGATATGTATATATATGTATTATATTCGTATGTCCGTAGAAGGGCGCCATTATATGCGAGGAACCGGAACCGAGGAAGCGTCGCAGAATAGACACCCTAAACTGGTATTGTAGACAAAGTCTATTTAGCGATAAGCTTCTTAAACAGTAATTAGCTAAGAAAAGCAATAATTTGGGTTAGTTGAATAATTGTGATACGTAGCGAAAACCTTATAAAATATCAAACATCGCATACATTGATTTGACTCCGATGTAAGTAGCTTAAGCATTTATGCTACAGAAATCAGATTCAACAGTGGTATTACAAATACATGCTTACATTCTAGATATGATCACCCAGACACAGAACAAACACAAGTATGCATCACACGTTTTTCCTGGGTAGAAACCCACGGCGCCAGGCGCTGAGCACAGGATTACTACTCAATGCGCCATCGAGCCTGTCATTAATTGCTCAGCTGATTAGCTCATGAAATGCGCGACGCTTCGTCACCCTCTTCGGGGACAGAGTAGTGTATGGGACTCCCAGGGAGTCCCACACACCACGGCCTCTGAATCGGAGGCCTCCTCCAGCCAAAGTTGGCGTGGAGTGGCCGGGTACCCCTCGCTCAAGTGGAAATGGAGACAACTCTGCTTTCTAACACTTTCACCCTACTGAACCCTACAATTTTGACCACGCACTGCCCTTACCCACCCTTTAACATCGGCCACAAACGTCCGCTCTTTACGCGGCAACGTTTGCCCAGCAATAGTAAACTTGTCTATGGTTCGCCATAAATAATTCTTTTAACGGTGTCGTTCGCACGCTCAGCGCGTCAACACGGACGATTTTTTGGCGCGCGGTTTTCGGTTTAATCTTTTTTTTTTTAGTTTACAAACAAAATAAATGGTTTCGTTTAAAAGAGCACAGGAATTTAGCTAGCTCTGAAGTAGCTTGTATGGTTTGCAATGCAAGCCACTCATCTCTCTCATCTTCATCCTCTTTCTAGCGTTATGTCTCCCATGCTTAAAATCTACTTAGACCATATATACATATCATCACGCCCGTAATCCCCGGAGGGGTAAGCAGGTCAGTCTCCACTTAGACCATGATCCAGTATTTAGCAAGTCTGGTAGTTACATTGAACTTACTGTCAATCTGACCTTCGTAATCCTTAGATGGGGAAACTCGACAATTTATGTCATGGCTACATAACCAAAGTTGTTTGAATGTACAGCTTTTACCACGATTTTTTCTCACAGCGCCAAATTAGTGGTTTATATACGAACATAGATTAAGAACTAAGTTCGAATCCACACCCTTGTATATGAGGCGCACTTCTTTACCATTCAGTTACCACCGCTCATAGACATTTTGTAGTAAGCAATTTTATTTAAAACAAGACAGCACCAAAATAAACCTACACACTAAATCCGCAGAGCAATATACAATACAATTATTCTCGTCGTAATTGCCGGAATGACTGCGCTCCGAAGAAATCGCCGCATAAAATCAAAATTATTCATATTGCGCTATCTTGCGGTGGAGGCTCGGCTCTTGACGTGCGCAGTAAACCTGCGCTATTTATTATGGGCCATCCCCTGCCGAAATTGCTTAGGTTTCACTTACAAGTACGAATCTATGGTATATAAAGGATTTTTGGGCTGTAATCTTAGCCTATAATATTATAAGGATCCCAGCGATTATTAAAAACTTAGGTCAGGAATGGCGAACATAAAGGTTCAGCCATGCTAAAGTTGTATAATTTAAATAAAATATAAAACATAATTGATTTGTATATAAACTTTAATAATCGACGCTTGGGAAATACCTACTTATGTGCGACGTAAATTTTCACAAAAAAAAAAAACATTTAAAAATGGAACATTAAGCTGTTTGCGTGGTGATAACATTGGAATAAGCGGCTTTGAGAAATTATATTGGGCTGAATAATACAACGCCTGTTCGATACATAATCTGTTTGTTTTGTATTTTCAAACGCGTTCGAATAGGAAAGTAAATAATCTCTTGGTAACTAACTAGACTAGTTGTCAAAAATAGAAATGTATTAATACGTTACTAGGGTCAACTCACTTGGAAATGTGTTGACAAACTGTGTAGGATTCGAGGAATTCGGGAGCTGCCATCACAAGGCTCAATGTTTTTTTTTTTGTATATTAACTATTTATAAGTGTTTTTCTGTTAGACTTAAAAAAATAAGAATTCCGTTGTATTAGCTCAAAAACACAGCGAAGCCACCTTATCTTAAGTTGCTATGTTAACACAGATTTTAGCTCACCCACCCAAGTCTCCTTTCAAAGAAATAAGTCCACATAAATAATTTATTCACTTATCTTGCAACGAACGATCTTATGAATAAGCGCAGTAAACCGCGCTATTGTTTTATTATGAATCGTCCCCATTAGCGGAATTGCGTAGATTTAGTGCGGGCTCTGACGCGGCGTTTACACAGACCTCAATAAATTGTGAGGCGCCCTTATGCTGGCGTGGTTGCGCACTGGCGGGGTAGAAACGACGGATTCGTAGGTATTTGTGACTGGCTCGATGGCGCATTCGGTAGTGATCCTGCCCCATGCGCCAAGAGTTGTGGGTTCGATCCCCACCCAGGACCAATATTTGTGTGATGAATACTTGTGTTTGTTCTGTGTCTGGGTGTTAATATTCAGTATTTAAGTATATATTTGTAATACCACTGTTGTTTCTGATATCTGTAACACAAGTGCTTAAGCTACTTACCATGGAGTCAGATCAATGTATGTGATGTAGTCTGAATTTATTTATTTTTAATTTAATTTATTTATTTATTTGTCGGTATACTTGGTGTAGTTTCATCTGTTGGTAGACTCTGATTGCTGAAATCTGGTATACTTTTATATTTTGATATTTTCCGATCGCCGGCTCTCCGGAATCTTTATTATTATCTTATGTGTGAAAGGCTACATCCGTCAGTTTGAGAGTAACATTGTCTTGTTTTAATTTTTACCATGTTGTAATTGACATTGGCGGTCCATCGTTTTAAAATATAAGAAAAAACGTAAGATGTATTTTATTCCAGTAACATTGATAAATATTTACAGTATGTATTATAGTATTTCTCAACATACGATAGGCTTACATCCATATGCAAGCCTTGGGTGAGTTTTTGACTAGTACGTGAGTTTATCCATATAAACCAATGGACTATTTGACTAGATTTTCCGTGTCACAAGTCTTACCAAGTAAGCCTTTCCATATATCCGTAGTTATAAAGTTTGACGTCTTCTAAAGAAAATTGTCTATTAAAACTTTAAGGAAAAATCAATTGCATATCCTATTATAGTCTCAAAGGCTGTTAAATGACATCCGGTGTTGTCATTACATACTGCAATAAAGAGCTGCGTTGCAAGTAATAGCTTTCTTACTAGGCGTCGTCTTTGAGTTTCTTCCGTTTTCAATAAATATATACCTACACTCTATTGAATCATCTCGTTTGGTCTGAGACTCAAAAAGAGTATACCGACTGTGTTCCCTGCCGAGCATATCCTAAAGCACAACAAATTGTTTATTGGACTTGTTATTAGGAAGCTTACATCACTCCTAAAAAATCTTTTATTTTGTAGCAAACACTCCACAAGACAGTCAAGATTATAGCTCCAATAAAATGTCAACCGATGACGTTGATAGAACATGCAGAAACGCCATACATGCCTGCATCGCGCTGACGAAGTTATTCTCGCCATCTGTAAGACAGTTAGTCTGACCTAGGTCCCTGAGCAAGCAACACCAGCTCGGCGGAAGTACTTCCAGTTTAGTTCGAGCGCGTAGTTCGCACAATTTAACATAATATTTCATAATATAAATATATTGGTATAATAAATCATAGGCATTTTTAAGCTTGTCTCTAAATAAGTTTCCGATTGGATAAACCGAATCCTGCGAGTGGTGAACTGCTTCACTGTATTTCGCCAAAAATACAATTTAGCTAAGTTAAAAAGACAACATTTTACATGAAAATGTTGTCAATACTATATGGCTCGCACTGTCAAAAATATATAAGATCTCATATAGAGCCAAGCTTCTATCTCTACACGCTCTAATTCTACAAAGAATAACTTCATACGCCTACTTAGTCAAAATATGTGGCTCCGCCATTTCCTCATAGTGACAAGTGTCTAACTCGTAGCCTACACAATCACACTCCCAACATACATACACCATCAGTCGCATTTTTTAAGTCTCAGACCATAGATTTAGAATTTTTTGACTACGCAAAAGATACATAAAGCGTGGGAGCGAGAAATCCTGCTGAAATACAAACCGCCCGAGAGAAAAAGAGACAGCGAAAGAAGTACCTATATGTCAATGTTTTTGCGAGTAAGAGGCCATAGCGTCCCGGTCTACGTCGCAGTGAAATTTGTGCATTTATGTATTAAACCTTGGATTATAATCGTGAATATTAAATGTGCAATTGAGGTGACTTGTTCTGTACGTGATTGTGAGGTTACACGACGGAATAATCCGAATAAATACACTTTTCACAGGTAAATACGATTTTATCATTAGATTTTTTCAAACCATATTTTGTCAAATTGTTGCTAGTAATCAGTTTAGAAAAATATGTTTACAATAGTATATTGATTATAATTTATCTTTCTAAGTATACATCGTGATTATAATGAGAATTGGGGAAAATATTGTGTAAAATAGTAAATAGTTTGGTTACGCTAGTGCTTGACAAAGCGGTGACGTCACGAGTATCGATTAAAACTTAATCGTCTTTTAGCGACATCATGACATAAATACAAAGTTATTTAGCCAAGTTATGTTCAAATATAATTATATTCACATTGGGAACTCATTATCTCCGTAAATTTGTTAGTTAAGTAACTGATAATTTTTCTAGGTTTCCAAGCAACCCAGCATTGTGTAAAAAGTGGATGCGGACTATAGACAGACCAGATTGGACTTCCAGTAAGAACTCCAAACTCTATCTGCAGCAAACATTTTGACGGCAAATGACGGCAGCAAAAAAATTGTTGCACTACATATTATTTTTAAATAACTAAATGACACCAAATTAAAAGTTGCTTATATATTATTTGTTCCATTTCATTCCATCAGTCAAAGCAAAAGTCATATCTTTTTGTCTTAGTATAAATCATAGAACATATTTCTATTTTTTTAATTTTTTACACACTGAATATACGAAGAATTTTACCATCTCATTGTTTATAGAACTGTTTAGAATGAGATTTCTTACCGACTAATTCCAATTTACCTAATATATACAACTACTGATTTCAGTCAATGCCATAAATAATTAATCAAAAGTATAAAAAAGCGTTTTAAATACCTATATTATTAGTATACAACTGAATCAGTCGATAATGTGAAAGTGCGTCTTTGACAACACTATTTTTAACTCACACATAGACGTCAACCAACACATGCTTAAATTTATTTTGGTCATGTCTCCGAGCCGTCTTTGTGTATCTTGTACATCCTAAATCTATGTCTCAGACCAACAAGGGACTAAATGAAAGCGGTGGTATGTAGCTCAATGGTAAGGACACACGCCTCTTAACCGAGGAGTGCGGGTTCAAACCCGAGCACGTACCTGGATTTCTTAAATCTATGTACCTACGTTGGTATTTATACAACTAGCTCGGTGGTGAGGGAAACTATCGTGAGGAAACAGAAAATTCAAACAACTTTGTATTTGTAACCATGATCCAAATATTGTCTGGTTCCCCTATCTTAGGGTTACGAAGGTCAGATCGGCAGTCGCTTCAATGTAATTACCAGACTTGCTATACCCTTGATCATGATCTAAGCTGCCCCGTCCAAGCACCAACAAGTAACTTAATGAAGGCCAAATGTTAAATATTTAATGAATTTAAGACCCTTGCTGTTTAAAAAGATTATTAATTTTGTGTTTTCTACCTAACATTGTTTCGTCCCAGACGTCTTATTTATTTTTACTACAAAAATATTGCTGTAATAATATTTTTAGATTTTCGTTATAACGTAAAATTAGATAAAATGTATAAATATTTTTGCTAATTGGAGGGTAGATAATGCTATACTTTCTACCCGCGACTTTACGTAGGTTTCAGAATTAAGACAAAGAGGATTATTACCCCACGGGCATGCAAAAATAAAATAAAAGTTACCATATGTACATATATTATTATATTATTTTATTATTAATTTAAAACATATAGAACTCCATTACCTAATTTTAACACACTTTTGATTTCAACAAACATAGCATCATGCCTATAATCCCCAAAGGGGTAGGCAGGGTCAAAGCATATTCAGCCAAAAACAAAACTGGGCTGGGTTAGATGGAAAATTGTGAAAAAGAAGTGACTAGTGGCTAGCTCGTCGTCTACACAATTACATACCTGAAGCCCCATATACTATTAGTCGCCTTTTACTACATGCTAGATAAGAAACACAGTTGGCACATTATTTTTAAGACCCAGACCAACATCGGACACTTTTGATTTCACTTTACTTATATTAAAACATATTAAATAAATGTTCTTAACTGTAAATGTTTTTAATGTTTTATATAATATGTATATAAACTGATCGATGAAGTGTAATGTCATTAATCATTGGATTCCATTCCATTTGATATTTTACTTTGGAAATAGGTGATGAACCGTATTGTATTTTACTCGATTGTTATATTTATCAGATGATTAAAAAATGGGTAAAATCTTATTACATTTATAAAACAGATGCCACCTTTGGGCGCTGGTCTGCTCTGGTTAATCTTACACTTTTATTGAAATCATATTATGTCATCTCTCACAGTCATTGATTGTATGATTTGGTTTAGAACTTTAAAAAAAGTGTAGATATATTAATAATGTATATTTTGACGCTGAAAAGAGTAACTACCGAGTTTCTTGCCGGTTTCTTCTCGGTAGAATCAGCATTCCAAACCGTAGGTAGATTCACATTGCTCAACAGATTTTTGTGAAATTGACGATTTATAAGTAATTTTATTTTTTAAGGCCTACATAAATAAAGACATTTTGAATTTTTGAATTTTGAAATATTAGTAAGATGACCATTATCAATATATATAAAAATCAATTTTCATTGTAATTTTATAAGTCAAGAACGGGCTCACCTACCCAAACCAAATGTTTAGGCTTTGTTATACTATTAGGCTTTGTTCGGACTATTTAGTAGATGGTTTATGTGAAGTTTCCACAAAATCGGTAGAGCGGTTCTTTATTTATCACTTTATACGTAGCGAAGCACGTACCGGCCCGCTAGTACCTATTATCTATATATCATTAACTAACTAAACTTCACGCCACTTCCTAGCGGGGTAGGCGTAGAGAACCGAACGCCATATGGCACGATCCTTACACACCTCACTTACTTCTTTAACATTAATGATCCTTTTCATACAAGCTCTTCGATATTAAATAAGTAGTGAAAATATCCCTATTAATTATTATTTTGTCTTTGACATTTAAATAAAGCATGCGTAACTGAACATTTCCACTTGTTTCAAACAAAAATGGATCAGAAATCCGTTTCCAGATGTAACTCTCGCCGTGAGGCATGTCCCTAATACCTTTAATTATCTCGGAATGAAATCCAAGCCTATATACATAACAATGTTTGTATTAAACGGTCGGTTGTATAATTGCTTTGTCGAAATCGCGGAACGGATGTCTGATGTCGACGTAAATGTTACAATAGGCCGAACGGGGAACATTCCAAGTTCGGAATATATTTAGAAACGACTGTATCAGACACATAAATTGATCTGACTCCAAAGGTAAGCAATTTAAGCATTTTGTGTTACGGATATCAGAAACAACAGTGGTATTACAAATATACATATTCTTGGACTAGCTGTGCTCGCGGTTTCACCCGCGTTAATGGTTAATGTTTAATAGCCTTTAGCCTTCCTTGATAAATAGGCTATCTAACACTAAAAGAGTTTTTCAAATCGGACCAGTATTTCCTGAGATAAGCGCGTTTAAGCAAACAAACAATCTCTTTAGCTTTATAATATTAGTAAAGATATTGGAAATTAACACACAGACAAAGAACAAACGTAATATTCATCACACGAACGTTTCCCCTTAGTGGGGATCGAACCAGCTATGGCGCATGACACAGAGTCACTACCGAATACGCCATCGAGCCAATCATCATCATCTTCCTATCTTCTTCCTAGTGACATCGTGTCACCTTCTTTGTCAGGGTCGGTCTAAGCCGTACTTATCTTGTAAGATTTTCTAAATCTAGGATAGATTAAGAGAATCTGGATATTACATAAATGCAACTTTTGTATCCCTATCCCTACCCCTTCGGGGATTATGGGCGTGATGTTATGTATGTATGTATGCATCCCTATTTACCATTAGATAGAGGAACCAGATATATTGGACGACAGTGGTGTGGCCATTTCCTATTGTTAATAAACTCAAAAAAATACGACATACGGCATACATCGATTAACGGAATAAGTATATTAGTTCATGAGTAAGGTTTAGGCATATTGTGTATAGCAGCGCTCCGCGGTATCACTAGCTTAGCTACTATTCCTGTGGGAAAACGGGGATAAAATATAGCCTATGTGACTCACTCATACAGTAGCTTTTCATTGGTGAAATATTTTTTTAGTTCGGTCCGGTAGTTTCAGAGCCTATTCAATACAAACAAACAAACAATGAAATCTTTCCATTTTATAATATTGGTATGACATAAACTTCATGCTACATTTACTACATAGTGTGGACAGCTAAGCGCCTCGCCCATAATTCATAGCAGAAAGCTTGCGGTTACTTTAAAACCGAAAAGACCAATTCAATATTTCTTCTGCGACATTCTCGTTTTCTTTAAATTAATTATGTGGGTAAATGTAATGTGTGTGTGTGTATTATAATGAGTATGCACGTTGCGAAGCTTAGCACTCTCATTATCAAGGGCTCCGTCTATTGTATACAGTTTGCTACAAATTACTTAATAGTGTGTCTTGCGGTGGGTTTGTTCAGATTAATTAATCCGTTAGAGAATGATTTAGCTCAAATTGCCACCTGATGCCAAGAATATCACATAAAATACATAAGGTACATACATACATTCATAACAGCACGCCCGTAATCCCCAAGGGTAGACAGAATCAAAGGGGCAGCTAGCCTCTTAACAACATTCAGCCAAAAATAAAGTCGGGCTGGGTTTGATGGAAAATTGTGAAAAAGCAGTGACCAGCGGCTAACCTGTCGCCTACACAATCACACACCCAAAACCCGATACCTATACCATTAGTCGCCTTTTACAATATGCTAGCAAGAGTCACAGTTGACATATTCTTTTTAAGTCCCAGACCAACATGGGACAGTGGGCTGGGTTGGATGGAAAGCTGTGAAAAAGGAGTGATAAGTGGCTAGCTCGTCGCCTACTCAGTCACATACCTAAAAGCCCGTAAACCATTAGTCGCCTTTTACGATATGCTAGGCAAGAACCACAGTTGGCACATTCTTTTTTTTTTGACTCAGATCAACATGGGCCAAGTCCCAGGCCAACATGGGACAAAAATAAAATCAAACTGGGTTAGATGGAAAATTGTGAAAAAGAAATGACAAGTGTAAAGCTCGTCGCCCACGCAATCACACAGTCAAAACACGATATACCTAAAAATTTTAACACTTCAGTTAGTGACAGTCGCTTTAATGTAATTACCAGGCTCGCTAAATCCTGGATCATGTTCTCAGCGGACCGCGTCTAAGCTCGGGACATAACGCTAGGAAGATAATGATGATTACACCATATTCGCATTTTAAGTCATTTGAAGCACGAAAAAGTTGGTACACTCGTTTCAGATCCAGACCATTATGTAATATATATTTTATGTACATAATGTTTATGTATACAATATGTATACGTATTATTCTAAGCGTGAACGTAATGAGTACGCTAACTCAAGAAGCTTAGCATAGTAATTATCTCTAGAACCGCAAATGTGCCTTGTATGGTTAATTTTCCGTCTTTAATTACGCCACTCGGGTAAACTACACCGTGAAAGCATATAGTACAACTATAACACAATCTCTTTTGCCTTATAAGCAAATGGCAGCTGAAAAATGTGACTTAAAGATTAAAGAGTTAATCCATAATAATACTACACTCATACGAGTGTAGTATTATTATATGTATATATGTATAATATATACATATTAAATGAATTCTTAGTCTTCTGTTACGTTTTCACGCCTTAATAATATTATTAAATTTCATTTTATTTCTTATTTCAATTAATTTTATGTCATCGTTATATAACGATGACATGAAATTAAATGAAATGAAAAATAAAATGAAATTGTCTTTATTTACGTAGGCTTCAAAAAAGCAAATATCGTTAGAATGAGATCTATATATATATCTACCAGTTCAAAAAGTGGATTCTACCGAGAAGAAACCGGCAAGAAATTCGATAGGTACTCTTTTTAAAATGCCAAGTCTTAACAACTATTAGTTACAATTTCTTAGTTAATGCAAATTTAGCAGTGCAGGCCAACAGCCTAGTTTGGGTCTAACCATATATTCTTATGATTTAAATTATCTTCTATCTTTTAGTAGCCCTTTTTAATCAATTTTTTTTTTATATTTAAATAAATTCTTCTATTATAAATTCTTCAGACTGACACACCAATTCCCTAGTCCCAAACTAAGCTTATAAGCTTGTTCTATGGATACTAGGTGAACGGATAGAAATAGTTTATAAACATCCATGACTCGAGTACAAATATCCATGTTCATCACACGAAATATTTGCCCCTAGCGGGATTCGAACCCGCGACTCTTGGTTTCGTGGCCAGGGTCTCTGACCACTCGACCAACGGGCCAGTCAACTTTACTTATTTACAAAAATTTTTACTTATTTACAGGTAAATGAATGAGACTTCGAGCTAACATATTGAATATTTTATACTTAGCCCAATGAAGGAATTACCACTCTTATTAAAACATTATGCAATTCTAACGTTTGAACCCTGAAAAAGAGCATAGGCTCCTTGCTAGTTACCCCGAGGGCAACTGTCAATTTCTACAAGATGTACGTTAAAGTTTGTACATACCAACATTCACTGTTTGCTGTTAATATACATATACATAATATCATACATACCGCCCGAAATCTCTGGAAGGATAGGCAGAGTCAAAGGGGCAGCAAGCCCTTTCAGGTAAAAAAAAATGGGCTGGGTTAGATCGAAAATTGTGAAAAAATGGTGACAAGTGGGTAACTCGTCGCCTACACAATCACATAACCGAAACCCGATATATCATAAGTCGTCTTTTACAATAATGCTTGTTAATAATAGTATTTAATTATATTTTATTAAATATGCTCATTATTCTTGAATATAAAAAAATGGGTGTTTAAACGTGGGCGAGCATGCAACCAGCTTATAACGCATTATCACGAATATTTTCCCTTAAGCAGAATCAGAACTTTTTGTTTAATTCACAGTTAATGAGCATCATTAACTGAGGGTTCATTCAACGTTCCAATTAAGCCCCTCTTTGTTTAACCTTTGATTATTATGAGAAGTTTAAGCTTGAATCATTATTCAGAAATTGTAACAAGCGACGCTTGTTACCTCTGTTTTTTTAAACAAAAGTTCTTCTTTTCTGTGTATCTGTTACATACCTAGCTTGGCGTAAGGGTAATTAGTTAAGTTAGGTTATGTTAAAATATCATAAATAACTTTTACCAATAACATAACTTTACCGTATTCCCCGAAACTGTATTTAAACTACTATACCATTAGTTATTATTAAAAAATTCCAAAGTTTTACTAACAATGAACTTATTTTTTTTTATTTTACATATGTTTATTATTTACAAATATATTAAATACTAAGTAAGCTAAATAGCAAAAGAATGTGCCAATCTATTTGCAGATATACCTTCTTAATGCTTATTTTTATTCCAATTAACAATATGACCAACAAACTTGCTTAGAATTTGGCCTCACCAGTCAAATTGATTAAACGCGGCGGCCGTTCAAAAGACAATTTTCTCCTTTGATTGGGGGGAGGGGGGGATTACACCAGGGGTTTGTCCGGTAGCGCCGTCAAAGGCCCGGACAGATTTTGTGCCCGGACAATTTTTGCTGACTTTTGGACTTATTGGCCTTTCCGATTTTTCTGCCGTTTAGGCTAGGAGAGGCGGGACATTTAGGCAAGTTCGTTTCGAAAGTTTGAGAATCAGAAATGTAATTTTAAAGAAGTTTAAAAATTTACAAAGTATTGACATCAGTAACACAGTCACAGCTAAGAAAACTAAATTTTTTATTTTGTTTTTTATTAATTTCATCAAAAGTCAAATTTTACAAAAATAATAAGATGTATGTAACATACAAAAGGTAACTTCAAACCTTTTGTCTATTACTTACATAATTAACACAATAAAAGCTAAGTCTCGCAGTGGCTTCAATGGATGGATTATTACACCTACTTTTTCCCAAAGTGGGTATAAATAGGTCATGCCAGTCCCACAGGATAATTTTTATAAATCAACTGATATTATATTCCTGTTTTTTAGTCTTCCACGCAATCCATTTTGTAACTCTATGAGTCAGTCAATATCATTATATCCTACTTAAGCCAAAAATGCAAGACCGTAAGCTGTGACAATAATAAATATTACAACCTTTGTAATATAACTCATAGTGTCCAAGCGTAAATGGATTTCCGATAGAAAAAAATACGGCTTTAAACTTATTTCTGGCTTAAAACAGAAACGAAAAATGTACACTGTTAAAATATTATTATTTCCGCTGGAAACTGAAATCCTGTTTGTCTTTTTAATCCTGTTTTACACCTGGAAAAAAAGTAATGAAATACATGACACGCGACATTTTAACAAACTTCCTAGTTAGCTTCAGTCAGGTCCATAGCCTAATTATGATGCATTCGAAATGAGAATCAGAAATTTTGGACCTCATTTGGTCCAAAATGTCTGAAAATAGAACTTGTGTCTGTTCTGTCTGGAAATAACTTAGATCAGTCATGTTTTTGTCACTTTATATTATATATGTAGATAGACGAGATTAGTATCAAACATCTCTCCATGTTCGCATTATTGACATCAAAGGTAATTATCGAAAAAATTAAGATTACTCATAATAATTACAGAAGAAACCTAAGTTAATAACGAATGTCAGTTCTTCCAACAACGTCATATTGAATCATCAAAAAAAAGATAATTATAGAAATGAATCTCATTTAACATATTTAATTTTGACTGGCCCGTTGGTCGAGTGGTCAGAGACCCTGGCCACGAAAACAAGGGTCGCGGGTTCAAATCTCGCCAGGGGCAAATATTTCGTATGATAAACATGGATATTTGTACTCGAGTCATGGATGTTTATAAACGTATTTAAGTATGTCTATCCGTTCACCTAGTATCCATAGCACAAGCTTATAAGCTTAGTTTAGGACTAGAGAATTGGTGTGCCAGTCTGAAGAATTTATTTATTAAGTTATTTTTATTTTATTTAATTACATCTTTTTTTTATATATAGAATATAATAAGTAACATTTAACAAGCAAGCTGATATATAGACGAAAATGGAAACATAATGTGGGTATTTCGAATGAGGAAATGTAAAAGTAAAGAGAAACAAGTCGATGTTGTTGATTATTACTGGAAACATTTGGAGAGGACGGAAAGTACGTTTTCGATAATGGGACATTCTGCGAACCGATTTCGAATGAGACTTTCGCTTCTACGTGACAGACTTCTAACGTTGCGAAACGGGAGTCCTCGGTCCCAGTTTATTTTACAACTAGCTGTGCCAGCGGTGTCACCCGCGTTTATGGTTAATATTATAAAGACTATTTTCGTCATACATGATTTCTATGTAACTTTAACCATTAAGGCTGCGCACGCGACGGAAGCTTAAAAAATGGAGTAACTTCTCCCGTTTTCCCAACATTTCCCTTCACTACTCTGCTCTTATTGATTGTAGCGTGATGAAAAGTATACTATAACCTGCCCAGGAGTATGAAGAATAATTGTACCAAGTTTCGTTAAAATCCGTCGAGTAGTTTTTGTTTCTATAAGGAACATACAGACAGACAGACAGACAGACAGACAGACAAAAATTTTACTGATTGCATTTTTGGCATCAGTATCGATCACTAATCACCCCCTGATAGTTATTTTGAAAATATATTTCATGTACAGAATTGACCTCTCTACAGATTTATTATAAGTATAGAGTAAGTAGAGTTTCCTTCAACAGAAACCAGTAAACTTTACTATACCTACGCGTAATAGTGCACAAATGTTGTTGTGAATTGTTCAACTTTTATCATGAGCGCTAAGTTTCCTACACCTATACAAGAGTTATTTTGTACGTTGCAACTGTACCAACTTATATCACTGCCCTGGATGTGTCAACTAGCAGTTCTAGAATGCATCTTTGGGACTTAAAAACAAATGCCAAACACAGGCTTCATGGCTCGCTCGCCATTCGCGTTCTGTTTTTTGAGATAACTAATAAGACCGACACAGTGTGCTGCATCTGAGTTCGTGTATTAACTCAAAAACTTTCTGGAGTTGATTAGCTCAACACAATAGACATAATTGATAATTAATTTATTCAGTTTTTCTTACAAGCTAACAGATATAACATCCAACACGTTACATGCTTACAAGATATGTTACAAGATAAGATTTTTAAATTAATACATAGTAAAATAGTAATACGAAATTCTATAATAATGAATAATGAATAAGAATTAATAATAAAGAAAGTGTAGACTTATCAGTTAATAAATAAAATGTCAGTAACTATTAATAACTAGCTGTCCTGGCGAACTTCGTATCGCCCAGTAATTGACATTTAACATTGACAGATACGAATCCCACCGTTTTATATGAGAAAATACTTTTGCTTTTATTTTGTTTTATCGTCAATTTTTCAATGTTTTTAATAGTTATTCTGTTATTCTGGACGAAGGCAAATCCAACAAATCAAAAACAACGTAAATCGGTTCAGCCGTTCTTTTATTTATATATATATATATATTCATATAAGAAATTTGTGAGTTACTTCATCTCTCTAGTGGAAGTGCAACTATTTTACTATGCAGTTGACTATCAATAAATTGTTCCGATCTAAATCATTAAAAACAAGAGCTGTTGACCAACAAAAAAAAACGAAATGAAAGTTAGTTAGACCTATTGTAGCTCTTGGACTGATCTTTTAGAAGCGTTTTAGGTGCACGGCGTGAAATCGCCAGGACTACTGCATTGAAAACACATGTGCACGGCCTCTTGATTTATTGGCACAGCCTTGCGAGGTTTGGAATAGGAATTGAGCTAGTTTCCAGGCCACAGGATCATCGAAGGAAACCTGTTCAAATCTAAATAATATTATAACGTATAAATATATAAATAATAATATAACGTATAAATCTTTGAATTGTGCAATAGGAGGAGAAAATTGATCACTGTTCATTTATTTTGAGGATGAAGAAATAATCCTTTTATAATAACTTCAGATAGAAATATTCGCTGCCATCACGTTCCCAATAGGTTTTTAAGAGCAATCACTTTTTTTTAGTCAGAAGTCAACTGGAAATTTAATATTATACACATACGATTATATACGTTACGATTACGTTACGATTATATATATCCGATAGTGAGATTTTTTCTTTAAATAAATAGAACTATTTTAAAGTCTTTTTCATTATTCTGACATTTCTGTTATTCGAATATCTAAAAACTTACCGACAAGGCTATTTTATACTTTTTCGTTGTATTTAAGTTTCTCTGGACCTCAAAAGACCTCGACCTCACAGATCTTTACCAAAAATAAAAGCAAAGTGTCAGTGTTTTCACACTTTCTCGTATAAAATCCGGTGAAATACGGAAATGTGTACACCACGAAAAACGTGGGACTCAAGCTTGCTGCATATAGAGAGATGAGGTCAGGTCAAAGTGTATGCGTTAGTTGGAACTGTGTAGTTTTATATTTTTATTAACATTATTTGCGTGTCCGTTGCTCACCCTCTTGTTTTCGTAAATAAATAAATTTAAATTAAATTCGAAAGCATCTTTATTTATGTACGCTCAAGCAAACGCGTGTAGGTATATCCGAAAATTCAAGAAAATATTGTTTTAACTTTTAACATTTTTATATTTCATCCGTTTGAACCAAAAAATCAGAAAGAAACTCTGCATTGGTCCGTTTTAACGCTATGATATTCAAATATTATATTTATTTTTATATCAAGTGATAAAGCCAATTTTTTTAGAGATATGAATGCGTGTGATCATCATCTTCCTAGCGTTATGTCTTGTGTTTAGACGGGGTCCAATTAGACCATGATCCAGGTTTTAGCGAGTCTGGTGATTACATTGAAGCGACTGCCGATCTGACCTTCGTAACCGTAAGATAGGGGAACCAGACAATTTTTGGATCATAGTTACAAATCCAAAGTTGTTTGAATTTGCAGGTTTCATCACGATGTTTTCCTTCACCGTCGAGCTAGTGGTATAAATACGTACATACACTTGAAAAATCCAGAGATGCATGCACGGGTTTGAACCCGCACTCTTCGGTTAAGAGGCGCGTGTCCTTACCATTGAGCTACCACCGCTCCGCGTGTGATCAAATGTATAAGATTGACTAAGAAGGTAACAGCAGTTAACAACCAAAATTCATTCTTAATAGCTACGGGTCCGTTGAGATAGATTACGAAACATCCACAAGTGGTCAGATTAACCGCTTGTCTAGTCTCGACACCATCGCCAATTACGCTCGACGCCCTTCGATCAAGTACGACTCATTAGAGACAACATCAGCACTTTTACGCTGGGAATCTTTTACATTGTCACAGATAGCGGTGGTAGCAATGATAAGGACACGCGCTTCTTAACCGAGGAGTGCGGGTACAAACCCAGGCACGTACCTCTGGATTTTTCAAGTCTATGTACGTATTTATACCACTAGCTCGACGGTGAAGGAAAAAATCGTGATGAAACCTGCAAGTTCTAACAACTTTGGATTTGTAACCATGATCCAAAAATTGTCTGGTTCCCCTATCTTAGGGTTACGAAGGTCAGATCGGCAGTCGCTTCAATGTTATTACCAGACTCGCTAAATCCTGGATCTTGGTCTTAGCGACCCCGTCTAAGCACGGGACATAACACTAGGAAGATGAATCTGTTACATTGTCAAGATAGAAGGAACGTTGTTAAGAAGCAATGTCGTACAACGTGTAAACCTTGCTGTTTCACAGACACCAGAGAATGCAGAGGTCCCTCAAATATAATGTAATGCCAAAAATATCGCACATTTTGATATTAGTCATATTTTTAGCGGTATGTTCTGTTCTGCTTGGACGACGATTCCAGATTTAAAGAGTCTAATTTTACTAACTTTGACAAGCTCGATGGCGCATTCGGTAGTGACCCTGCCCCACGCGCCAAGAGTTGTGGGTTCAATCCTCACCTAGGACAAATATTCGTATGATGAATACTTGTGTTTGTTCTGTGTCTGGGTGTTAATATCCAATAATTAAGTATGTATTTGTAATACCACTGTTGTTTCTGATATCCGTAACCCAAGTGCTTAAGCTACTTACCTCGGAGTCAGATCAAAGTATGTGATGTAGTCTGATATTTATTTATTTATTTATTTATTAACTGAAGTGACTGCTTACCTGATTAGTGTAATCTTTAAACAGAGTAACTAGGTAGATAGGATCTTAATTACACACGAATAGTTATTTGAATATGCCGGTTTGCTCACCATCTTATTCCTATACTACCAATCTAACGGTATGAATACCTTCCTGAATTTGAAAAATCCAGAATAAATTAACACCTCTTGCGTATAAAAAACGTCTAACTACTGAACCATCGCTCCTTACACAATGGTAGTGCATACTTTCTTAAACTACAATTTTATGTTTCTATTAAACTATTAAATGCAATCTTCTACGAACTTCTTTATAGCCACAACGACTACAAAGGTCTTTCATGTACAATGAATTCTACAGCTTGGTCATTTCATAATTCCATACAGACATCTTTATTGATTTAGTGAACGTACTGTTTTAATTTCTTCATAAACATTCCTTATTTACACAAACACACATTTTAATAAGGTTAATAGTCGAGATACGGAACACTGCCGCCTTAAACGAACTCGGAGGAAATGAGAAAGACTGTTTATTACTAAGAAATACAACGTTTCTGGCAATAGTTTGCGTAACTCTAGTTCATGGAATGAAATATTTTCGAATTTTTTTCTTGAACAAACGAAACAGATATCAAGGCTTACATTTTCCTTCAGCCCTAATTATTTAGTGGAAATATAATATCTGAGTTTTAATACCTACGTAAGAATGTATTCTTCAGTTTCAAGAAAAAGTTGAAGAGACCACGACTACATAAAAGCATTAATGTATCTAAGCGGTTGTAGTAGGATAAAATGCAAAGACTCGCCTCATATCCGAGGTTGGTTGGTTCAAACCTGGCCACGTTTATGGTTAATGTTATATATAGCCTTTATTCTTTCAGTGTTATCGGACCAGTAGTTCCTGAGATTAGCGCGTTCAAGCAAACAAACAAACAAATTCTTCAGCTTTATTATAGCATAGAAGTACAGCATAGATTAAGGAGAAGAATAATTGTGAGGAAACCTATACCATTCATAAAATTGTATGACCCTGATGCAAACCGGCTAATTCTTCTATCTAAGGGTTACGGAGGCACATACCAGTGGATTCAGATACGCTCGAATGTTATTACCAGACTAGTCAGTTAATCTAGGATTATGGTCCAAGCGAACTCCTAAGCTTCAAATTGTGTAGGCAACGAGCTAGCAGCCTGTCATCAACTGCATACATAACATATATAACAAATAGGCAGCTGACTCCCTCATTCGGCCAAAAAATAAAACTGGGCTGGGTGAAATGGAAAAAAAATTAAAAAAGGTGTGACAAGTGGCTAACTCGTCGCTTACAAAATCACACAGCCGAAATCTTCATCTTCATCAATCAAAAAAAAAAGACATGCAAAGCAAGAAACACAGTCGGCACAATCTTTTTTAAGCACCAGACCAATATGAGGCTCTTTAAATTTTGACTAAAATTGCTAAAACGATTTTTCCTTTGTCTTTGCCTACTCCTTCAAGGATTACACAGTATATATTATATACACATAGTAATGTTAGTATAGTAAAGTCTTTACATTCCACGTCACCTTGAGTACGCAACGCTGAACAGTCGGGCCTGTATTGTCCGTCCGCTCGCGGACATGTATACACAAATCCTTTATTGGTGCTCGAGACGTGCCTGTCAAATAGCGTGGCTTAAACTGAGTGCTAATAATCGTATCCAAAAGAAAATTTTGCATAGGCTAAGAAAGAACTTTACTTTTTCTGCTCGTGCTGCTCTAAATCCTTAAATAATTGTTCTACATTCTTTCTAAAATTATCAAATAATTTATATGTACATGAAAAAAATATAGTCTACTCGCTTTCAGGTAATTTTTGACAAACATTGGATTGGAATTAGGAGCGGTGGTAGCTCAATGGTAAGGACACGCGCCTCTTAACCGAGGAGTGCGGGTTCAGACCCGGGCACGTACCTCTGCATTTTTCAAGTCTATGTACGTATATTTGTACCACTAGCTCGACGGTGAAGGAAAACATCGTGATGAAACCTGCAAAATCAAACAACGTTGGATTTGTAACCATGATCCATAAATTGTCTGGTTCCCATAACTTAGGGTTACGAAGGTCAGACCAGCAGTCGCTTCAATGTAATTACCAGACTCGCTAAATCCTGGATCATGGTCTAGGCGTACCCCGTCTAAACACGGGACATTACGCTAGGAAGATGATGTATGACTAGTAGTCAATACTGCGTGTCAAGCAATAATGACATACTACTAAATGCTAACTTCGGTCGCCCGTATTAGCCTGTTACCATACAATGGACGAGGGTGAATATTACCAATCCACCTGAACTGTTACGAGATAGACAATGGTCGTTGCTATCGTAAGTCTAGACTAAGCTATGTGTACTGGGGTCCCTAATCTAAGAGGGATATCGAAACCTTTTTTTCGTCTTCCAGTTAAATCTTACATAAGAAAGCTCATACACAAATATGTAATCATCTCCTTATCGTTATGTCCCGTGCTTAGACGGGGTCCGCTTAGACCATGATCCAAGATTTAGCGAGTGTGATAATTACATTGAAGCGACTGCCGATCTGACGTTCGTAACCCTTAGATAGGGGAACCAGACAATTTTTTGATCATGGTTACAAATTCAAAGTTGTTTGAATTTTCAGGTTTCATCACGATGTTTTCCCTCACCGTCGAGCTAGTGGTATAAATATGTACATAGATTTGAAAAATCTAGAGGTACATGCCCGGGTTTGCACCCGCACTCCTCGGTTAAGAAGCGCGTGTCCTTACCATTGAGCTACCACAGCTCCTTACACAAATATGTAATATCATAAGTAAAGGCGTCAGTTAGCCGTTGGTAACGGTCCGGAATTCAACCTTAAACAACAGTGTTAAAGTACAGAACCGCTCTCACAAAGCCCCGGCTTTAGTTTACAAGGCGCCCTATCCACTGATCTATTCACACAGTTTTATGTTGGCCATGTGTTATTTGCTTACCGTTTATTTGGGATTCCTGTATTGCAGGAATTGGATGAAACAGATTACTGGGTACGTTGGAACGTTGAAATTATATTTTACTTTATCATGCTTGTTTCTTTGAGTTCTTATTGGAAGAAGTTATTTGTTGATTCTGTACGAAGATTCAGGCCGAACATCTTTCTTAATATGATATACATAATTCTTGGTGTAGTAAGTGGTCATTATATGGAATAGGCTGTCTTCTGAGTTTTTAGGATATCGAATAAATAAGCCTATTATAGGGCAAATTACGCAAATACAGGTGTACGAATTGCATATTTATTTTTAACAAGATACAATTACTACATTTATACAAAACATTTTGCCTGTTTGTAGCATCAAACAGACCTCGCATTATTAGATTTTCATCAAACAAATAAAACATATTACCTAACATAATGCAACTTGGAAGTTTAGAAAACGATATTGTTTTCGATAAATTAAAAAAAAAATGCCGACTCTATTTCGCCGGACGATTCTTCTGGTGTAACGCAAGGTACGGCGTGCCGTCGCCAGATCCTTTGTTCCTTTGTTTCGATTTTTGCGGTTCTTTTGTAATGTCCAAAGAAATCTCTTTATTTCCGTCAACGAAGCTTTTTCTCAACATCGCAAACTTGTATTTGCCGTTTCCTAACTCAGTTCTCTTCAGATATCGCCTGAGAATTTTTCTGTCTCGGCTGAAGAAATAAGTTTGCTTCTAATGACTCTTAATGTATTCACCGATTTCCGTTTATAGTTCTTATAGCCCCACCAATAGAGGCCATTTTGTTCTGCTGCTGAATGGGTAGGTCTGTAATGATTTAAGGAGGCATTGTTTTTCTCATTGCTGGAGTTTTTACAAAATCCCGTCTAAGTGATGCCAACAAAATGTTTCTTTCGCGTCGCCACTCTCTTTGATTCTATTGTTTTGAATATTTGGTCGCATTTTTTTTCAGTTGACGCTACAGACTCTGTTTATTTACTGGGCCTGTGTAAACTTAAGTTCTGTATACAAAATCTATATTGGTCGCGATAATGACGTTCTCTTCACCTCTTTTTAGCATATTTATGTTTGTTCATATCAATTATGTTCATTATTTTTAAGTCCTATTATTAATATTATATAAAACTAAAAAAAAGTTTATGAAATCCTAGCGGTGCCGGTTAATGCTTTAAGTAAAAATATCTGGACCGAATCAGCTTTGGTACATTTGAAATTGGTGTTATGTAACACAGCTTTGAAGCCATACCAGTATGTGTGATCCTGCAGCATACTATTCACTCAAGCTCAATTCGAAGGTCCACACAGACAATGTCGTAATTTCTATCATATTTTAAAACCAGACTTATGTTTCTTTAGTCTTATGATTGTTCAATCAACATTTGTCATTATATTAGCGTAGCGCCTAGCATTATGTCCCGTGCACGGGGTCCGCTTAGACCATGATCCAGGATTTAGCGAGTCTGGTAATTACATTGAAGCGACTGTTAACCTGACCTTCGTAACCCTAAGATAGGGGAACCAGTAAATTTTTGGATCATGGTTACAAATCCAAAGTTGTTTGAGTTTGCAGGTTTCATGACGATTTCCTTCACCGTCGAGCTAGTGGTATAAATACGTACATAGACAAAAAAATCCAGAGGTACATGCCCGGGTTTGAACCCGCACTCCTCGGTTTAAAGGCGCGTGTCCTTACCATTGCAGCTACCACCGCAACATTTGTCATTATAGTTTACTCAAAATCGTTCGAATTCTTAAATGAGCTCATCATAATATAGCTAATAGTTCCTTTATGCAATGATTACTGGCAGAAAAAAGCAAGGCGTTACCTCAGAAACATGCAAAGGTCTCATTTGGCGGTTGAACTATTGTTTAGGTAAACTAGTTATTTGCGTTCCTTATAATAATTGTCGTGTCAATTTTAGGCAGTTTCCTCGATTTCGGTTGTAATTTGGAGTAAAAACAAAACACAGTGGATAGTATGGAAAAGTAAGTCATATGATAGTCTGGAACTTAGAAAGAATGCGCCATATTCCTTACCTAGCATGTCGTAAAAGGCGACTGAATAGTATATCGGGTTTTGGGTGTGTGATTGTGTAGGCGAGCTAGCCAATTATCACTACTTTTCCACAATTTTCCATCTAACCTAGCCCGCTTTTAATTTAGCTGAATGTGGTTAAGGCTAGCTTACATTTTGACTCTGGCTACCTCTTAGGGAATGGGCGTGATAATATGTATGTATGTATCGATAAGTATGCTGAATGCATTAGGTATAAACGAGATTTTGCAGCTTTATTATTATTTTTTTGCCATAGCCAAGATGGCTATAGCAAAAAATTTCTATATGTTAATGTTTTTTTTAGTATAATCTACCTATATTTAAAGATTTAGTTTTGGCATATATTATTATCATGAAACTATGATTCTCTTTTTAACATAATAGCTTTTACGCTCCAATCTCGCGCACGGAATTTTGCGCCTACATTGTCAAGTTAAACTATGTGAACGATGTAAAGTTTGAAATTCCAATATTTTAAGCAATACGCCGTTGAATGTGTTAGCCGATATTTTTTTTTTTTTGCGAATATTTATTCCTTTGTCATGTAGGTATAGCTTCTGGTTAATTTATAAGTCTAGTCTAAAAAAAAGTTCCTAACATCTATAGTTCTGTTTTTTTTATACGAGGTAAATGGAATTGATATTTCCGTTTTTTCCTCATAAGAACGTATACGTAAACCAGTATATACATAATTTAACGCTAGCAATGCTTGCGTTAAATGCTTGCCAAGCATATCTCGAAGGGGCGGCAGTCCAGAACACAATAAACCCCTCAAACCACATTCAGCTAAAGGTGTAGGGCAAAATGTGTTCATTTAGTTAAATATGGATCATATTATCAGTCCCATGTTGGTCTGGGACTAAAAAAAATATGCCTACTGTGTCCCTTACCTAGCATGTCGTAAAAGGCGACTAATGGCGTGTCGAGTTTAAGGTATACGACGAGCTAGCCACTAGTCTAGCTAGTCCATCTACCCCACCCAGTTTTATTTTTGGGTAAAAGTTGTTAAGAGGCTAGCTGCCTCTTTGACTCTGTCTATCACTTCTAGCCACTAGTCTAGCTAGTCCATCTACCCCACCCAGTTTTATTTTTGGGTAAAAGTTGTTAAGAGGCTAGCTGCCTCTTTGACTCTGTCTATCACTTCTAGCCACTAGTCTAGCTAGTCCATCTACCCCACCCAGTTTTATTTTTGGGTAAAAGTTGTTAAGAGGCTAGCTGCCTCTTTGACTCTGTCTATCACTTAGGGTATTACGGGCGTGAAGGTATGTATGTACATTTTAAGGAGTCGTAATTTATTTGGTTTCAGTAAAATACGACTTCACGAGTAAGTACAATACCGCCAATAACGATCGTCAACGTTCTAAACTTCAAAGAATGAATCCAGCTAATTGTGCCCAAGTTATTGGAACGCTCCCTCCAATATAAACAATGCCAATCGCGTCTCGACACTGAAACATTAAAATAAATAACGCCCGAGGTATTTCTTTGTGCCGATACACCAACGACTGATTTGTGAACGGTTGTCGAGTCTGCGCAAAGACTATGGAATTGCAGAAGTGTGGAAGAACATTGGTCTTCAATGTTACTATTACTTTAAGTTTTGACTTACACGGAAGACTTTTGAAATGCGACATACTAGAGACATAGTGATTTCGTACATACACAACACAAAAAAGATATAAAATTAGCAAACAGCTTAATTTTAACAGTACTGACGTACTGAGTACATAACAGTTCTGATTGTGACTATATATAAATTTCTGTACATGCATTTTCAGCGCATCTCGAAATTCCGAATAAACACTAAATTTTCGAATAATTACACACACAAATTCTTCATCTAACCCACGGACTAGTAAAAAAGTAGGACTCCGCGCTGTCATACCACAGCGTGAAGGGTCTATGCGTGTGTGAGTGAGATTCTTATAGATCCAGATAGCGAAAATCTGTCTTTTGGAGAGCTTATATCAATGTGTGACGTAAGTTGCGTTTCAAGTTGGAGACACCTGCGGAGCTTCAACGTCTAATTAGTAGCATGGAGTCCTTCTTTTTTTACCAATCCGTGATCTCACCCAGCATAATTTTATTTATAACAAAAAAATTTAAAAAAGAGCTTGTTGCTTCTTAAACTCTGTCTACTTCTTTGTGAATGAGTGCCTGGTGGTTTGTACCTATTAATCAAGTATGGCCATCACTTCTTGTAACCCCTCTTCACATATTTGTTCTATAAGGGAGGAAGTCGGTCTATTTATAGTTGGAATGTAAGTACAAATGCGCATTCGGTTTTACATTGTGGTATGTTTTGTCGTGAGTGTGTCCCGAAGTGGTCCCAAATATACTTATACTTACCCATTAGAGGAACAACTATATTTAAACGAATTCTTTAATAAAGACTGTATAGACGAGTATAAATAAATATAGATATTGAATCCAACCCAGCCCACTGTCCCATGTTGGTCTGGGACTTTAAAAGAATATGCCAACTGTGGTTCTTGCCTAGCATGCCGTAAAATGCGACTAATGGTATATCGGGTTTTGGGTGTGTGATCGTGTAGGCGACAGGTTAGCCGCTTGTCGCTTTTATACAATTTTCCATCAAACCCAGCCCGGCTTTATTTTTGGCTGAATGTGGTTGAAGGAACTTGCTGCCCCTTCGACTCTCCCTACCTATGTTATGTATGTATGTAGATATTGAATTTCCCTTATCAAAATCCGGTATTTAGTTTCTAACACTTTTAATTTTTTACCAATAATGAGGTTAACCGTAGGACTCTATTTATGCCATCTGACCTTTTTAACCCTCAGACATCATTCGACCATCAGTTGCCTTTAACGGGACGCTAGGCAACGAACATGAAACACAAGATATTTTTCGCATTTTTATTTTATCTTTGTAGGTACCTACAACTTGACAAAGTAGCTGTTACTATGTTACTTGCATATGTAAGATTTTCAAAGAAACTAAATTAAATGAAGACAATAAAATCTTACGACAAAATATTTGTCATCATCTTCCTAGCGTTATGTCCCGTGCTTAGACGGGGTCCGCTTAGACCATGATCCAGGATTCAGCGAGTCTGGTAATTACATTGAAGCGACTGCCGATCTGACCTTCGTAACCCTAAGATAGGGGAACCAGACAATTTTTGGATCATGGTTACAAATTCAAAGTTGTTTGAATTTGCAGGGTTCATCACGATGTTTTCCCTCACCGTCGAGCTAGTGGTATAAATATGTACATAGATTTTTTTTAAATCTAGAGGTACATGCCCGGGTTTGAACCCGCACTCCTCGGTTAAGAGGCGCGTGTCCTTACCATTAAACTACCACCGCTCCAAATATTTTGTGTGTTACGACAAAATATTTGTGCTCACTAAATATTGCGATCAAGCACTCAAAATATCAAAATATTATAGACATCAACAACTTTCAGAACGTTAGAACCTGGCTTGTAAAAAATAATCGATTTAGGAGTAAGTAAGTTATGTCAACCCGATTAGAGGTTGACCGCGCGATAGGAAAAAGTTCAAATAAAACTCAGGCTTGACGCTTCAACGTGTAAAAATGCGAGCGTATATGCTTCCGTGAGCATTCAAACGAACTGCCTCGATGAGTGATGTGCGTTGACCATAAAACATCGATTCTTATGTTCTACGCACACGTATGATTACAACATAAAGCTTACCACATTTGTGGGCAGCATGTCTATTGGTGGTAAGTAACCACCACCGCTCTTGGACAACTCTTATTGACCTGACCAACGACAGTGAGGTGAATGATAGACCAATTTAGCAATAATTATGACATAATGTTTGTTTATAAAGTCTAAAAAACATGCAGACCCCATTTTATAGTAACACTAGGGGATTTTTTTTTTAGAGCGGTGGTAGCTCAATGGTAAGGACACGCGCCTCTTAACCGAGGAGTGCGGGTTCAAACCCGGGCACGTACCTCTGGATTTTTCAAATCTATGTACGTATTCATATCACTAGCTAGACGGTGAGGGAAAACATCTTGATAAAACCTGCAAATTCAAACCACTTTGCATTTGTAACCATGATCCAAAAATTGTCTGGTTCCCCTATCTTAGGGTTACGAAGGTTAGATCGGCAGTCGCTTCAATGTAATTACCAGACTCGCTAAATCCTGGATCATGGTCTACGCGGACCCCATCTAAGCACGGGACAAGACGGAGGGAAGATGATGACTAGGGGAATTTTGTGGCGCCTTGCTTGTCACACTAGAAGGAGTTTGGGCCGCTGGCACTCTCAGTCATAATGCGTAACACAGCAGCATATGTTATGCTTTTTACACCGATTTTCTGTGGAAAGGTGGTACTTCCTTGAGTCTTAGTGAAGGTCGAGCTGGCCCACTTTATATGGCCACCGAGAAATGGCCACACGTGGCTCAAGTACGAAAAAAAAAAATTTAAAGTGTTCAGGTACTTTTGTTGCCGTTATACGTCCTGTTTTTAGTTGAGGTTTACTTGACTGGCTCGATGACGCATTCGGTAATGACCCTGCCCCATGCGTTCAGAATAGTGGGTTCGATCCACACCCAGGACAACAATCCGTACGATGAATACTTGTGTTTGTCCTGTGTCTGGGTGTTAATATCCAATATTTAAGTATATATTGTAATACCACTGTTGATTCTGATATCCGTAACACAAGTGCTTAAGCTACTTACCTCGGAGTCAGATCAATGTATGTGCTGTATTCAGATAATTACTTAAACCTGTCCTGGATTTATCGATTTTGACTATTTATATTTAAGCTACTCTCACCTTAGCTTCCTGGTTCTTAGGTAGAGGAATCAGATAAGATGGATCACCGTTCAGTATAGTCACACATCCATAGTTATTTTGAATATGCGCGTTTCCTTATACTTTCAAGAAAGTATTATAAACCCGCACCAATACTTGAAAAATCCCAACTGGATGCTGGTTCACCTGAACCCTTGAACCAGCTCATGTCTTAGTATGTGGTAAAATGCGCCTCCCTTGAGGCGCATGTCTTTACCACATACTAAGACATGTCGAAGTTTCACCAACTTTCACCAAAGTTTCAATAACTCGGGCGCCATTAAATTTCGCATAATTTGTACGAAATAAAGGATACACCTGTTCGTGGTGTTTGTTGTTCGTTAGTTGATATTTATGGTGTAAACAACAATGTCTGATATTTGTGTTGTCATAAATATTGAGGGTTATCGGCATAAAGACCTTGAATTGTGAATAACTAAACGGACACGGTCGAGATAGTGCTTACACTTTTGTCACTAGTAACAATAGGCTATTTGACAGTATGAAAAATAATTACTTATTTTTTGCGTTACTTAGGAATTTTAAAAGTGACTTCCATTAATAAATATAAAAAATATTATATATTTTCACCAAAAAACCCAAAATAAAATTTATTTATTTTGAGTAGGAGCCACGTGACCGTAAACGGTTGTGATTGGATGAATGGATTGTGACGTCACACGTCTGTGAAGAATCACTTCTGCCATTGCTTTACACTCGAGTTCCTTGTTTTCTTACGATTTTTAAGTCTAACATTGTACATTATTTGTATTGTCAGTAATATATTCACCTGTATAATCATGGAGAATGATTTTGTAAAAGCAGACAGCGAATACTTTCGGTCGGAATTTTAGTTAAAAATAATTTATTTTACTCTCTGGCACTGAGCACCATTTATAGCAATTTTTTTTCTAGTAAATTACAGGTATAAACTCAAATAAACAAACGATTGAGAACGATTCGACCTTCTTCCAATGTCTTAATTCTAACGTGTGACGTCACTCGACGCCATATTGCCAAAGCAGGCGTTTTGACAGCTCAAGTGTATTTTTAAATATTTTTTTTATATGAAATACTTGTCATAAATTAAAATAAATGTTATTACTTGAGTCCGTATTCATAAAATAAATAAAGTGCGATGGTTTTCAGAAACTAGTCAAATAGCCTATTGCAGCCAGTATTAAAAATCTGTCCTTAATGGACAACACAACACTATTGGTAAGTACTTTAGTTTAGTGTAATTTACTAATACTAAACTTCACGCCACTTCACTAGCGGGGTAGGCAGAGAGAACTGAACGCCATATGGCACGATCCTTACACATCTCACTCGCCTCTTCAATTAGTTTGAAATTAATGATGATCATTTGGTTTAAAAATATACCCTCTTACGGGTCATGCTTTTATGGAGTAAGATTAAAATTTTAAAGTTCCCAATTCTGAGTGTCATGTAGAATATTAATAAAAAAAATGTTAATGCTAATCCTAATGTCACGTCTGTCTAGGGAGTAAGACCTTCTCTAGTGACCTTAGAGAGCTTTCCCTCTTGCTTCCATGCTTATAATGACAACGCTATTCCAAAATATCATCGCAAATCCTTCCGACAAAAACTGAATTGCCTTCATTAACGAATAGCGCATAGTGATGGTCCCCAGTCGAACACTCGTTGTTGAGGTTTATCTAATCGATATTCAATACCGCGCAAGCCACGATCGGTATTAAGTATTGGTATGTTCCACCAGTTATCCACATTAGTATCGTCCGGGGAGCATGAGCAATTTGCCTAATGACTGGGGTCGTAATTACCGTCGACATTGGGTTTCCGATGCAGTTTTTTAGTTTGCTTTGATTTTACTTTTCGCCAGTGACATTTTTCTGGATGCTGGAATGTCACTCAAGGCGCCTTACTGATAATGACTGTCTTTCTGTCCAAAAAACAGGACAGCGGAATCTGAACTATGTCTAGAATTCCATACAAAGTAACAAGAAGCCATCTTAAGGATAGTGTTAAACTTTGGTCACCTCTTCCTTCAATTTCTGACCGGAAATATGCTTCTCTGAAGAATAACACATATCTGATTTAATTATGTATATAGTTCACAAATACCATAAGGACGTCAGTTCATCAATTTGTATCAACACGATTCTATACAAAGGGTGTTGATACAAACTCAAGCACGTATATCTGGATATCTATACCGACCCCTTCGGGGATTATGGGCGTGATGTTATGTATGTATTATACATTCACATATCTGATGTAGGTACACCAATGATCCAATTTAACACGTTCGCGTGAGCAATCTGTCCGAACTAGACATCGCGGCGTCGTGGCCGCGGCCAGCAGGTGCGCCCGCGACGGCCCGCTACTAGTGTTGCCCAAATGCAAGAACAAGACGAGACTTAGCCAGTCTTGGTCTTGGTCTTGCGCCAATACACCTGGTCTTGGTCTTGGTCTTGGTCTTGCGCTCCCAGTCTTGGTCTTGGTCTTGGTCTTGCAGCAAGAGTCTTGCAAGTCTTGCAATTACCTATTAGTCTATTGCTATTTATTAAAGTTTACTTTAAATCTTAGAAAAACGTATTAGAATTGGAACATTGTGAGCTTGAATTAACATAGCCATAGTAAAGATCAATCAGATTAATAAATAACTGAAGATTTGATAAGAAATTCGAAAAATCAACTGACCTATATGTCGTTTTCCATAGAAGTAACTGTTTCTTAATAAACATTTATGATTTATAAGCTTACATTTGCTAAAACATGTAAAAAAACAAATTAATTACAATAACTTGACTGTACTTAAAAGAACAATATCTGTCTAGAAAGAGATTGAACCCTCAACTTATATGAAATTTAATAAAAGAGTTTTACGATTTATCATTTATTTCAATAAAAAATAAAATACAACACAAATCAAACACAACAGTACACAACAGCTTTATCATTAGGTTATGTTACTTTATATCAATTCTTTTGACCAAGAATTAATACAAAGTAACCATCTGGCTGACTCATCACTTAACCTATTTCTATGTTTTCTAATTACTAATGATGCTTTAGAAAATAATCTCTCAGCAGGTACTGAAGTTGCAGGTATTGAGAGAAAATCACGGGCCATCTTCGATAAAGTCGGATACTCTGTCTCATGCGTCCTCCACCAATCTAAAATGTCTTCCGAGCTGGCAGTTCTTGGTTTTCTCAGGTACTCCTCCAACTCGTCTATCACTAAGCCTTGAAGACAAGATCCAGATGACGTCGAGGGACATTCATAGAGTTTATCAAAGTCTATTACGTCTTCATCTTCATCACATACTTTATTTTCTTTTCTTGGTAATTCCAGAGATTTGTTCAGTGAGTGTAGACTTTTATATTCTTCATAAAGTTCATTGAACTTGCGCAGACTTTCTGTTTTAAGTTGCTTCCCCCACATTGTCAGGTCAAAAGTCTGAGCCTTATGCCTTGGGTCTAAAATTAAAGAAGTACAATAAATCCAGTTGCTCTTCTTATAATGTTTAAGCATTTTGTCTCGAGCTGCTTGGAAAGCTAGAATGAGCCTTTCATCCACTTCAGATCGATTAGGTTTCTCATCTAACTGTTTTACCATGGATTCAATTTTATCTAGCAAGAGATTGAATGATACAATGACTAGCGGTAATGTAACATATTTGTCTCCACCAAGTTTTGTACTTAAAAGTTTAAAGTTTATTAGAAATTTATGTAATTTTTCGAGTACCTGCCATTCACTAGCTGTGATTTGAAAATCATTCAATTCGGTGACAGAACTGCACAATATGTTAATGCCCGCTCTCACTTTTAAACCAAATCCAATCATATCATGTGTGGAATTCCATCTTGTTGGACAGTCAAGAATGGCATTTAGATTTGATGGCACGCCAGCTGCTTCACAAGCAGACTGAAACTTCTTCTTCACTATCTCACTTCTTTTTATTTTACTGGAAATACTGCGTAACTTTCTTCTTCGTCTGCATAGTCTTCATACTGCTGATCTTGCGCGTTAGTGTCAGACTCACAGTGTAATGCTAAGGTCTTTAATAAATCTTGTACACCAAGGTTTAAAATGTGAGCAAAGCACCGGAAATGTTGATTGTCTGAATCAAAGTGTGGCGGCAGCTGTTTGCCCAGTTTATACATAAATTTGGTATTTGCAGTTGCGTTGTCGACCGTGATACCTTGTATTTTATCAATTATGTCATATTCCAATAAACATTCATGGAAAATCGTTGCAATATCTTCCCCAGTATGTCGACCGCGTGATGGTATAAAATCAAGAACTACAGATCGATACTTCCATTCGTTGTCTATATAATGCATAGTAACCCCGTAGTAACTCCTACCAGCAATTGACGTCCACCCATCAATGGTAAACGACATTTTAGATGATAATTGTTGAAGTCGTTCCTTGAGATTTAATTGGAGCTCTTCAAATCGCTCTTTGACTTGCCTTCTAAGTGTAGACCTTTTAGGAAACACCATATTAGGGCAAATACGTCGAAAATATACTTGTGTAGCTTCGTCATCGAAAAATGAGACGGGAAGATATTTTTTCACCACCCAATCAACTGTAGCTGTCGTGATGTTGTCACTGCTGTTTTCCGACTGAAATAAAACAATAAATCTTGTGTTATTATTTAAAACATACTAGGTTTGAGCGTTTAGGAGGAGGAGGTTTGTTGTTGTTAAATCGAGAAAATCGTTAAATTGACATTTGTTATATTAAGGTTGCACTGTACTGTAATTTACCAAAATAAAGTACTTAGTTGTTACTGGCCGATTATGAAAACAAATGAAAATATGAGCGTTTGTAAAAAATATTTAAGACGATAATTACATACTTAATATGTCGCACCCCTAGATGAAAACACCACTAACTCAAAAATACTTACGTAAGTTAATGGCGTTTTTGAAAGTATCGCATGAATAGCTACGCGGAGTTAAAATTTCCGTAGCGACAACTTCGACTATTGTTAAAAAAATATTCTTACCTGTCTACTTCTTCCAGCGGTTACTAAAAAGCTTGTGATATCTCCACTTAATTTCGGTTTAACAGGAAGAAATATTTGTGATTCCTTTTTGTGGAAAGATATTAGATGTTTCCTTAAGCCTGAAGTGTTTCTGTTTTTCATTTTTATTTCCATCTTTTTATGTTGGCACAATTTACACAAGGCAGTTTGGGATGCATGAATTATTTCGAAAAACTCCTCAAATTTGCTTTTGGGTCTTTTAGATCTGTGACTCAAACTCTCGTTACTCGGTCTAGAATAATTTGAATCTTCGTCACTCATATTAAATTGTACACGTGAAACGTTTTTAGAAAACAACAAGAATTAGTAAAAAAAATATTAAGTTAGACTCGAAGCACAGCTCAATTGGAAATGACTGGAATTAAAATAATTCCTTTGTTTATAGTACGTTTCCTTGCTTTCTACCGCGCCGCCTCGCCACGTGTCGGCTCTATTAAAAGGATGCCGCCGCAAATCAAATGATGCCGCGTGCAGCGTACAAACACAGATTATTACCTACTTGTACAGACGCGACGCGTGAATAAAATATATGTAAAGAATTAGTGCCAATCACTATTCTTTACACATAAGTGAATGTTTTGGCGTACATCTATACTAATCTATACTAATATTATAAAGCTGAAGAGTTTGTTTGTATGTTTGATGACAGAAGTTTTAAAATAAATAAATAAATCCTGAACGTCACTATACCTCCAAAGTTACTATTCCTCGTGGACGAAGTCGTGGGCACTGCTAGTAAATACTTACTCTCATCATCTCTCTCAGAGATATTCGGGCTGGTAAGCAATACAAAACTCTTATCGCAGGCTTTTTATTTTATTAGTAGGTAAGTACCTACGCTTTTTATATTATTTTATTAGTTTTGTAGAATTTTTTTACACGTTTCAAGTATATTTAAAAGTGGCTACAATATTTATCAAACGGGTGATATTTGAACACTTTTTTGCTATTTTTTCTTGTAAAAACTTAAGAAATATAATGACTAAATGTACAATAATAGTACCTAAGTAATTAGTTTAAAACCATATAATCAATATTATAATATATACTTACTAGAATAAATTATTATGACATCTACTACCTATCCTTACCATTTTATCCTAATCTTAATACTACTTGCGTGATCAGTATAATGTATTCATTTTCATTCTTAGCACTCTGAAACTTATTTATTCTTTGGAACACCTGTAGGTACTCTTAAAATTCTAAATTATTTTGCATGAGTATACCTACGCCCTGTGGCGGCAATCTAATAGTGTCAAATGTTGTGATTTTGGCGCGGCGGCAACGATTGTTGTATATGATTTCAAAAGAAGCCGCCGGCGCGTGTATCATAACCATGTACTTCCGAAAAGCGGCAAATTTCTTTGAGAAGTAAGTACAAAACCTTTGATGCCGCATTATCAAAGTGCCGATGGTTAAAACATAACTATGCATGCACTCAGTTCGATTTTAATGGATATTGTTTTATTCGCTATGTAGGTATGTTTATGGTATTAGTCGTAATGCGCATAGGTCCAGTTTTTCATATTCTTTGATACAGTTTTTTGCGTCTCATAGAATTCCTAAGCGTACCTATACACCGAACTGTTACACCTAACTACTCCGTGAAATAGCGCTAAGTCCTAGCTGCAAGACGCAAGAGTCTTGCAGGCTTAGTCTTGTTCTTGCTCAAGTCTTGCACGGTCAGTCTTGGTCTTGGTCTTGCTAAAAATACGCGGTCTTGTTCTTGGTCTTGGTCTTGCAAAAACGCAAGAACAAGACCAAGACTGCAAGAGCAAGACTGAATTTGGGCAACACTACCCGCTACTCATCGCCCACTCCGGATCCCACCTTCAGAGCGACTGAACGTCATAGTCCCTTTACCTATTTATTGTATCTATCGATCTTAAATACAATCCTTATATACAGTCCATCTTTAATTATATCGAAGTACCAACAAATCACATGTCCAAAATGTTGCATAACGGCGCAACCATTTTTCCATACAAAATAAAGCAACGTGTGAAGACGTCGCGCCGTAAGACATACACCATGTAACCAAGCTACACGGCGCAACAAATTACAAAAATGGGATGTAATGCGGCGCAAAGGAGCAACGGTATATGAATTTACTCTTAAATTAAACGTCGGGCGACGTTCCGCCGAAGTACATATCATAATCTTTAGGACGTCATAAGACGTTGCGCCGTTTCCTAAGCATATATTCACGACGTCGTGAGACGTAGCTCACGCGAACGTGTTAACTAGTCCCCTGTATAAATGCTATAAATACAAGATGGCAATCACTTCAATGTCTTACACGTTCAATCCATGATCAAGCCCGAAGGTATCACACATAATGCAAGGAGGATAGTGACGTCACAAACTTCGTCTTTGGTGACTTTCGTTGACTGAGTCGATTCGGTAGTGATCCTGCCCCATTCTCCAAGAGTTGTGGGTTCGATCCCCACCCAGAACAAACATTCGTATGATGAATACTTGAGTTGGTTCTGTGTCTGGGTGTCAATATCGAATATTAAGGTATATATTTGTAATACCACTTTTGATTCTGATATCTGTAATACAAGTGATTAAGCTACTTACCTCGGAGTCAGATTAATGTATGTGATGTAGTCGGATGTTAATGTATTTATTATTTATTCGTCAATACATTCCTTTTACAAAAAAAACCCATATGTAACTTTGAAACTTTTCTAACTAATCCTAGTACTAAACCCAAATCTATTTGTTTGGTCTAGTTTCCAATTTGCCTCAGGCGATAGATTTTTTGTTTGACGGATTTGTGTAGGACGATCGGCTTTGGAGTTTGGGCCGGCCGCTGTAAACTGCGAAATGGATATTTGTATACGTGATTTTTCTGGTACAGGTATTTGGATTGAAAACGTAAATGTTAACGTTAAATAAATATGCGGGACTGGACATATTTTGGACGGGTATTACACTTACATATTAAGCAATAACATAAATTACGTTTATTCAGTTCAACAAAATCGAATTAAGCAATCTATTGAAGTCAGTACCGCCGTACTTAATATGACCTCTCTCCGGTCATGTCGAATTGCCGTCACACTGGACTATGAGAGTGAAGGAACAGGCAGAAAGTGCACCTGTGTTTGCGCAGACACTTGTGCACTATAATATCTCCTGCTGCTAATCCTCGTTGACCAATATCAGTTAGGAGGACATTATTATTATTCATCATCCTCTTGCCCTTCTCCCAGTTTATATGATGTCGGCGCAGCATGTCTTCCTCTTGCATACGTCCCGGTCAGCCGTCATCAAGCTATCCACTCCAATTTCACTCATATCATCTTTCACACAATCCATCCATCTTTTATTTGGCCTTCCTCTTCTTCTCCATCCACTAACATGCACTCATCACTCTCTTTGTCACATATCTTTCCTCTCTTCTCATCACATGCCCATACCAAGATAAACGGAGGACATTATTATTATTACTTAACATAAAAAAATCTTTCTATTATTATTTGACTGGCTCGATGGCGCGATCGGTAGTGATCCTGCCCCATGCGCCAAGAGTTGTGAGTTTGATCCCCACCCAGGACAAACATTCGTGTGATGAATGCTTGTATTGGTTCTGTGTCTGGGTGTTAATATTCAATATTTAAGTTTAAATTTGTAATACCACTGTTGTTTCTGATATATGTAATACAAGTGCGCAAGCTACTTACCACGGAATTAAAGATCAGTTTATGTGATATAGGCTGATATTTATTTAAACAAAAACACATTTGGCTCATCCTTTTTGGTTTCCAGACCAACATGGGTAAAATTATATGCATAACCAGTAGGCAACAGGTAAACTTACTAACTAACTAACCAAACTTTACGCCACTTCCCTAGCGGGGTAGGCAGAGAGAACCGAACGCCATATGGCACGATTCCTTTACACCCCACTCGCCTCTTCAACATTTATGATTGTTTTCATACAAACTCTACGGTGTTTATGACTCCTAACATCACCTTCTGTTAAAACACGACCAATCTGCTCGTGGTAGGTGAGCCTGGGCCTTCCGCGGCTCCTACATCGATCCATTTTCGCGTTGTATACATACAGGTAAACTATATAATTGATATTATATATCACATACAACACGCATTTCATTACAACTTTGCCATCAAATTGTCGACGCAATTATAATTTGCTCATAACAAATTAATGAAATGGAATCAGTTTCATGCATCCGTCCGTTTTGGTTTTGTTTGATTCGCGCGTTATTGAAATTTTATACATTACGTGCGTGTTCACACTAGAACTTTGAAATGTGATTCCAATGTTTTTTTCGTGCAACTTTTTTATATTTTCTTTTATAAGAATCTTCACCTGATAATAACAAACACAACTAAAAAATTATTAGCGAAAGTGGTTCAGCTGTTCTCGAGAGTTGCGCTTAGCAATACATTCAGCGATTCATTTTTATATTATAGACTAGCTGTGCCAGAGGTGTCACCCGTGTTTATGGTTAATATTATAAAGACTATTTCCGTCATACATGATTTCTATGTAACTTTAACCATTAAGGCTGCACACGCGACGGAAGCTTAAAAAATGGAGTAACTTCTGCCATTTTCCCAACATTTCCCTTCACTACTCTGCTCCTATTGATTGTAGCGTGATGAAAAGTATACTATAACCTGCCCAGGAGTATGAAGAATAATTGTACCAAGTTTCGTTAAAATCCGTCGAGTAGTTTTTGTTTCTATAAGGAACATACAGACAGACAGACAGACAAAAATTTTACTGATTGCATTTTTGGCATCAGTATCGATCACTAATCACCCCCTGATAGTTATTTTGAAAATATATTTCATGTACAGAATTGACCTCTCTACAAATTTATTATAAGTATAGATGAAGACGACCGCATCATCCAAAGAAAGATAGGATTATTTCAGATTTCTTTTTGCCTTGGGAATGGCAAAACAGACTACGTTTGCTTTGACTAGGTATCCCAGTAGCTGACAACAGTGCTATGTTGTAGGACCTCAACCGGACGAAACTTAGTCAAGGCAACAGGATCAGAACTAGACTGTTATATTTTCTCCTCTTACTAGACAAGGGTACATACTTATATATACAGCGCATTTGAAAGCCACAAAGACTCCGTATCACGGAGTAGAAGTCACTGCCAAAAGGAGAATCAACCTGGTTCGAATTCTGAATTTAACAAGTCTGTTTATTACATCCGACTTTCGTCCCTCTTAGATAAGGGAACAAATCAAATTGAATCATTAATCCATTATTTTCCTTACCGACAAGCATAAATACGTTTTAATTGCCGGATTTGTCCCATGTTGGTCTGGGACTTGGCCCATGTTGATCTGGGACAAAAAAAAAAGAATGTGCCAACTGTAGTTCTTGCCTAGCATGTCGTAAAAGGCGACTAATGGTTTACGGGCATTTGTTGCCGATGATGCCGATGATGACGACTAATGGTTTACGGGCATTTGATGCCGTAATGCCGAAATGGGAAGGTGACGAACGAAACAAAATCGAACCGAAACCTCTTGCATTGAGGAGCGCTCACCGAGCTAATACAGCAAATACTCATAGTGCCTAGTATGGACATACACTCGACGGATATGATTTCATCATACATTAAAAGCCGATTAATATGAAATATTCGAGTCCCCGCGTTTGTTAGTCCGTAGGTATTATGAATCTAATTAGTATATTGCTGTCAACCAGCCTAGTACTTATGCATGGTAATTTGTTAATAGTATTAATATTATCCAATTAAGGAAATTAAAACGAAATGTCAGTTAGAGTGTGTACAATTTAGGTGTTGTTTATATGCTTTTGATTTTCCGTTTGTATTATTTCAAACATACCATTAACAACTGTGTTTCTTGCTTAGCATGTCGTAAAAAGCGACTAATGGTATATGGGATTTTGGGTATGTGATTGTGTAGGCGACAAGCTAGCCACTTGTCACTCCTTTTTACAATTTTCCATCTTACCTAGCCCAGTTTTATTTTTGGCTGAATATGGTTAAAGGGGCCTGCTGCCATTTTGACTCTGCCTACGCCTTGGGATTATAGGTGTGGTGTTATGTATGTATGTATCAACAGATTGAATTCTCTTGATGTTTGTTTTGAAGGCAAGGACAAACACCTGATTATTTTCTTTGATTGTATTGTTTTTATTACAAGAAGTTATTTGCGCTGAACGCAATTGAATAACACACATATCACATACGTACACAAGACAATGTGATCATAGTATGAAGAGGCCATGCGCTGTTCATATCGTCAAACACTTCAACTGGCCACACCAGGAATTCTACAATTTGCCCATCAGATAAAGTAATACTTGCTGTGCCCGTGGTTCCACCCTCGTTTTTAGTTTATGTTATATAGCCTAAAACCTTCCTCAACACTGAAAGATTTTTTCTAATCGGACCAGTAGTTCCTAAGATTAGCGCGTTCAAGAAAACAAACAAACTTTTTAGCTTTATAATATTAGTATAGATTACGAGTAACGTTGGTGATAAAAGACTTTTTTAGTTCCACTAGAAAAAAGTTGGAGTTCCACTCCAAGAGATGTTAATATGCCAGGGTGACAGCAAGTGTTGACTCGAACCTCCATAATGACTTTCATTGGCAGAATTACTCCTTATAGCATCTTACAGTTCTTAGGCTCCTCATCTACTTGCAAATGTAAATATTAAGATAAATTTGTTTGGACGGAAGAAGGAGACGACCCCCCATTCGACCAATGAATAACCCAATCTGTGGGACCATTCAAAAACTATTATTCAGAAGGTATACAAAAATATGTAGTAGTATTTGTGGACGAAGCCACGGGCGGCAGCTAGATATTACTAAAACATTCCTAATAGATTAAATTAACATCATATGAATTTATTATAATTAATTACTACGTATTAACCAATGGCATTAGCATGGCGATACTAATTTGCAGAATCAGAGGTTTGAATCAAATATGTAGATGAACGGAAGTTGGTGAAATATAGTATCCGCAGTTAGATAAATCCATCTTGGGTCAGAGGAAGTTTCGAGATGTTTTTATATACTACTATCATCTATATGATTTGCTTGCCTATTATAATAGTAGTGTATTATAAAGCTGAATAGCTTGTTTGTTTGCTTGAACGCGCTAATCTCATAAAGTACTGATCCGATTTGAAAAATTCTTTCAGGGTTATGTAGCCATTTATCAAGGAGGGCCATATAGGCTATATAACATTTACCACAGCTGAAACCGCGGGTACAGCTAGTTAAGTTTATAAGTTAGAGAAATACTGGTCCTAAATAAGATGATTTTTAACTTTCATCATCTTCCTAGCGTTATGTCCCGTGCTTGGACGGGGTCTGCTTAGAGCATGATCCAGGATTTAGTGAGTCTGGTAATTACATTGAAGCGACTGCCGATCTGATCTTCGTAACCCTAAGATAGGGGAAAAGACAATTTTTGGATCATGCTTAAAAATTCAAAGTTGTTTTGAATTTGCAAGTTTCATCACAATGTTTTCCCTCACCGTCGAGCTAGTGGTATAAATATTTAGGTACAAAGATTAGAAAAATCTAGAGGTACATGGCCGGGTTTGAACCCGCACTCGACTAAGGACACGCCTTACCATTGAGCTACCACCAAGTACCAAGTTTAGTATTACCTACTTCAGATAATTTTAAAATATTTATACAAACAACAGGTAAGTGTTTGTTGTATCTTGCGATCACCTGACTCGATAGTAATGCGGTTTCTGTATTTAATGGTACGGGATGAAACGCTATAATTTAATAATTAATATTGAGCCATTTTAGCCGAGAGAGCACACAACGGTTAGTATTACAAGTGGCACTCAGAGCAATTTATGTAGAGTCGGCAACGTAGGCGCAAACAAAGTATGTTAACTATTTATGATAGCAATATTGTCTGTTTTGAACATACCTAAGTGCTTTTTGAAGCCTATATAAATAAAATTAATTTGAAAATTTTAAATTTGAATTAATTTTATTATAGCATAAAACAATGTTATCTTTGTAACTTATTTTACTTCACCTACGGGTAGGCTTGATATATTTCAGTTTGTCAGGTTCGCCTATGTTCCCCCCCGCCGGGGTCCTCGGTTTGTCGTACCGGGGGGGCTTAGTAGGCCCTGACATGACAGGGCCGAAGCGAAGAAGGACCCCGAGGTGAGCCGCAACTGCACGACTTGCTACCGGGTAGTTGCGGCGGTCCGGCTGTGGCCCACTGCGGCCGGACCAGGGTTGCCGAGGAAGAGGAGGAGCTGAATGTTGTCGTTGCTCGCCTCCCTATCCTCGGCAACCCGACAGGGGCGCGCTGGGTCGTGCTGTGGTGGGTCGCAGAGGGATTGAGCGTCTCGATGCTCTCCCTCTGCGACGATAGGGCTAAGCCCTCAATCTGGGTCGCCGGGAGGAAGGCGGCCCCTTCGACGAGGCGCTCTCCGCGTGCCCCTCTGGCTTAGCAGAGGGCACAGTGCGAGAGTGGGCCCACGACGCTGGTCACGGGGATGATCGGCGTCTGAATCCTGGGCGGAGTGGTTGAGACATGCTGGGTGGCCTGGCATGTCTCGACGCGCGCGCGTGCTCGGTGCTGTGCATCCGACGACTGTTGTCGTGGGCTGCACAGCATCGACCACCGCCGCGCGAGGTGGGCCGCGTAGCGCGGCACGCGCATCACCGGAGGAGCTGTCGTATAGTCCCGACGGTGGGGATACAGGCTCCTCCGGGACTGCGCCGCTGGAGGCCACGTTGGGGTTTTAGTCGGTTCGAGTCCGACACACCGCCCTCTGCTTCCCCGAGTAGAGGGTGACGGCTCGTGGGAGTTTCCCCAACTAAAAAAAAAAAAAAAAAAAAAAAAAGTTTCGCCTATGTTAGTCATGAAGGTCAGATGGCAGTCGCTTCAATGGTTCAGTATAGAAATACGACCCATGTTATCCCCAAGATCAGGACCATGGTTTAAACCTTGATTAGATATGAAACATTAACGCAACAAGATGATAATAATAAGAATATTGATGATCAGCTCCATATACATATTGATGCTCAGCTCCATATACATAAGCTTTGAACCTTAATCCCCAAAACCCGCGATGCAGTCTTTGGAAATCCAAAATTTATGCAGACGAAGAAAGAGGCTTAAGCTAGTTGGCTTAAAAATACTTGTAATGAAGGGATGAAGATCCTTACCCAAGAAGGGGTTGAGGATAACGAAAAAGAAAATATGCAAATAGCTCAACAGTAAAATAGCGCATTTAATCCCGAACGGACATAAATAATATATTTACGGTATTAATGCTGGCTTTCGTATTATTACAATAATGTACTAATTACTGCAAAAATACGAAATCAGGATTAAAGCTTTAGATGGGCCTGCTGGTTGAGTGGTCAGAGACCCTGGCCACAAAAACAAAGGTCGCGGGTTTGAATCCCGTTAGAGGCAAATGTTTCGTGGGATGAATATGGACATTTGTACTCAAGTCATTGATGTTTACAAACGTATTTAAGTATGTCTATCCGTTACCTAGTATCCATAGCACAATCTTATATGCTTGGTTTGGAACTAGGGAATTGGAGTGTCAGTCTGGAGATTTTTTTATTATTTTTATTAGACAAATCTATAGGTTTAAATATCAGACGAATCTCAGTAATTATACCTATATAACTATACCTATATCAGACTACATCACATACATTGATCTGATTCCGAGGTAAGTAGCTTAAGCACATGTGTTACGGATATCAGAATCTACAATGGTATTACAAATATATACTTAAATGTTGTATCTTAACACCCAGACACAGAACAAACACTACACAGTCACAGAACAAACACAAGTATTCATCATACAAATATTTGTCCTGGGTGGGGATCGAACCCACAATTCTTGGCGCATGGGGCAGGGTCACTACCGAATGCGCAATTTAGCTTATCAAGACAAATAATGACGTATAGAGCCTCATTATAGTATATCTCCCTCTTCCAGAAGTTATCTCCTCATATTAATCATATATGTTGTTCGTTGCTGCCACTACCTATATTTTATATACACCATTACTAATTAATGTTGAACAGGTTTCCTATATGCGGGATCTATGCGAGATCAAAGGGCATGTTTTAATGAAGCCTACAGCGCGGTACGTATTATAATATCGGCGATGTAGCGGCTCCGATATATCCGTGAATGGGAATCGTTTACAATCATTAGATCATAACAGTGTTTGTCCCATGTTGGCCCATGTTAATCTGGGACAAAAAAAATGTGCCAACTGTGGTTCTTGCCTAGCATGTCGTAAAAGGCGACTAATGGTTTACGGGCTTTTGGGTATGTGACTGTACTCAGTCACATACCCAAAAGCTCGTAAACCATTAGTAGGCGACGAGCTAGCCCCTTGTCACTCCTTTTTACAGCTTTTTATCCAACCCAGCCTACTGTCCCATGTTGGTCTGGGACTTGAAAAGAATATGCCAACTGTGGTTCTTGCCTAGCATGTCGTAAAAGGCGACTGGTGGTATATCAGGTTTTGGGTGTGTGATTGTGTAGGTTAGCCGCATGTCACTGTTTTTGCACAATTTTTCATCTAACCCAGCCCGGCTTTATTTTTGGCTGAATGTGGTTGAAGAGTCATGCTGCCCCTTTGACTCTGCCTACCCCTTCGGGGTTTATGGGCGTGATGTTATGTATGTACTGTTTGCAAGATGTGGACTTCTTAAAACAATTAAACTGTGGAGATTAGAATTATAACGACTTACAGTTTTTTATTAATTTAAGAATGACGAATTTATCTTTTGACTAGTGATAGCTTAATGGTTACCTCGCCTTTTTTAGAGGAGTACAGGTTCTAAATTAACCCGCCTCTTAGTGGTTCAAGTAGAGAGAGAAACATGCCACGAAACTAAGAGTCACAGTTTATAATCTCGCAAGAGATTCCTCTGATCACTTGTGGGACACAAATCTATATATCATAAAGTGTCTACACTTTGTATGTTATGGGTGTGATTACACACACCGACACACACCCACACACATCCACATACACCCGCACACACCCACACGCACCCACGCACATCCACATACACCCGCACACACCCACACACACACCCACACACATCCACATACACCCGCACACACCCACACGCACCCACGCACATCCACATACACCCGCACACACCCACACACACACCCACACACATCCACATACACCCGCACACACCCACACGCACCCACACACATCCACATACACCCGCACACACCCACACGCACCCACGCACATCCACATACACCCGCACACACCCACACGCACCCACACACATCCACATACATCCGCACACACCGACACACACCCACACACATCCACATACACCCGCACACACCCACACGCACCCACACACATCCACATACACCCGCACACACCCACACGCACCCACGCACATCCACATACACCCGCACACACCCACACACACCCACGCACATCCACATACACCCGCACACACCCACACGCACCCACACACATCCACATACATCCGCACACACCCACACGCACCCACACACATCCACATACACCCGCACACACCCACACGCACCCACGCACATCCACATACACCCGCACACACCCACACGCACCCATGCACATCCACTTACACCCGCACACACCCACACGCACCCACACACATCCACATACACCCGCACACACCCACACGCACCCACGCACATCCACATACACCCGCACACACCCACACGCACCCACGCACATCCACATACACCCGCACACACCCACACGCACCCACGCACATCCACTTACACCCGCACACACCCACACGCACCCACACACATCCACATACACCCGCACACACCCACACGCACCCACGCACATCCACATACACCCGCACACACCCACACGCACCCACACACATCCACATACACCCGCACACACCCACACGCACCCACGCACATCCACATACACCCGCACACACCCACACGCACCCACGCACATCCACTTACACCCGCACACACCCACACGCACCCACACACATCCACATACACCCGCACACACCCACACGCACCCACGCACATCCACATACACCCGCACACACCCACACGCACCCACACACATCCACATACACCCGCACACACCCACACGCACCCACGCACGCACCAACACACACACATGCAACACACTCAAGTAAAAATAATAATAACAAATTTAGATTATTCGTATTAGTGTACATCTTATTGTATTCATAGTTTACCTTAGTAACTGATTATGAAAAGATCGGTTCTTCCTACCACAAGCGCTGTCTCGCCGAAAAATAAAGTATTTGTATTTGTATTATTTGTAGTGTCGTTGTTAATATCGTATTTTACGTACAAGGAAGTAGATATATTACTTTGAAGATAGAAAAATGCTCTAGCATTCTGAGGAACTGATTTTAATTCGCTCCTACAAAGAGAAAGTACTTCAAAACGAGAAATATAACAACATGTTTATTTATTATGAAAGTCAGGTAGCTACTTCACTGACACTCGTTAAATCTAGGGCCGTGGTCAAAGCGATCCCGAGATGACATAGTTAATTAAAAGCAAACACCGTTTTCATTACTTATCACAAGACCTACCTACTACCGAAATTAAATGGCTTCTAAATAGAGGCAGAAGCTATAAAATAGGGATGTAAAGTTAAATCATATTTATACTTAAAAAGAATATGCGTGGTTCTTGCCTAGCATGTCGTAAAAGGCGACTAATGGTATATCGGGTTTTGGGTGTGTGATTGTGTAAGCGACAGGTTAGCCGCTTGTCACTGCTTTTTCACAATTTTCCATCTAACCCAGCCTGGATTTATTTTTGGCTGAATGTGGTTGAATGGGCTTGCTGCCTCTTTGACTCTGCCTACCCCTTCGGGGATTATAGGCGTGATGTTATGTTTGTTTCTTTCGTATACGGCTCTTTTTTTTCGTGGGGAAACGCACCGTCATCTAGGAGTCCCACACACCGTGGTGTGTGGGACTCCCAGGAGCCCTCGAGTAAAAAAAAAGACCACCTCTCCGGCCAAAGATGTGGGTGGCCGGGGCTATATATATACCCACTATACTCCACGGCGCTCCTCATCACCAGAATGGAAGTACCATGGGTATCTTGGTTGTAGTACGACCCTAACCGTCTCTTCAGTAATTATTTTCCTCTATCTGTAGGTTGTCTGGAAGAGATCGTACTACTACTACTCAAATTGTACTAAATTTGACTGTATGCCAAGTTTTGTAATTTGTTTTCGGGCAAATAAAAATAACTTTATCAATGTTTATGTAAAAGCCGGCATCATTTATTTCGTTACAAAAGCTTTTACAATTTTGGGAGCATGACCTTGAAGTGGTTGTTGTTTGTTTAAAGACCGTTGGTAGCTCAATAGTAAGGACACGCGCCTCATAACCAAGGGGTGCGGGTTCAAACTTGAGCACGTACCTATGGATTTTACTATAAAATCACAAAAAAAAACATCTAACCCAGCCCAGTAAATTTTTGGCTCAATGTGGTTAAAGGGGCCTGCTGCCTCTTTAACTCTGCCTACAACTTCGGGGATTATAGGCGTGAAGTTATATAATGCAATATAATGTATGTATAAAACCACATAATATACTGTGTCATATAAATATAGAAGACATTTTCCTTATGTACCTAATAACAATTTCTTTAAGCGTCTCGTACTTCACTTAACCCCAGCCGACAAAGCTCGGGAAAATTTATTAAACTTTCTTATGGAATTTATATTAGCTGTGGTATAGTTTTAGCGAACATCATCTTCCTAGCGTTATGTCCCGTGCTTAGACGGGGTCCGCTTAGACCATGATCCAGGATTTAGCGAGTCTGGTAATAACATTGAAGCGACTGCCGATCTGACCTTCGTAACCCTAAGATAGGGGAACCAGACAATTTTTGGATCATGGTTACAAATTCAAAGTTGTTTGAATTTGTAGGTTTCATCACGATGTTTTCCCTCACCGTCGAGCTAGTGGTATAAATATGTACATAGATTTTTTAAAATCTAGAGGTACATGCCGGGGTTTGAACCCGCAGTCCTCGGTTAAGAGGCGCGTGTCCTTACCATTGAGCTACCACCGCTCTCTTATAGTTTTAGCGAACATATCTTATTTATTAAATGTACTAAGACTTGCTTGGAAGAATAAAAGAAAGGTCACTGAACTCGGAATATGAATACTGAATTGTTAATTAGAACACGTCAGATTGCTTGATTTGATAAAAGGTATGAAACACAAGAACATAAAAAGAGAGCAAGATGAGCCTTAAGGGTTTGGTGCAAACTTAATTAAGTAGGTAATGGCTTCTGTCTGCGACTTGGTCTGCCACGGACGGTTAATGGAGGCATAATTAAAAATTATCGAACATAAATAAATAATTAAATATCCGATTACATCACATACATTGATCTGCCTCCGAGGTAAGTAGCTTAAGCACTTGTGTTACGAATATCAGAATTAAGAATAACAAATATATACTTAAATATCGGATATTAACACTCAGACACAGAATAAACACAAGTATTCATCATACAAATGTTTATCCTGCGTGGGAATCGTACCTACAACTCTTGGCGCATGGGGTAGGGTCACTACCGAATGCGCCATCGAGCCAGTCATACACATCTACAAGCCTGTAATCTTCAACGGGTAGGAGTTAAAGCGACAGCTAGCTTAACTTAACCACATTCAGCCAAATAATAAGACTGGGCTGGGTTAGATGGAACATTGTGAAAAAGTACTGACAAGAGACTATGTCGTCGCCTACACGATTACACACCAAAAAACTAATATACCACATTAGTCGCCTTTACGACATGCGAAGCACATTTATGTTAAGCCCAACATGAGACAAGATACTTTAGAAATAAATTGTGTAAATATCACAAATAGGCGATCATTTATATTATTGATAAACTCTATTTTTAACCGACTTAAAAAAAAGGAGGAGGTTTTTTAATTCGACTGTTTTTTCTTCTTATATGTATGTTACTCGATATCTTTAGTTTCGACTCCAAAACTAACTGATTGTTGTAAATATTTAAATACGTGTTAAAGATTAATTCTTTCATGGAAGCAGTCGGAAGAATTTATTTTATACTTTTTAGTGTTTAGACATTTATTTTTACGAACGGTGTGTTTTTTCTTCTTCAGGGAATAAAATATTTTTTTTGTATAAAAATTTGCCAATATTTTCGCTGGTCAATCAACTACTTCTATTGAAAAAGTCACGTTTATGCATTGGTCTGCGCAACCTGGAAAAAAACAAACAAACGGACTTTCGCTTTTGCAATATACGCAATTGGCGTATCATACTTAGCTCCATTTGTAGGAGCAAAAAATTAAAGACAAAACACGATACGAAGACACTAATTGCTCTCTCATTTTTCTACAACTCTAGGGTTCCGTGTACAAGTAGTCTTAACAAACCCTGTTACTGAGGCTCCGCTGTATATCTATCAATGGACATTAGAAAACTATTTACATTAGAAAACGACTAGCTCGATGGCGCATTCGGTAGTGATCCTGCTCCATCCGACAAGAGTTTTGGGTTCGATCCCCACCCAGGACAAATATTCGTGTGATGAATACTTGTGTTTGTTCTGTGTCTGGGTGTTAATATTCAGTATTTAAGTATATATTTGTAATGCCACTGTTGTTTCTGATATATTTCACACAAGTGCAAGTTTAACTACTTACCACGGAGTCAGATCAATGTGTGTGATGTAGTCTGAATTTATTTGTTTATTTATTTTGAGTTCAAGCTATTTATACGAATATACAAATTGAATTTTTTTTTTCTTTTCCCTAAGGACCCCCCTTCGCTGCCATATCTAGTCACATTTATAGAAACCCCTCACCTTGGTATGACGTCACAAGTTTTTTTTATTATTGGATGGGCTTGCATTTGACCACTATCTTACGTGATGGTAAGTGACGATGCAGCCTACGATGTCACATGCCTACCTAAAAGATACAATTGTATATCATAATTGACAGGAAACACAGATTCGGGCAAGGAGTACCACAGTTTCGCTTCGCGGTACGCATTAAAAAAGTGGACGCAGAACGCTTCGCTAGTTAATAAAAAAAGCTTTCAGTATTTAGTTCTAAACTCACTTATAAAATAAGTTGAAATTTGAAAACTTTACATTTATACATTTGTGACGTCACAAACTAAACAACACCCCGCCCTTGTCACGTGACGTCACACTTTGTTGACGACCCCCCTCCGTCTTGACGTGTGACGTAATTTATGGATGAACCCTTTTGAAAACACAAGTACATGGTTGAAGTTATCACAAAGTATGTTTTACTAACTATGAACGATATGACAACGAGAACCAAAAACACACCACAATTAAATGACTATTGGCTGGCCGGTTGGTCGAGTGGTCAGAGACTCTGGCCACGAAACCAAAGGACAAATGTTTCGTGTGATGAACATGGATATTTGTGGTCGAAACATGGATGTAGACATACTTATCTATCCGTTCACCTAGTATGCATAGCACAAGCATAAGGTTAGTTTGGAACTAGAGAATTGTGTCTTTAAAATAAAATAAAAATCTTTCTAGCTTATGTCTCGCGCGATGTGCGGTACCATATACCATATTCTAGGATTACATACCCATGGATGTATAATTATGCAAGTTTTCGCTACTACCAAGCAAATGGTATAAAACAGAACATAGATTGGAAAATCCACAGGATTTGAACCATGACTGCGCGCATATGAGGCGCATGATCTTACCATTAACTATTACTACCTCTCAAAACATAAAATACAATAAAAACATTTTAAAAGCAGTATAACACAAAAGTTTTTTTCGGCGTTAATTTATTCTAATATTATACAGAGGAAAGATTTGATTGTTTGTTTGTATCGTATAGGCTCAAAAACTACTGGACCGATTTGAATAATTCTTTCACCAATGGAAAGCTACTTTATCAGCAAGTAACATAGACTATATTTTATCCCCTTATTACCACGGGAATGGGAACTACGCGGGTGATACCACGGGTTGCTGCTAGTTGAAAATAAATTTGTTAGAAACCCTTTGCATGCCAGATCAACTAGCACTTCACTGTTTTTTAAGTCGTTTAGTTTATCTATGTCGCTAATTACGAGTAAATTACAGGTTGGTGTGATTACTCCTCAATTTTGTCTGCAACTTGCAATTCTTAATAGATACTCTGAAAAGGGCGCTTTACACGCCACGATACGTTTCCGTTTGTCTCGACGTGTCGTGAAGAGAATATGCAGGCCTTTAAATATTCTCTTTACTTATGGAAATACGTAAGTATAGCAAATTGACCAACTTAAGTTACATGTTTAAAGTTAAATATTTAATTGATTGTTATCTGTTTTGTTGTCCACATAAATAAATAATTAAACCAAAATTATCTTAGCTCCGAATTATCGTTCTACTTACAAAACACATTATTCTATTTTAAATTTTTTAGGCTTTACTGTATGTATTTAAATATTATTTCTTTTATTTTGATATTAAATTGAAGATTTTCGTCTTGTAGTAAACTAAAGAAGGGTGATTAGTAAACTAAAGTTAATTGGTAACTTTTGTGTTCGACAAATGAATGACGTACCTAAACCAAAGTTAGTGCTCTAAGTATAAGTGATATCTGATTTTGATAGGATTTAAAATTTTTAATACATCATCAAACTTTATCCCATCGTCACTAACTCGTCAGCTATAAACCTGTACAAACCAACCACCTTGATACTTTCCCATAGTTTTTTACCCGCTTATTCATTGTTTTTGCTCAATTATGGTAACACTACCACAGAATCACTACAAGGTACATTTAATAGACTTCGTGTTTTCTTTTAAGAGTGAAATTATTATATATTCCCCTTAGTAAGCCCCTGCAACTCATCCGTAAACCATAGACATACGTATATGTAGATATTTATGAGCCACCAGCATTATTTTTTTATTTTATTTTATTAAGACAACCAACAAGACAAACACATATACAGATCATACATACATACATACATAACATCACGCCCACGATCCCCGAAGGGGTAGGCAGAGTCGAAGGGGCAGCAAGCCCCTTCAACCACAATCAGCCAAAAATAAAGCGGGGTGGGTCAGATGAACAATTGTGAAAAAGCAGTGACAAGCGGCTAACCTGTCGCCTACACAATCACACACCCAAAACCCGATATACCATTAGTCGCTTTTTACGACATGCTAGGCAAGAACCACAGTTGGCATATTCTTTTTAAGTCCCAGACCAACATGGGACAGTGGGCTGGGTTAGATGGAAAGCTGTGAAAAAGGAGTGACAAGTGGCTAGCTCGTCGCCTACTCAGTCACATACCCAAAAGCCCGTAAACCATTAGTCGCCTCTTACGACATGCTAGGCAAGAACCACAGTTGGCACATTCTTTTTTTTTTGTCCCAGATTAACATGGGCCAAGTCCCAGACCAACATGGGACTATACAGATCACTTTTAGTAAAAACACTATTTGACCTTAAATATAAGGGCCCTCCTAATTAAAGGTTACCCCGGCATGCAAACGTGGACTGCAAATAAATTTGCTTACATCTATACTAATTCTAGCTGACCCAGCGAACTTTGTTCCGCCTTAGAGGAAATAAAAAATAAGCAGATTTTAGATGTTATTAAGTTAATTTTTTTATTAGGTAATAAAAAATTTAAAAATGATATAGGGATAAAAAGTATCCTTTGTTAGATTCCTGGTTCTAAGCTACCTCTCCACCAATTTTCAGCTAAATCGGTTCAGCCGTTCTTGAGTTATAAATAGTGTAACTAACACGACTTTCTTTTATATATATAGACTAGCTGTCCCGGCGAACTTCGTATCGCCCAGTAAATGAAAATCGACATTGATTTGTCGATTGACATTTAACATTGACAGATACGAATCCCACCGTTTTATATGAGAAAATACTTTTGCTTTTATTTTGTTTTATCGTCAATTTTTCAATGTTTTTAATAGTTATTCTGTTATTCTGGACGAAGACAAATTCAACAAATTAAAAACAACGTAAATCGGTTCAGCCGTTCTCGACTTATAAGTGGTGTAACAAACACGACTTTGTTTTATTTATATAGAAGATTATAAAGAGAAAAGATTTGTATTTTTGTGTGTTTGTATGTTTGTAATGTATAAACTCAAAAACTACAGGACTGATTTTGAAAATTATTTTACCAATAGGAAGCTACTTTATCAGGAAGTAACATAGGCTATATTTTATCCCCGTATTTTTACGAGAGTGGGAACTACGCGGGTGATACCGCGGGGCGCTGCTAGTACTAGATATAATATAACATACTTTAATCTAAATATTATTTTTAATTGTATTTTTTTTTATTAAATTTAAATTTAAACAGACGCAGCCAAGAAGGACTGTACTATTTTGCGCTAGAATATTTGTGGTTTATCTAAAAATATATCTATATTTGTTTTTTGGTGAATATGGTTAAAGGGGCCTGCTGCCACTTTGACTCTGCCTACCCCTTCGGGGATTATGGGTGTGATGTTATGTTATGTTATGTTATGATATCAACATCACAAGTTTTACAAAATTTATTATATTGCCTTTGCAATCCTTTCATGGTGGCGTGGTGACCCAGATGGGGTCTGCTGCCCTTTATTGCAAAAGGGATATATCTATGCATATGGAAACGTTTCCATAATAATGGTTTATATCTGATACTTTCAATAAATTCATTTTTATATCTTCCGAATAAGTATGCCCGAAGCATTATAATAAATAAATAAATAATAATAATAAATATTCAACGACATCACATAGATTGATCTGACTCCGAAGTAAGTAGCTTAAGCACTTGTGTTACGGATATCAGAAACAACAGTGGTATTACAAATATATACTTAAACAGCACCCTTAACCGACGAGCGTGTATGAAAAGACTTATGAATGTAGAAGAAGCGAAAGGTGTATGTCAGGATCGTAGCAAATGGAAGTACGTGATCTCTGCCTACCCCCATGGGAAAAAGGCGTGACATTATGTATGTATATATACTTAAATATTGGATATTAACACCCAGACACAGAACAAACACAAGTATTCATCATCATCATCTTCCTAGCGTTATGTCCCGTGCTTAGACGGGGTCCGCTTAGACCATGATCCAGGATGTAGCGAGTCTGGTAATTACATTGAAGCGACTGCCGATCTGACCTTCGTAACCCTAAGATAGGGGAACCAGACAATTTTTGGATCATGGTTACAAATCCAAATTTATTTGAATTTGCAGGTTTCATCACGATGTTTTCCCTCACCGTCGAGCTAGTGGTATAAATACGTACATAGATTTGAAAAATCCAGAGGTACGTGCCCGGGTTTGAACCCGCACTCCTCGGTTAAGAGGCGCGTGTCCTTACCATTGAGCTACCACCGCTCCAAACACAAGTATTCATCATACGAACATTTGTCCTAGGTGGGGATCGAACCCATAACTCTTAGCGCATGGGGCAGGGTCACTACCGAATACGCCATCGAGCTTGTCAAAATTATATGACATTAAAGACACGCACCTCTAATGCGTAAAGATTGGTTCCTGCGCGAGTCCATTCGAATTCTCAAAACTAAGATCGAAGCACGTAATTATACCAATAGCTCATCAATGAGGGAAAACATCGTTCGGGAGTCAATAAATTAAATAAATATGGATATGTAACCAGTCCCATGTTGGTCTGGGACTTATAATAATGTGCCAAATGTTTTCCTTGCATAGCAAGTCGTATAAGGCGACTAATGGGATATAGAGCTTTGGGTATGTGATTGAGTGAGCGACAAGCTGGCCACTTGTTACTACTTTTTCTCAATTTTTTCATCTAAACCAGCCCATTATTATTTTGGCTAATTGTAGTTAAAGGGGCTTGCTACCCTTTTGACTCTACCTACCTCTTCGGGGATAACGAGCGTAATGTTATGTATGTAAACATGATACATTCGGTCTTGTTAGCTCTCTGAGGGTTAAGAAGGTCAATTGGCAGCGAATGCAATATAATAACCACACTCGATAAATTAATATTACGATACAAGATGACTCCAGACTACGAATAAGACATAACGCTAGGAAGACGCTGACTAATACATGAATCATTGTTTTAGCGATCCCATATGGTGTTACACATGGCTATTACCAACTATTATGCTAAATTTAATGGCTAAAACTGTTTTAGACGAGCGCAATTAGTATTTTATGGCACTTTTAAAAGCCATTCCGTTTTATGATAATGACCACGGACTTCTATTTAGAAATAATCAATGAGTGAGGGACTTTTTGAAACTTTAAAACAGTTCGTTTCTGTGACCATAAATAGTATTATATAAATGAAAACAAAAATTCTGTATCTCCTTCATTCTTCCATTATACAATCTGCCTCTAAGCGTTATTGTAACACTAAACTTGTTTCTTAGATAAACAAAGATATGCAAATTAAGGCGAACGAACCAACAGTTTATATAATATAAATATACGAACAATTTTCCATCTAACCCAGCCCATTGTGCAATATTGGACTAGGACTTAAAACTGCGCCAACTGTGTTTCTTGCCTAGCATGTCGTAAAAGGTGACTAATAGTATATGGGGTTGTGGGTATGTGATTGTGTAGGCGACGAGCTAGCCATTTGTCACTACTTTTTCGCAATTTTCTATCTAACCCAGCCCAGTTTTGTGTTTGGCTGAATCTGGTTAAAGGGGCATGCTGCCCATTTGACTACCTACCCCTTCGGGGATTACGGGCGTGATGTTATATGTCTGTCAGACATTACATATGCTTAGAAGAACTAATCAAATTCGTATTTCCCCGTTAAAAAATCAGTCGTACAAACCCTGTTTGTGACAGTCGACAATTGAATGGACCCAAGAATTTAATCAAAGAGTCGAAAATAAAAGGAAGCAACTTGTTACCAATGAATCCGTCCCTCAAAATTGGGCTCCTCTATCAATAACCGGGAGGGGGGTGACCAATCAGGGCTCGGAATCAAAAGGCTATTCCCCTACAGCCATACGAAATAGGACATAATTCGCACGATGCAGGAAGCCGAGCCCAATTTTTGTAGAGAATCGAACGTTCTGATTGGGAGACCTGAGACGTGCAAATTTTTGAAGTGCTTTTGAAACTTTATCGTGTATAAGCCGTTTGTTTATGCATGCCCAAAATGGAAGAACAAATAATATTGTTTATCCAAATGTTTTGAATTAAGTTTTAAAATAGCTAGCTATTAATATATTTTTTTTTTGTTTGAATAAATGCCCCACAATTCAGTCTATTATTCTAACATGTTCATACAGCTTTAATGTAGGCGCGGCGCATTTTTTTATCTTTTTAATGATTATAAAAAACTACAAATAAAAAATATTGCGATTTATTTCCGACAAAGGAAACAAAGTGAATCAAATTTAAATGATTGTGTCGCATTTTTTTTTGTTAAATGCACAGAGCTATAAAGCTCTTTGGACTTTCCTTGGACTCTGCATATCCGTTCGGGGATTGCGGACAATAGTATGTATCTATACGTAGGATTGATGGATGATGTACGACAGATACGTACAACGGAATGATGTGAAGTGTGTAAGAAGGAACGTAGTAGAGTAACAGAGACGAAAGATTCTTGAAAGAGGAATGTGAGACAAATTATGGATGACGGATTTGGAAAGACTTGTGGAAGAAAATTTAATGTTTATAAGCTTATAGAAGAATAAACCACGTGTTAGTACCAGGAATCGTGTTTCATTTGCTGTGAGTCACGGATATATTCTGCACACTACATATCACCGGAAATCACCGCGATACCAGCGCCATCTTCATTGACAGAGAAGTAAACGGAACGCCAGCGTTGCCTAGCAACGCTTAGCAGAGTCTACGAGGTAGCAGTCAGCGAGAGGGAGCTCACTTTCGGCTAATCGCTCTCCGGATGTGCAATTTCTAGAAACTGCCGCGTTCCCTTGAGATGGAGTGGCTTATTGCAGAAAATAGTGAACCGGCCGTGCCTTCTCCAACATATAAAACTAATCTTCCAATGCACCCCAATATGAACGAGGGTGTGGTCAGCACCGCCTGAATATTTATCGATAGACGATGAGGCCGGCCGGCGCTGCGTGCCGCGCATACCCGCCATTGTGGCCGCAGGCTTACAAGCCGTGCCCTACATACGCCGACCGTGTTGGGTAATAAGTTCACACGGGACCTTAGACAAACGCAGAGAAAATATTGTACACTGAATGTTTATTTAATCTAGAAAAGCAAAAAAATTACGAATGCACAGCGCGTTATGTCACTGTGGCATAACATTTTTATGTAGAACTTTTGATGCGCCGTATCTTCATAATTTTTTGAGTATTAGTTATAGCAAAAATAAAGTTTTCTAGCTAACCCAGCCCATTTTCCCAAGTAAGTCTGAGACTTAAAAATAATGTACCAACTGTGGTTATTGCCTAGTATGTCGTAAAAGGCGACTAATAGTATATCGGGATTTTGGTATGTGATTATGTAGGCGACAAGCTAGTCACTTGTCTCTATTTTTTACAAGGATCCATCTAACCTAGCCTAGTTTTATTTTGTCTGAATGTGGTGAAAGGAGCCTACTGGCCCTTTGACTCTGCCTACCCCTTCGGGAATTATGAGCGTGATGTTATGTATGTATGTTATTTTTAATATATTAACCAACTAAATATAATGTCTTTTTTATCCAGAAACGTTCCCTATTGCGCCAATTCAGTTCACTACGTATGTGTCATCTCACAGCATATAGCTTATTAGCGCATAAATCTTTGCACACAATTAAGATAATTCCATTAATGCTATGTTGCCCCCTGTTATACCCGGCCAGTTGCTGTGTTAACGCAAATATTTATCGATAGACAATGAGGCCGGCCGCGCTTCGTACCGCGCATACCCGCCATTGTGATCGTAGCCTTATATGCCGTGCCTTTAACTTAAGAAAAATTAGATAAATCAAAAGGCTGGCGCAAACAGTTACTGATCTGAATACCCGACATTGTAGCCGCTAGCTGGAACATGCTGCCTTACAAGTCGTGCCTTATGTATATAGGCACAGCTTCTAAGATAGCATGTTCCAGCAAGTTCCAGTTCCAGCAAACATCTTGTAGAGTAATAAGTTCATATGGAACCTTTGAACACATCCAACACAAAATGGAACACGTCTAACACAGTTTAACACAGGTCTGGGCACGATAGCGATAACTTAGTTCTTTACTTGTCCACTTAATCTTCCAATATGTGCTGTTGCAAAGCATCTGGAGTTATTCGACAAGTGTTATTAGCTTAGCATCAAACGACGTATGCTATTTTGTACTATATACCAGTTTGTCACAGTTATATTACTGGTCATAATCTTCCAAAAGTCCACGGCAGTATCATAACCCGATACTAAAGATCCGTTCAAGATTGAACCTTATATTCGACATTCTGAATACTCGAACGAAAGACCATATCTATTCACCAAACCACGCAGGTTCCAAGTCGCGAACTACCGCGCCAATACCAATATATTGTTACGAACTTCTGCAGCTCTCAAACTTCAGATAAGCGCACAAATCACATGATTCACACCGTAAAGAAACTAAGCTGTTAGCGCTCGGAAACTGCAAGTTTGACGCGACTGTCTTCGATGCAATTTAAATTGAATAATTGAATTTATAGCCGCAGTTCGGAGTCGCGGGCCTGGCTAGCTGCCAGGTGCAACTCGGGCTGAGTTTGTAATTGAAAGTTTGCGAGTATGAGCTGTGAGCTGGTTCCGACGTGATATATCGTCGCCTGCTTAATATGGGGTGGGGATCGGGTAGTCTCGGTGAATGCGGTATGCGATCTTGCGCACACTGCGGTGTTTCTACGAGTTTTGGGTTGGAGTTTGTTTCGGTGGATTGTGATTTTTTTTAATCGTTTGTCTTGGAGCTCAAAAGCATGTGCCTTGTCTTGTCATTGTTGTCAATTAAACACTTGTCATTATTTTTTCACACCTTTCCATCTAACCTGATTTTATTAATTGGGTTCAATTTGTTTAGATGATTTAATTAATTTAGCTCGCTTAGATGGCAAATTGTTAACAAGCAGTGACAAGTGGGTAGCGTCGTCTAAGCAATCACAAATCCTGAACTCTATACACCATCAGTCGCCTTTTACGACATTCTATACAAGAAAAACAGTTGGTACATTATTTTTGAGTCCGAAACCAACATGGGACATGTATGTAAGTATATTATGTCCAGTATACATCAACAATAACGCGTAATCCGTCGAACAGAATAATTTAACAATGCTTTCAAGACCGTTGCGCGAATTGCTACGCTCCCTCGCTCCCAGTACTTAGAAATTGCACTAAAATCATAATTGTTAATAACAGGGTCACCAAAAATAACTTCCGAAACATTCTCTCGCATATGGCACCGGCATGGCTACTCATTCCGTCGAAATAAATCAAAACCCTCCTTCTACGAACGCCGGCGCAATAAAATTTATATGATGCGTACGCTCATCCTCATTAATGGAGAAAAAAAAGTAAACTCTTTCCCACAAGTTTGTTTTGACACGAGGAAGATATTAAAGAGGCGTCATAGGACAAAATAATAAAAAACGGCCAAGTGGGAGTCGTCCGACTTTATCGACTCAATTGTTTTTTTTCTTTTTTTTCTTTTTCTTAGTATTTTTAATATGTTGTATGTGTTTGTCATTATTCATATGCCTGTTTTATTTACCGATATAAAAACATTATCATCCATTAATGATAATAAAATATGCCATGTAAGTCATTAACAACCTTAAATAAAGCAACTTAAACAATAGGCATAACAAATTTAAATATCTTAAAATCATTGTCTTCAAACATCCCATTTAAGACCATAAAATGAGCTATGAAAATAAAAACAAGCATGCAATTAGCGTCCAAATTAACCAAAGACACACTTGCCTACTTTTTCTGAACAACTTCATTGGTGTCTCTCAAGCCTCATCACCACGTTAATCAAAACAGTCACGTTATCTATTAAGTTCCATTATATTGACTTGTTGAGCATTCTTGCCACGAAACCAAAGACCGCGGCTTCGAATCCCGCTAGGGGCAAATATTTGCGTATAAATAATATAAATACATATAAATTACTGGAATCTAGATCTATGAATAAAATATCGAGTCATCTTAAAATAGATACTATGCTATTTTAAGTCGATGAAAAAAGCACTCAAAATAAATAGAGATATAATATAATTTTATGTGACTTTTGTAAACATTGCGAAGAGTATAGATCTTTTGACAGACACAGTATATAATATACCTTTATAAATAAGAAAACAACTGCACATATATCAAAGAAAAACATATTAAAAACCATAGATTATTAAATGCATAAATACAATTATACTCGACAGGCCCGTTGGTCGAGTAGTCAGAGACCTGTCCAGAGTCCTGGCCACAAAACCGAGTGTCGCGGGTCCGAATCCCGCTAGGGGCAAATGTTTCGTGTGATGAACATGTACATTTGTACTTGAGTCATTGACGTTTAAAAACGCATTTGAGTATGTCTATCCATTCACCTAGTATTCATAGGACAAGCTTATGGCTTAGTTTGGGACTAGAGAATTAGTGTGTCAATACGAATAATTTATTTATTATATATTATTATTATTTTAGTAGTATAAATATTAGATTTATTGTATCCATGACGATGGAAAAAGTACCTAAATACCAACATTAATTATTGCCGGTTCTTTGCTACATAACATCACGCCCATAATCCCTAAAGGGGTAGGCAAAGTTAAAGGGACAGCATGCCCCTTCAACTACATATAGCCAAAAATAAAGCCGGGCTGGGTTAGATGAAAAATTTTGAAAAAGCAGTGACAAGCGGCTAACCTGTCGCCTACACAATCACACACCCAAAACCCGATATACCATTAGTCGCCTTTTACGACATGCTAGGCAATAACCACAGTTGGGATATTCTATTTAAGTCCCAGACCAACATAGGACAGTGGGCTGGGTTGGATGGAACTGTAATTATTTTACGTTAAACACACATAAAGTGACTACCATATACATAATTATCATCACGCCCGTAAACCCCCGAAGGGGTAGGCAAAGTCCAAAAGGGCAGCTAGCTTCCTTACCTACATTCAGCCAAAAAATAAAAGCGGGCTAGGCTGGGTTAGATCGAAAATTGTGAAAAATTCTATACAATCACATACCTAAAGCCCTATCTATAACCATTAGTCGCCTTTTACGAAATGGTAGTCAAAGAACACAGTTGCCACATTCTTTTTTAAGTCTCAGACTAACGTGGTACAGTACCATCAACCAAATGTTTACGGTTGATACTACTATTATTTATTATAGCTTCTGCCCGCGGCTTTGCTCGCGTGGTACATCGATTAAACATAGCCTATATGTTATTCGAGTGTATGAGCTATATTATTTTAGAGTTACATTAAAATCCATTCAGTAGTTTTTATGTGAAAGAGTAACAAATATCCATCCATACTTACAAACTTTCGCATTTATAATATTAGTAGGATTACCTTAAATGACCGCCGAATCAGGAAACTCCATGAAATATTTTACTAGAAGATTTACTAGTGTTTTTGAAGGCAATAAATGACGATAATTTAATTTCCCAGAAAGATAAATGTCCATCTATGAAAACCCACATACGTACTGAAAGATAAACATTTCCTACACTTTCCCGTTTAAATTCTGCCCACATTTTTGCCTCAAATAAAGTCCTCCAACGATAAACAGTTGCTTCATTCCCGGAAACGAAAATATCATCAAAGACGTGTAAACAGCCTTAACGTCACTAATTAGCGCGGACAAACAGTCAAATAACGCAGCTTACAAGCCAATTTGTTGTTCAAACTCCCGGGAGCCACGGCTTCACGTGATTACTATACGTATATATTTTGAGTACTTCATAAAGTCTTCTGTAATTTAAAAAAAAATAAAATATTGTATATTTTAAAAATGGGGGGGGGGGGGCAATAAAATAATCATCATCTTCCTAGCGTTATGTCCCGTGCTTAGACGGGGTCCGCTTAGACCATGATCCAGGATTTAGCGAGACTAGTAATTACATTGAAGCGACTGACGATCTGACCTTCGTAACCGCCAGATAGGGGAACAGACAATTTTTGGATCATGGTTACATATCCAAAGTTGTTCGAATTTGCAGGTTACATCACGATGTTTTCCCTCACCGTCGAGGTAGTGGTATACGTACGTAGATTTGAAAAACCGTAGAGCTTGTATGAAAAGGATTATGAATGTTGAAGAGGCGAGTGAGGTGTGTAAGGATCGTGCCATATGGCGTTCGGTTCTCTCTGCTAGGGAAGTGGCATGAAGTTTAGTTAGTTAGTTAGATTTGTAAAATCCAGAGGTACGTGCCCGGGTTTGAACCAGCACTCCTCGGTTAAGAGGCGCGTGTAACCTTAATTTTGAGCTACCACCGCTCTCGGGGGGCAATAAAATATTATTGATAGTAAATAGATTAGCAGGTACCTTGGCACACGAGTTCCAGGGGGTGGCAGGGTACGCCTATAGTAAAAAAACATATGTATTTTACAGTAGGCTTACTTATCGCCTACATCAATAGAAACCCTATTTATCCAGTACACTACTAATCGCTTTTTATGACATGCTAGACAATGAACATAGTTCATATTAACTTTTGGAGTTCCAGACCAATTTTTTTAATTTAAATACTTACTCATATTTGATCTCTGCCTACCCCCATGGGAAAAAGGCGTGACATTATGTATGTGTACTCATATTTTGGGGCTATTTAGAATTATCTCTAAAGTTACAGCTAGCAGTAAGTACGTTATATACGTAGCGTAGCAACGATTCCTTTACGAGTATTTAGCAGCGCCACCTACCAGCATTAGGAGGGATTACGCAGGGCTGACACACGTGCCTGACCTAATTATTATTTGACTATAGTCAGATGTCTTTAATGGCGAGCCTGGGATCTCGCACACGTATGATACATTCGGGGATAAATCTTAAAGGTTATCTTTTCCTATTTTATTTTTAACTTAACTTGTACAAAGATGCATAAAGCTGTATACTCATAAAAAATCTATGCTGAACATTTTCTCGCTTGATTATATTATTAAACAATAAAGTCAACTAACTTAAAAATAATGTAACAACTGTGGTTATTGCCTAGTATGTCGTAAAAGGCGACTAATGGTATATCGGGTTTTTGGTATGTAATTATGAAGGCGACCGCGCATACCCACCAATGTGATCGCAGCCTTATAAGCCGTACCTTTAACTTAAGAAAAATTTGATAAACCAAAAGGCTGGCGCAAACAGTTACTGATTTGAATACCTGACATTGTAGCCGCTAGCTGAAACATACTGCCTTACAAGTCGTGCGGGCGTGAGTCGTGGAACATGCTATCTTAGAAGCCGTGCCTATAGGCTTCTAAGATAGCATGTTCCAGCAAGTTCCAGTTCCAGCAAACATCTTGTAGAGTAATAAGTTCACATGGAACCTTTGAACACATCCAACACAAAATGGAACACAGATATGTTTAACACAGGTCTGGGCACGATAGCGATAACTTAGTTCTTTACTTGTCCACTTAATCTTCCAATGTGTGCTGTTGCAAAGCATCTGAAGTTATATAGCACTATTACCTTAGTATCAAACTACGTATGCTATTTTGTACTATATACCAGTTTGTCATAATTATATTACTGGTCATAGTCTCCGAAAAGTCCACGGCAGTATCATAACCCGATACTAAAGATCCGTTCAAGATTGAACCTTATATTCGACATTCTGAATACTCGAACGAAAGACCATATCTATTCACCAAACCACGCAGGTTCCAAGTCGCGAACTACCGCGCCAATACCAATATATTGTTACGAACTTCTGCAGCTCTCAAACTTCAGATAAGCGCACAAATCACATGATTCACACCGTAAAGAAACTAAGCTGTTAGCGCTCGGAAACTGCAAGTTTGACGCGACTGTCTTCGATGCAATTTAAATTGAATAATTGAATTTATAGCCGCAGTTCGGAGTCGCGGGCCTGGCTAGCTGCCAGGTGCAACTCGGGCTGAGTTTGTAATTGAAAGTTTGCGAGTATGAGCTGTGAGCTGGTTCCGACGTGATATATCGTCGCCTGCTTAATATGGGGTGGGGATCGGGTAGTCTCGGTGAATGCGGTATGCGATCTTGCGCACACTGCGGTGTTTCTACGAGTTTTGGGTTGGAGTTTGTTTCGGTGGATTGTGATTTTTTAAAATCGTTTGTCTTGGGACTCAAAAGAATGTGCCTTGTCTTGTCATTGTTGTCAATTAAACACTTGTCATTATTTTTTCACACCTTTCCATCTAACCTGATTTTATTAATTGGGTTCAATTTGTTTAGATGATTTAATTAATTTAGCTCGCTTAGATGGCAAATTGTTAACAAGCAGTGACAAGTGGGTAGCGTCGTCTAAGCAATCACAAATCCTGAACTCTATACACCATCAGTCGCCTTTTACGACATTCTATACAAGAAAAACAGTTGGTACATTATTTTTGAGTCTGAAACCAACATGGGACATGTATGTAAGTATATAATGTCCAGTATACATCAACAATAACGCGTAATCCGTCGAACAGAATAATTTAACAATGCTTTCAAGACCGTTGCGCGAATTGCTACGCTCCCTCGCTCCCAGTACTTAGAAATTGCACTAAAATCATAATTGTTATTAACAGGGTCACCAAAAATAACTTCCGAAACATTCTCTCGCATATGGCACCGGCATGGCTACTCATTCCGTCGAAATAAATCAAAACCCTCCTTCTACGAACGCCGGCGCAATAAAATTTATATGATGCGTACGCTCATCCTCATTAATGGAGAAAAAAAAGTAAACTCTTTCCCACAAGTTTGTTTTGACACGAGGAAGATATTAAAGAGGCGTCATAGGACAAAATAATAAAAAAACGGCCAAGTGCGAGTCGTCCGACTTTATCGACTCAATTTTTTTTTCTTTTTCTAAGTATTTTTAATATGTTGTATGTGTTGGTCATTATTCATATGCCTGTTTTATTTACCGATATAAAAACATTATCATCCATTAATGATAATAAAATATGCCATGTAAGTCATTAACAACCTTAAATAAAGCAACTTAAAAAATAGGCATAACAAACTTATATATCTTAAATTCATTGTCTTCAAACATCCCATTTAAGACCATAAAATGAGCTATGAAAATAAAAACAAGCATGCAATTAGCGTCTAAATTAACCAAAGACACACTTGCCTACTTTTTCTGAACAACTTCATTGGTGTCTCTCAAGCCTCATCACCACGTTAATCAAAACAGTCACGTTATCTATTAAGTTCCATTATATTGACTTGTTGAGCATTCTCGCCACGAAACCAAAGACCGCGACTTCGAATCCCGCTAGAGGGAAAATATTTGCGTAAGTTACTGGAATCTAGATCTATGAATAAAATATCGAGTCATCTTAAAATAGATACTATGCTATTTTAAGTCAATGAAAAAAGCACTTAAAATAAATAGAGATATAATATAATTTTATGTGACTTTTGTAAACATTGCGAAGAGTATAGATCTTTTGACAGACACAGTATATAATATACCTTTATAAATAAGAAAACAACTGCACATAATATCAAAGAAAAACATATTAAATACCATAGATTATTAAATGCATAAATACAATAATACTCGACAGGCCCGTTGGTCCAATAGTCAGAGACCAGTCCAGAGTCCTGGCCACAAAACCGAGGGTCGCGGGTCCGAATCCCGCTAGGGGCAAATGTTTCGTGTGATGAACATGTACATTTGTACTCGAATCATTGACTTTTAAAAAGGCATTTAAGTATGTCTATCCGTTCACCTAGTATCCATAGAATTAGTGTGTCAATCCGAAGAATTTATTTATTACTAGCTGTGCCAGCGGTGTCACCCGCGTTTATGATTAATATTATAAAGACTATTTCCGTCATACATGATTTCTATGTAACTTTAACCATTAAGGCTGCACACGCAACGGAAGCTTAAAAAATTGAGTAACTTTTCCCGTTTTCCCAACATTTCCCTTCACTACTCTGCTCCTATTAATTGTAGCGTGATGAAAAGTATACTATAACCTACCCAGGAGTATGAAGAATAATTGTATCAAGTTTCGTTAAAATCCGTCGAGTAGTTTTTGTTTCTATAGAGAACATACAGACAGACAGACAGACAGACAGACAGACAAAAATTTTACTGATTGCATTTTTGGCATCGGTATCGAGCACTAATCACCCCCTGATAGTTATTTTGAAAATATATTTCATGTACAGAATTGACCTCTCTACATATTAATTATAAGTATAGATATTATTATTTTAGGAGTATAAATATTAAATTTATTGTATCCATGACGATGGAAAAGTACCTAAATACCAACATTGATTATTGCCGGTTCTTTGCTAAGAACAATAGTATCAACTGTAATTACATACATACATAACGTACATAACATCACGCCCATAATCCCTAAAGGGGTAGGCAAAGTCAAATAAAACCGGGCTGGGTTAGATGGAAAATTGTGAAAAAGCAGTGACAAGCGACTAACCTGTCGTCTACACAATCATACACCCAAAAACCCGATATACCATTAGTCGCCTTTTACGACATGCTAGGCAAGAACCACAGTTGGCATATTCTTTTTAAGTCCCAGACCAACATAGGACAGTGGGCTGGGTTGGATGGAACTGTAATTATTTTACGTTAAACACACAAAAAGTGACTACCACATACATAAATATCATCACGCCCGTAAACCCCCGAAGGGGTAGGCAAGTCCAAAAGGGCAGCTAGCTTCCTTACCTACATTCAGCCAAAAAATAAAACCGGGCTAGGCTGGGTTAGATCGAAAATTGTGAAAAATTCTATACAATCACATACCCAAAGCCCTATAACTATTAATCGCCTTTTACGACATGCTAGGCAAGGAACACAGTTGGCACATTCTTTTTTAAGTCTCAGACTAACATGGTACATACAGTACCATCAACCAAATGTTTACGGTTGATACTACTATTATTTATTATAGCTACTGCCCGCGACTTTGCTCGCGTGGTACATCGATGAAACATAGCCTATATGTTATTCGAGTGTATGAGCTATATTATTTTAGAGTTACATTAAAATCCATTCAGTAGTTTTTATGTGAAAGTGTAACAAATATCCATCCATACTTACAAACTTTCGCATTTATAATATTAGTAGGATTACCTTAAATGACCGCCGAATCAGGAAACTCCATAAAATATTTTACTAGAAGATTTACTAGTGTTTTTGAAGCCAATAAATGACGATCATTTAATTTCCCAGAAAGATAAATGTCCATTTATGAAAACCTACATACGTACTCAAAGATAAACCTTTCCTACACTTTCCCGTTTAAATTCTGCCCACATTTTTGCCTCAAATAAAGTCCTCAGATAAACAGTTGCTTCATTCCCGGAAACGAAAATATCATCAAAGACGTGTAAACAGCCTTAACGTCACTAATTAGCGCGGACAAACAGTCAAATAACGCAGCTTACAAGCCAATTTGTTGTTCAAACTCCCTGGAACCACGGCTTCACGTGATTACTATACGTATATATTTTGAGTGCTTCATAAAGTCTTCTGTAATTTAAAAAAAAAAAATTGTATATTTTAAATATGGGGGGGGGGGGGGGGCAATAAAATATTCATTATCTTCCTAGCGTTATATCCCGTGCTTAGACGGGGTCCGCTTAGGCCATTTGGACCAGCGCCCTACAGGGGGGGCTCCGAATACTCCTGTGGTATCCCTGCCTGTCGTAGGAGGCGACTAAAAGGGCCTTTGGGGCTGTGGAGTGTTTGCGGGGGGGCCTGCATTCACTTCGTTAAGCAGCCCCAGAGAAGATGACGACACGTGGATCCTCGTCCGTTAAATAGGATGGGGTGACACTGTGGTCTGTGCCGTCATAAGCACCGCGAGGTGTTCTGGGGGCGAGGTTGCCTCTCCCTCGAGATGGGCCGCATGGATCGGCAGCGGCGTAGACGTAGATTTCGCGTAGAGTCCCGAGTGGGGAGCCCGGAATCTGCGCCAACGCCCGAAGAATGACCACCGTGAGGTTTAGTCGGTAGTAGAGTGCTTTCCCGGCCTCTGAGCCCGACACATCCCTCGTAGGCCGAACCTAGGTTTACTTGGACGGTGCGTAAATGCATTCCTCACGTTAAAAAAAAAAAAAAATTTTGGATTATGGTTACATATCCAAAGTTGTTTGAATTTGCAGGTTTCATCACGATGTTTTCCCTCACCGTCGAGGTAGTGGTATACGTACGTAGATTTGAAAAACCGTAGAGCTTGTATGAAAAGGATTATGAATGTTGAAGAGGCGAGTGAGGTGTGTAAGGATCGTGCCATATGGCGTTCGGTTCTCTCTGCCTACCCCGCTAGGGAAGTGGCGTGAAGTTTAGTTAGTTAGTTAATTAGATTTGTAAAATCCAGAGGTACGTGCCCGGGTTTGAACCAGCACTCCTCGGTTAAGAGGCGCGTGTTCCATGGAAGCAGCGTACGCCTATAGTAAAAAAACATATGTATTTTACAGTAGGCTTACTTATCGCCTACATCAATAGAAACCCTATTTATCCAGTACACTACTAATCGCTTTTTATGACATGCTAGACAATGAACATAGTTCATATTAACTTTTGGAGTTCCAGACCAATTTTTTTATCTTAAATACTTACTCGTATTTGATCTCTGCCTACCCCCATGGGAAAAAGGCGTGACATTATGTATGTGTACTCATATTTTGGGGCTATTTAGAATTATCTTGAAAGTTACAGCTAGCAGTAAGTACGTTATATACGTAGCGTAGCAACGATTCCTTTACGAGTATTTAGCAGCGCCACCTACCAGCATTAGGAGGGATTACGTAGGGCTGACACACGTGCCTGACCTAATTATTATTTGACTATAGTCAGATGTCTTTAATGGCGAGCCTGGGATCTCGCACACGTATGATACATTCAGGGATAAATCTTAAAGGTTATCTTTTGCTATTTTATTTTTAACTTAACTTGTACAAAGATGCATAAAGCTGTATACTCATAAAAAACATATGCTAAACGTTTTGCTTGCTTAATTATATTATAACAGTAAAGTCAACTAACTTATCCAAATAAGATTACATTAATGCAATTTAAAATTTGTCTTATGTAAAATACTAGCTGTGCCCGCGCTGTCACCCTCGTTTAAATTGTTAATGCTATATAGCCTTTCTCAATAAATGGGCTATCTAACGCTGAAAGAATTTTTCGAATTGGACCCGTAGTTCCTGAGATTAACGCGTTCTAGCAAACAAACAAACTCTTCAGCTTTATAATATTAGTATACTCGTAGATTCGAATAAAATTAACAGTCCGTAACATTTTTCGTTTTTTTTTAGCCTTTGGACTGCGGATTAATATAAATCGCAGAGTTACATTATGATCTTTTTATCCATCCCTATAATACGGCATCTCGTCCTACATAATATATTTCGTTATAAAAAAAAATGTAATGGACGCCTTCTACCATGGTATCCAAGTTAATTTCTCATCTTACAACCAGGTTTTCTAATATTCGCTTCGCATTCATCCAGATTACAATCGTAATATTCGCAATCTTCCAAATCGGTCCTCAGACCCGATATCTCGTATAACACAGCCTTCAACGCAGCATGGTTACCATTAACCCAATACAACTAGCATATTTCTGCCACTAATACCTTAAGCCTAGTGCCATAGAGACTAAAGCCGCATAGCAGGATTTGCGTTCGGTAGATTTACCCGAATCTAAATAGTAATGATACGGTTATAATGCTATGAAGGTCGCGTTTGTTTAATTTACAAGACCGACTGGGCCCTCAATTTTCCATACGGGACATTAGGAAAACAATAGCGTCGCTGCGAACTGGATAAATGGGATATTATGAGGAATGTCTGGGCCGAGGATCAGAACTTTAGTCGTTTGTGCTGTAAACCTTTCGGGTTGTAGTTCGCTCTATAATTTGTTTGGACGTTCTTGTTTTTGGATGAATAATTATTGTTGTACCTAATAAATATATATACCTATGTTCCTCTTTGCAGTGCTTGCGACTTTGATATTTACTTAAATATCGTGTTTGGGTATAGGCAGCCTTCATTATACTAATCAAGATGAAATGTTATTACAAAAGTCAGGATGTTACTTTACATATATATATATATATACTACATAATATGTCATATTATGATATATTAAATAAAAATATATCTTTTAAAAGTTTTATTTTAGTAAGGTTATTATTTAATTGGATGTGATTTCTGCCTTTACCCATGGGAAAAAGGTGGCATTATGTATGTATTATTTAGTCTTAAACTAACTAAATTCCACGCCACTTCCCTAGCGGGTTAGGCAGAGAGAGCCGAACGCCATATGACACGATCCTTACACACCTCACACCTTCTTCAACATTCATGATCCTTTTAAGGCAATTTTTTGCTAAATTATAATGTGTAAAAGACCACAGAACCACTATATTTGAGTGATATGTTATTTTGTGTTGTAAAATATCCTGCTAATAAGTAAAAGGGTTCCCAAAATAATGAACATAGTAATATAATAATTTTTCATCGTAGTTTAAACTAAACACAGTATACATTGTCATTTTATATTCTGAAAATAAATAACAACGCTAAAAATGTCTCCCTGTCAATATCTCCCGCAACTTAGACATAAGAACTTCTCAACTTTTTAACTTCACGCTTTAAAACAACATTCAGAGATCACCTTGCAGTCTGAAACTTTTTAAATGGACGATTGAGATACAACCCGCAACATACGAAGTTAGGTTTTGCCCGGGGCCAGCCATTTAAGTATAATACAAACACTAAATTATGATAATGTTGTATTTGTAACAATCTCTGTAGGTAAGCGGAATTGAGTTTCATATATTATACAAAGCCTTCTTTGCCCTTAGGCTGTGATTACGGCAGACGTTTTTGCTAGCTTTTTCTTGCGGTTTTTCTTATGTCAATATAATATATAACATACTCATTTAAATAAATAAATAAATTCTCCAGACTGACACACTAATTCCCTAGTGCTAAAGTAAGCTTATGCTTGTATTATCGATACTAGGTCAACGGACAGACATACTTAAGTATGTTTATAAACATTCATCACACGAAACATTTGCTCCTAGGGTTTGAACCCGCGACAATTGGTTTCGTGGCCAGAGTCTCTGACCACTCGACCAATGGGCCAAATTTTCTTGTTGCCAAATTGTCTGAAATTGTTACCTCCCGATATGCACGGAACACTTACATAGAAACTTTGTGGTATGTTGTGTCCTTTTTTTATTCGCATATGCAGGTTTTATCTCCATTTTCCCACATCACCGAGCAAATGTATAAATCCAATATATATTTGGAAGCTCCAGAGGTCTGGATCCGGGTTTGAACCAGCACTCCTCGCATGAGAAGCGCATTTCCTTGCCATTGAGCTACCTTTACTAATAAATATGTACACACAAACATTATTATTCTTCTAACGGCTCAACTAGATAAAAAATACATCACATACATACAGCAAAAAGAATATCCTAAGAATTCGTAATTGAATTATTTACCTGAAAAATCCAAACAGAGCGTGCATTTCGCAAACCGAATAGCAAACCCGTTTTTGTCTACTTTAGTACTGTGAGGGAATTTAATTTTCTAAATACTCCAAGCTCTAACAAGCTCCACCAAGCTTTTGGGGTTGTGCAACGAAAGATGTAGGTCAAGTACCTAATTTGTTGCCGGCTAATAATAATTGGGGTTCAAAATAACCGTGTGGGAATGAGCGCATCTAAATAAAATATCCGCTAGATGGCGTAAATGTGACGTGAGGACAGTCTCACAAGGCATCATTACAACTGATTTTTCGGAAGGCTTTTGCGTGCATTCTCCGTTGATGATCAGAAGCAGTCGCTTCAATCCAGACTCGAAAATCGCGTCATTACCAGACTCGATTTTTTTTAGTTTGTTCTTTAAAAAATCCTTCGCATACTTAGATGTGGAATCAGATATATTGGTTTAATGGTTTTCTACACATTCATAGTAATAGTAGGTGTGTTGTTTAGCCATACTTCAATTTGGCAAATCGACAAATCCATCCGAGGTATGTGCCCGCTTTCGGAATGCTCGCATATGAGACGCGTGTTACCCAAACGATAGCTCAAAGAGCTGCCATCGCTCACAGCACGTCCGAACACAAGGCCTCAAAATTTAAACCCAGCTTTCGCCGAAAAGGGCCTCTTCGCGGGTCGAGTTTAAAAACTGTCGTTTAATTTAAACTTCATACGAGACTATCGGCCGGGCGGACATGTGACGCCGCTGGTGTTACTAACTTTGTGAGAAAAACGTCCAAAAAAACGACGCTGGCAGAAACCTAAAATTCGCCCTGATGGTCAGTGGGTGACAAAGAGTAGGCAGCGTAGAGGCTACGTCGCAGTCTTTAATGGAGATGATGACTGCATTAAAAAGCTATGATTCTATTTAGTCCGTCAGTTAGATTATACAAAAATACTAGGCACATATTTTTCGCTTTATCAAATTAACAAAAAAATACAAAGATAAAGAGCATCACAGTTTTGGAGTGGGGGCTTGCGACGTCACTATTTAGTAAAAATTGCACGAAAGTGGGACGTCACACGCAACTTGAATGCTTTGTATCTTCGTCAATGTTTGTTTGACAAAAAAAAATACGTGTTCAATATTTTTTTATAATCAAACTGTCAGACTAAATAATGTTTCTATTCTTATTAATATTATTAGCCCAAAAATAATTGTGTCTGTTGGTCTTGTTGTCATGTCAAACACAATTAACAGTTTGTGATGAAATTTGTACGGTACCTGAGCTTTGAACTATAAAAAGGCAACTTTTTATACATACATACATCACTCCCGTAATCCCCAAAGGGGTATGCAGAATCACAGGGGCAGCTCTTAACTAAATTCAGGCAAAAAATAAAAAACCGTGCTGTGTTAGATGGAAAGTTGTGAAGAAGTGGTAGCTATATCTATCCTAGAAATAATATGGATTCTACGCGACACACGATAGTCAACTGACAGACAAACCAAACTGCATGCGAATGGAGCCACGGGTAATAGTCTTTATAAAACCAATACCAACCCAATAACAATAGCAGGTAATCCCGAGGACGTTTGGAAAAAATAATGAGCATAATGACATTGGCTTTTTCCTGGTTAGACTTGACAGACGTGCTCATAAGTCCACGTTAATTAGGTAATTAGGTTGACTGTTGACATCATCAAACTGTCGTTTACAGAGGAAGTAAGGAAATTAAAAGCATATTTCTCTATTCCACTTGCCTGCAGGATAAGCATGCCAGAGGATTCAGCTACAATTGGTATATACTTATGTTCTGCTAAGATATAATCAAGCGCTGATAGCTCAATAGATTAGAATTAAGTCTAAATCACCACTTAGAGGATATGTCTATTATGGACGATTTAAGGAATATGTCTATAACGTTTCAAATGAACATGACAATTTTAATGAGCTTGTCGCCAGATGAAGTGGATTGAGTTGATAATTATAAAATGTATTGGCTTTTATTCTCTTCACTAAGACTGCAAACTGGTCGACCATGGTGCGTACGCGGCGGCTCGCGCGTGGCGGATGGCTAGAACAAACTTAAGTATTTCTCATTTCAACGACAGGCCCGTTGGTCGAGTAGTCAGAGACCCTGGCCACGAAACCAAGGGTCGCGGGTTCGAATCCCGCTAGGGGCAAATGTTTCGTGTGATGAACATCGACATTTGTGCTCGAGTCATGGATTTATGTATGTCTATCCGTTTACCTATCCATATCACAAGCATAAGCTTAGTTTGGGACTAGGGAATTGGTGTGTCAGTCTGGAGAATTTATTTATTTATTATTTATTTATTCTATCAAGTCGCGCGTGCCGCGTGTAGTACCGCGCGACTCACCGCGCCCGCGCCCGCGTCAGTCCGTTTTGCAGCCTTAGTAGGTATTTACAACAAAGCACGGTGGCCAATCGGACATTGGTTCCTGAGTACTTAGCTCCTAGATCGGAATAAGCATCTCCGGTTTTGGGTTTGAAAATGAATGTTATAACAATACTTGGTTCCGGTGCAACGTAGAATGAAGGCCCACATGCACATACACACAATCACGCCCCAAAAGCAGGGCCGCTTTAAACTATGCTGGGGCCTTTGGGCACACAAGAATTTGGGGCCCTTTTGGAAAGAATCATTGTGAGAAAGAGTTTTGAGAAAGAATGACCGCTCTCCACTACAATTGGTAACCAATAGGCAAAGAAATATGCTTGTAGCAACGTCATCATTTGGAAAACAGACAAATTGTTGTTCCTTCGGGGTTCTTGAGGATGGAGCCCTGGGCACCGGCCCTGTGTGCCCTTATGGTAAAGACAGTCATGCCCAAAAGTAAGGCAAAACAAAACAAATACACTTTTGCATTCACAATATTAGTCAAGACCGCTAACTTTAGTTAACTATTAGTTAAGTTACCAGCTGCTGTACATCTCGTATGACCCGACCCAGTCTAATCGTTGCTAATCTTTGCGGAGCGAGGCGGCTTATGCACGGCTGTAAAATTTAACGTGCACAATAAAGTACGGGCGAGTCCGGGAGGCGGGCGTAGTAGACACATGTGCACACAAGACCAATGTAGCCAGGTTTACAACTCCATGGATGCTGATAGAGGGATATCTATAATATAATACTTACCTGAGGCAAAAACCCCTTTTTACGGAAATTACGCGGACAGAGGAGTATGCGATTTGGCACAGTTAAAGTTTATATGACAGCCCCGTTAGTTGAGTGGTTAGAGAACCTGGTCATGAAACCAAGCGTCGCGGGTTAGAATCCCGCTAGGGGCAAATTCGTGTGATGAACATGGACATTTGTACTCGAGTGACGGTTGTTTATAAATAATTTAAGTAATCCGTTCACCTAGTATCTATAGCACAAGCATATAAGCTTAGTTTGTAACTAGAGAATTGGTGTGACAATCTGGAAAAGGAGTACAAAAAGCAAATATTAATATATAAGGCATTAGAAGTGTATACGCGAATTTCAACCTGTAGGCGACCACTTGGTTTTAATAAAGACTTCTATTCTAGAAATAAAGACAATATCTCGAGGCTGCATTTCAAGCAGATATCTGCTAAGCTAAGCTAAGTATATCTATTTGTATCTCACAATAGGAATTGTTTATTTCCGTGGACTTGTGGAAACAATTTCAACTAAGCTATGTTTTCTATATGAAGGGATGTCATAAAGGCACGTTCCAAGTTTTTCATAAATATTGAATTAAATAATAAACACAACCTGCTCCTTCCAGCTAAATAGGGAACGTTTCTACAACAGTAGCGGTATTACAAATAAAAAAAAACCTTTACTTAGTTAGTTACTAAGTTTTCCGCCACATTTGGACAGAAATTTTGTTAAAATGTATTAAGCCATACCAATATCTATAACATGTGCAAGATTTCATCTAATATCATTCACCGTTAAAACATGAGTAACAGGTACACTTTCAACCCTAGTCATTCCATATTTGTGGCATTATCAACATGTAAATCACCTTCAACATTTCACTGGCACTTATCGGGATAAACAGAACGTCCAAACTAAATAATAGGGTCCATCCCGAATTTATCCCTGCCCAGTTGGTCATATTGCCCAAGTTAGGGCCCACCGGTTAGGCAGTAAAATTTTACAACGGCATCCGCTGGAAACTGTAAAATTTACTGCGCCGAAACTGATGTTTGCGAGACGCCTTCTGCCCGTTTGAATTACGTAATTGATACGGGATGAGTGTAACGCTCTCGAAAACTGTTATGGCTGTCGTGTTACGGTGACTTCGGACGTTAGCAAGCGATAGCTTTATGTAAGTATGCATGTTTCAGGGAAGTTGATGTTAAATAGGATAGCCATGAAGAATGGCAGCCTTGAGGTTTAGTCGGTAGGGGAACCGGTGTTGCCAGCTGGTTCCGAGCCCGACACACCCTTGTAGCCTACACTTAGTCAGGTCTACTTGGACGATGCGTAAAGGCATTCCTCAAGTACAAAAAAAAAGGAGCATGGCAGTGTCCCTCCAAAACGTTGGAAGCGCAGAATATGAAGTAACCGCGAAAGGGTTAGTGTTTAATGTTTATATTCTTACTACGATCACTCGCATGTCTCATAGTAATCTGTACAAATATGTAATGAAAATTTTACGCCTTTATCACAAATGCGAATCATCTAACCAACCAACCTACTCCTTTGCGGCCTGTCATCATCACGTCGGTCACCAAATATGACCGCAAATGGTATGGAATGAGACGAGAGTAGGTGGATGTCTGATTTAATTACCGTCATATCACAGTTTATATATCTCTCAATCTGTTACTGTATGCTTAATTATATTATGTTTACTACATGCAGTACGTGCTGTATTTTACTACGTGTGGCAATGCGGCATAGTACATGTTTCAGCGAAAACGATGATAAAATAATATGGGGACATGACAGTGCCTACGCCAAGACAATGGAAGCGCAGGGTGACTACCTCGCTTTTCTTGAAGCGTTTTGTCATATTATTGTGCCCTTACAGATTCGGTCTCATCATAAGGACACGTTCATAGAAAGTTCACATGGGCCAGGCAACACATTTTGACTAAGGTGTTAGGTGTGCATACATACATACATAATATCACGCCCATAATCCCCGAAGGGGTAAGCAGAGTCGAAAGGGCAGCAAACTTCTTCAACCACATTCAGCCAAAAATAAAGCCGGGCTGGGTTAGATGGAAAATTGTGAAAAAGCAGTGACAATCGGCTAACATGTCGCCTACACAGTCGCACACCCGAAATCCGATATACCATTAGTCGCCTTTTACGACATGCTAGGCAAGAACCACAGTTGGCATATTCTTTTTAAGTCCCAGACCAACATGGGACAGTGGGCTGGCTTGGATGGAAAGCTGTGAAAAAGGAGTGACAAGTGGCTAGCTTGTCGCCTACTCAGTCACATACCCAAAAGCCCATAAACCATTAGTCGCCTCTTACGACATGCGAGGCAAAAACCACAGTTTGCACATTCTTTTTTTTTGTCCCAGATCAACATGGGCCAAGTCCCAGACCAACATGGGACAAATGTGTTAGGTGTGACTGCGCAAAAAATGATGTTTGCGAGACGCCTTCTGCCACATGTTTGAATTACTCCATTTTTGTCTGAATGTGCTTTAGGGAGCTTATTGTTAATCCCCAGCGGTAAATGAACACAAATATTTTACGTAGCAAATTTCTCTTTTATTTCAAGTAAATCCCTTTTGCAGCACTTAAAGATTTCTCACCTCAAAACAAGCTGTCCATCAGGAAAAATAAGACCAAACTGAAAAAATATTCAGAGTTCCCACCGGCTTTTTAATTTAGGTCCGACCAAAACAAAAATGTTTCCCCACATCTCTTAAAAAACCAAAACGTACTACTCGCACTTCAGCAAACAAAGGTGACCTATTAATAAAGCTCATTCCCACCACAGACTCACATACAGGCTGTAGCAAAAACTGGTTGCATTATTCAATGTTCATTTTTCATCTTACATACTCGAATATGGCCTTTATTCTGTTGTGATAGGGACTACCGTCTTCCATAAATTACACGGAGCTTCGCCTCCGCAATGTTATTTAGAAACGCTGCCATGGGATAATGAACTTTATTCTTTGAGGTATAAAGGTGAGTGGTTAGAAAGTGAGGTTGTTTAGAGTGAATAAAGATGAATGGCGCTGTCTGTTTCGTGGTAGGTGGTCTTTGACAGACGGATGCTCCTTTTACGCCAACGAGTTTGTGGGGCGATTTTTAATTTCAGTACGTCGTGTAATTTGTTTAATAAGTGTGTATTTCTAGAATGTGTTTCGGATTATGCTTTTAATATGAGAAGGAATAGCTCTTTCAGTATGAGTATGTTTTTAATGGTTTTTTTATATTTTCTCATTATTAGGCAAGAATAATTTATACTATATAAGTTTAAGAACTTTCACGATACTATTTATACTAGTATTGGTATTTTTTGATAATCTTCATAGACACGATTAATTCGATGCCAATGGAATAAATAACAGTTACCAACAATCGAACCACTCTTCAAGCCAAATACCGTTTTTTAACTAACTACTCGTCTTCACTATCGGCACCCACTTATAAAAGAATCATTGTTCTTAGTTGATGATTGCTGATTTTATACCATAATACCATTAGCCAAGAAACCAGATAAATTGGATCATATATACATTCATAGTCGAAAGTCTACGTTTCGCAGTGATTCCCCTTACAGTAGAGCTTGTGGCATCAACCCGTACTTGTATTGTACAAATATGCAAAAACAACCCTTACATCTGAGGTGACATTCCCCAGAATCCAATCTAGCACTGCTTTTAGATACCTATTTTAATTATTAGAGAAAACAGACTATACATACTATCAAACCCCCAATCCTGAAGTTGTAGGCAGAAATCTAAAAGCAGCAAGCTCTTTAACCGCCAAAAACCGCATAGACTTGGCTTAGATGGAAAATTGTGACAAATAGCCTTCATCACCCACATAACTTCAAACCCAACACCTAATACACTATAAGTAGCCTTTCACGACATGCTAGGCAAGAAAAACAGTTTTGAGTTCCAGACCAACATGGTACAAAGGCTAGGCAAGAAACATAGTTGATACATTACCTTTGAGTCCAGACCAACATGTGACACAGGCTAGGTATAAGGTTAATACTCAGCAGGCGCGAGCTGTGATAATGAAGACAAGTGACTGCTAATGACGGACCGACCACACACCACGCTTTACTTGACAACTGAATTTACGAGCCAGTCACACAATATTTGGGGTGGTGACCTTAAACTTAGATTAACCAATAGTATTTCTGTGTGACTTAATAGGGATGTGCCAACTGTGTTCCGTTTAGCTTTTCATACTAGGGTTAACTAACGTTATTTTTGTCTGCGAGCTATTTTTCTTGTTAAGCATGTTGTAAAAAGTGTTACCCACGTACCTACCTACAACAGTTTTATTTATATCCTAATTAAATTATTTTTTTCGGTTGAAAGTTATTAAAAGAGCTTGCTGTTCCATGGAATCAGGTATATTGGGTGTGATTTTAAGTACGCATAATTCCTTATTACACCAAATATACTCCCAATCTGTAGTTTAAATTTATTAAAAATATTGATTGATTTATAAATGCTGTGTGGTGTGTGTTGTAATTCAGGGGAAACATAAATGTTTTTCTATGTCAATCAAGGAGTCGTAATATTGTTTCAATTGACGTTTAAGCTTTGAGACCTCAACATTACCTTAAAATTACAATCACAAACTGTATAGGAGGAATAATATTCGAATAAATCGTTTAAAGGTATCATTTCTAAATCCACTCAAAACCATACAATATTTATAATATCATGGTTAGTATTATTACATCTATTATATTCATTTATAAATAATAATAATCATATATTTCAGCGTTTGGTTGACTGTTTCATTGCACATTAGTGGTGGTTTCGTGGTACCTACATTTTTCTATACCTCCAACTGTTCCTAAAAAAATCGTTTCCAAGCACAAAATATTGCGAACAGCATTAAGAACACAATATGCCACATAAAGCGTCACAAAAATACTAGTTAATAGACATGCCTTTTTAGTAGTTCAACCAAGGTTAATCCACGTTTATCACGACGATATCTCGTCTCACAAGTTACAGTTAAAAGTTAACCTTCAGTTATCTCGTTAATCATTGTCTCCTTGGAGTAGCGTTACCTAAAGTTAGCCCCCTGCTATCTCATAAATCTGTATCTTCAGCTATCTCGTAAACCGGGATCTTCAGGTCAGTGCCGCGTTAACTAAAGTTAACCTCCGGTTTTGGCTTAAACCGTTGTCTACTCAGTACAGCGTAACTAAAGGTGAGACCCAATTATCTCGTAAGCCATTGTCTCCGCAGTACAGCGTTAACTAAAGTTAACCCTCAGTTATCACGTAAACCATTGTCTCCAGTGGTGCAGCCGGCTCCGCAGCAACAATTTATCTCCTGGCGCTTGAGCGTGACGCGAGACGGACGCGACCATTTATTACGGGGAACAATTACATTCTGCGTTTTAAGAATACTGTCGCAAACTCTAATTGAAAGGTTGCTATGCTCTGCTTTGAGGCTTTCATTTGTTTGGGGAGCAGTATTGTACGCTAGATCGATAAAACTAGAATTAAGAGAGCTCAATGGTTAGGACCTCCCCGTTATTTGAAAGTGCTGGTTCGGCCCGTTGGACAAGTGGTCAGAGACCCTGTTCACGAAACCAAGGGTCGCGGATTCGAATCCCGCTGAGGGGCATATGTTTCGTGTGACGAAAATGAACATTTGTACTCGAGTCATGGATGTTAAGAAACGTATTTAAGTAGTATTCATAGCACAAGCTTATAAGCTTAGTTTGGAACTAGGGAACGTGTGTCAGTCTAAAGGATTTATTTATTTTATTTATTTATTTATTAGTATTGGTACCAAAATATCCTTTTAATAACAATAATGCCATCTATCATAGTCTATGCACATGTTTTTGGTCTATTGTACATGTCTATGCCTAAAAAGGTAAATAATAGTTTAGTCTATGATAAGATACTCTCTGCGATTTATTAGTTTCAAAAATAAAGTGCTGGTGTTGTCCTAACCGACTAAAGTTTAGGGTAGTGTTGCCACTCGATGGGCCAATATGGATAAATAAATAAATCGACAGTATTGATAGTCTATCGATAGGTACTGCAATGCTATCGGGAAACAGAAATTCTATCGATAGAATTGATAGTTTCGAACCAATGCACTATCGATAGTATTGATACTATCGATAGTCTATACGTTATTGAAGAGCAACACTATCGATACTATGGATCGAAATTATCGCTAGTATTGCACTAACAAAGACATCGATACCATCGATTGTCCTATCGATCGTATAGATGATTTTAGCGTTTAACTATCGATTTTTCGGCAACACTAGTTTAGGGACCGGTAGCTCAATGATAACACGCGCTTCATATCCGAGCGGCCCTGGTTCGAACCTCGTACCTCTGGATTTTGCAAAACTAAGTACGGTTATAGACTATTTGCTCTAGGGCGAGGAGAACATCGTGATGAATCCTGTATATTTAAAGAACTATAGGGATGTTAACTTGGTCTTAATCGTTTGGTTTCCCTATTCAAGTATTACGCAGGTCAGATAGGCAGTAGCTTCAATGTACAATAATAATCAGACTAAGTTTACCCTGGATCATAGTCAAAGCAAATACTGTCTAAGCACATTTCATTTAGTAATATATCACACTAATATTATAAAGGCGAAAGTTTGTGAGTGTGTGTGTTTGTTAAGTACTTCTTCACGCAAAAACTGCTGAACGGATATGGATGAAATTTGGCACAGTGATAGATTACAGTCTGGAATAACATATAGGCTACTTTTTATCCGGGAAAAGTGCACAGTTTCTGTAGGATACAGAAATATTAGTCTACGCGGGCGAAGTCGCGTGAAACAGCTTGTATATATTTAGTATCTAATACAAAAACATATTTTTTTTTTTCGTCTCGCAATTTCACATAGACCGGTGGGATGGGTTACTTTTATCCAATTTTTTTATTTTTTAAACGGACAAAGCCGGAATTTCCATCTAGTCCAAAATAAAATTACTAGTAATCTACTCGCGCCATTACCTACGTAATTCACGAATTTTCCACATCCACAGGTAAGCCTTTAAGATAAAATCCGGCGAAAGTAATCTCTACGTTCGTCTTTAAAAATAACGATCCAATAACGCAAAGAAAAAAGTTATGTCTAATGGTGCGCCTTTGAAATTCGTTTTAGGTTGAATATAGCGGGATCCCCAAGGTGCACTTACGTAGAATGGAACGTCGTATTTTGCAACCAAATAGGTATATCTCGGTTATGTTCTGCGGGCAATAACAGGGCTAGGTCGCAAGTACCTACGCAAGTATAAACAAATAGATAATTTATATATATAAAATGTCCCATGTTGGTCTGGGACTTAAAAATAATGCGCCAACTATAATTCTTGTTTAGCATGTCGTAAAAGGCGACTAATGGTATATGGGATTTTGGATATGTGATTGTGTAAGCGACGAGCTAGCCACTCGTCACTACTTTTTTACAATTTTCCATCTAACTCAGCCCAGTTTTATTTTTGGCTGAATGTGGTTAAAAGGGCCTGCTGGCCCTTTGAATCTGCCTACCCCTTCGGGGATTATGAGCGAGATGTTATCTATGTATGTATAAAAATGGTTTTCTGTTCGTTTGTCTCGCTAAAACTCCAGAACGGTTAGACCGATTTGGCTGATTTTGATATTAAAATATTTGTGAACTTCTAGGAAAGGTTTGTACAGTAAGAAAATATGGAAACATTGCGAGGTAAATAAAAAAGATAATCCGAGAACGTCGTTACGAAGTGCGCCGGGTACCTAGTAGTTTTCGTCGCTGTTCACAAAAAAGTGTTAGTCTCCCAGGAATACGAAGCACTTTGTAAACGCCGTAACTTTCGTATTCCAACTCCTACAACACAACATAGTTTTATGAACCATCAGCCATCATACCTCTTACCCTTTATCTACAACAAAGCTTGTCGCATTTTTCCCGATATAAAATGTTTACCAGTAAATAAACTGAAGCGTAAAGCCACGGAATGGTTACTTGGTTTGTCTTACCAGGACACAGAAGATATTCTTGCAAGTTATAAATGACGTCATAATCCTCTTGCACTTGAATTAGAATAAAAACACATCGCACCGAAAACACACCACTCACACACACACACACACACACACACACACACACACACACACACACACACACACACACACACACACACACACACACACACACACACATATATACACACAAATACACACACACACACACAAGACGGAAGTATTTTTATTTTTATTCATTCTATTTTTGTTTAATTTGTAAGTTTTTGTTACTTAAGTTAATGTTTTCGCGTCTCGAACCTATGGTGCTGTACTTACCTACTGATAATGTCTATTTCTGTTTGCTGCGACACAAGCCTTAAGCTTAGTGCAGTAATCGAAGGCTATATTGTTATTGTACTGTCCACAATGGTAAATAAACTATTTTTATTTTATTTTTTTATTTTTATATAAATACTTCAGACCTACACAATAATTCCCTAGATTCATACTTAGCACTTCTTTAAGATCCTGTATAACTAATAGACTGACTGATAGACATACTTAAGTAAAAAAACGGAAACTTGCATCATACATACTTAAATGACTCAATTACAAATGACCATGTTTATTAAGTGAACATTGGCCTCTATCTGTCACTTTTGACTCATGGCCACCCCTACAACGTAGCACCCTGTTGGAAGCAATGCCTAAAAAAAATTAGTACTACTACAAAACCTTAATTTGACCAATACAAATGTTTTGTTGTAATTTTAATAGGGTGTTTTCCATTGGTTCCTGTTCCATATCAATCCATGGTTTCCATGGTTCATATCGTAGATTTTAGTCAAACAGAGAGTGTGTCTAACGATCAGTGCGTTATTTTTATAGTTTTTTTTCGGAGCGTAGGAGATGTATGGTTCTTGACCTTACATCTCTTTTCCATTCGTTCGAGATTGCGTCGTTATTCGAATTTCCTACTCTCCAACGTCGTAAGCTTGAATCTAAGAAGGACAGAAATTCAATATTTTTCCATTTATCGACAATAGGATTTGTCTGGGAAATCTCTACGTAGGTACATGTTATAATTTTCCAAAGTTGCATCTGTTTTTATTGTTTTATCCGTTATTTGGTATGTGTGTGGGGTTTTAAACGAAAAATACAAGTAGCACATTCTTGTAATACACCCGATGAACAATTTCCAAGAACTTATAATTAACAAAAATCTTGAAGATTTTCCGAATATTTATATCTCTCAAATTATTCGATGCTCCAATTTAATTTTATACCGATTTCCGTGAACGTATAAAATATTATGATTATGTTTATTGTTTCTGAATAATGAAAATGTTTTTTAATTTGTTTTCTTTTCGTAAAGTACTTGATCGGTTTATACCTACTTATACCTACCTACCTGTACATATCAGCGATTCTTAAAGTATAGTCGCAATCAGCAAAGTAATAAGTCTCAAATTAAGATTTATTATTATTTAAAATAGTGCACCTAGTAATAGTCATTTAATATAATCACATACAAATGATAATTCGCATATTTCTTAAATTTACCTACTTAAGTATGTTTATAGTATGGTTGACGACTTCTGCGGCAAAAGACTTAAGAACAGAATGGATTCTAAGTTCTCCTGAAATGTATTTTTAAGAACAAATTTTTCAATTTTTTTATTGAAATTATGCTCCCACGTATCTAGATATCTACTTAATAACTATATTAATCGTAACACGTACAATAATAACTATATTAAGTAGGTATCTACATAGATACGCCTCCAGTGACGACTACAAACATTTCCCTCTTCCTCGTTTCTTTCCATTATGCAAAGAACCTCAAAGAGGATTCTAATAAACAAACTGTATCTCAAAATTAATGATACAATACCCTTCTAGGGATTGTACGGCGTAGATTGAAGGTTCGGAGGGATAACGGGCTGCCTTAAACATGGCAGTAAACTGGCCGGTCCTCCGGTCAGTCCCTGAACTGTCATACGAGTCTAATATAATACAGGGACTGCTGGACATGTTATGGAGGATTGAATAATTAATAATTCTTGCCAGGGTCGTATTTAGGATAGTATAGTACAAGATACGAGCTCTGTAAAGTATATATTTATGTTTATTTGCTAGTAATGATGGTTAGACAAAACATGTAACTTGTTGATTTGTTTATGTATGAATGTTAGTAGGAATACTATGCATTTAAGGACATTTTTTTGTTATAGCAAGCTTTTAATCTAACAAGGGCTTATCCTTGCTAAACTAAGGGTTATTTTTGATGTTTTATGTGTTTTATGGATCATAATATCTAATATTATGATTCAATTTGGGGGTATTCGGCATGTTTGAAATGCAATGATTGTAAGATTATTTGAGCTTAATAATGTGTACAGCATTATTTTTTCAGAGCAGCGAAAATTTAGATTTTATACGAGATCATAATTTGTCGTTTGTATAAATTCACAAAACAAAAACTTTTCAGTAGATCCAGAGATTACCCCCTACAACCTCACAAACTCACTTACTTTACCTCTTCATAATATTATTATAAATTACACAACAGAATTTACAAATAAATAAACAGCATTGAACTTAATCCGGCCCATACTAAGTATGAAAGTAGATAGTCACAACCTTTTTGAGGGAGGTTCTCACTCAAAAGAGTGCATATGTCTCAGGTGATAGGAGGGAGCACGCTCATACCATAAGAATAATAGATACGAGCACTTACACAGTTGGTGTGATGAAATTTTCATAGCAATCTGAGATAACTTAACCTAGCTTAGGAGCAAATAGATGTGACTTAAATGTTACTATTATAGCGATTCGTATAAGAATTTGAATGCATCGGTACCTAATTCAATTCAATTCATTCATTTATTTCAGGCCAAGGAGCCCATATATAGTTAGTGTCAATTTTTCTTAATAAACTAATGTTAGTACATAATAATTAACTATTTATTTTATCTTTTCTTTTGATGTGTTTCTTCGTCCAACTACGAATATTATTTTCATTGATAGGTTTTTGTTTATTTATTAACTACCAAAAGCAAACATTGACGAAAATACAATGCATTAAGTTGCGCGTGACGTCACACTTTCGTACAATTTTTACTAAAAAGTGAAGTTGCAAGCCGGGGACTCCAAAACATTGACGCTCTTTATCTTTGTAATTTTATGTTAACTTGATAAAGCGAAAAATATGTGTCAAGTAATTTTGTATATAATCTAACTGACGGACTAAATAGAATTATAGTTTTTTAATGCGTTAATCATGCGTATTCTCTAGCCATTATAGTAGGTATATGTACCTACTCATAGAGCGATGGCAGCTCAATGGTAAGGAAACGCGGCTCTTAACCGAGGACTGCGGGTTCAAACCCAGGCAAGTACAAATTTTTCAAATCTATGTACGAATTTATATGTACCTACTCATAGTACCTATAATCCTCTTAATCAAATTTAACAGACAAGAAATCACATACGTCACTGTTTGTCACACATTTAAATACTTTTGACTGACCCGTTGGTCGAGTGGCCAGAGACCCTGGACATGAAACTGGAGTTTGCGGATTCGAATCTCGTTAGGGGGCAAATGTTTCGTATAAAGAACATGGACATTTGTACTCCAGTCATGTATGTTTATAAACGTATTTAGATAGATATGTTATATGTATGTAAGCTTTATTTGATACTAGGGGATACTTTACCTTCTCTTTATAGGGTTCCGTACCCAAAGGGTAAAAACAGGACCCTATTACTAAGACTCCGCTGTCCGTCCGTCCGTCCGTCTGCCACCAGGCTGTATCTCATGAACCGTGATAGCTAGACAGTTTTACAAAATATGTATTTCTGTTGCCCCTTTAACAACAAATCCTAAAAACAGAATAAAATAAATATTTAAGGGGGGACATACAACAAAAGTTATTTGAATGCCGTTTTTGCTCGATATTGGTAAGGAACCCTTCGTGCGCGAGTCCGACTCGCACTTGGCGGGTTTTTCAATAAATAAAGCTGACGAAATTCCAGCCAGTATATATCCTGTGGAATCACCTTTCTAAACCATTAGTGTTAGTCATTCCACCCGCCGTCCCGGAAAGTTGATTCCACCGAGAAGATATTATGTTATTATATCTGATCTTACACTTTGAAAATTTGATTTAGTCTCGAGATCTGAATGCGAAACGCAAAATTACGTTTCGTTACCAAATATAAGATGAAGCGTAATTTTCTGTTGTGTTTATAACCTAGCTTTTCTCTTAAAGAAACGTTCCATTTTAAGAAAGTAACCTAAAAATATTTTTAATTTAACTTTCCGTTGTTATTAACTTAATTATACCTACATACTAGGATAATAAATACATACATATCATCATGACTGCAATCCCTGGTAGTAAGTGACCTGGCACCAATTTTAGGGTAGGTATCCAAATACCTAAATTGGTGCCAGCTCACCATGCCTCAAGGCAAACTGAAAACATGGAACTGCAGACCTGGCTTGTAAGTAAACTAACTAACTAACTAAACTTCACACCACTTCCCTAGCGGGATAGTGGGGCTAAATCAAGATAGATAAATTGTTAGATCACCTGACATGTAGAAAGTATCATCAAAATTATCTGTCTTTTTTAGAATCCTATTTTTTCGTTATAAATAACCCTATTAAAATTTCAAGTTTCCTCAAATACATTTTAATATATATTTTTTGTAATAAAATATATTAGTCTTATTTTTACTTGTCACTACTTTTTCACAATTTTCCATCCAACCCAGCCTAGTTTAATTTTGGTTGAATGTAGTTAAAGGGGCCGCTGCCTCTTTGATTCTGCCTACTCCGGTAGGGTCAAAAGAGCAGCTAACCCCCTTAACCATATTCAGCGATAAAAATCGGGCTGGGTTAGATGGAAAATTGTGAAAAAGTAGTGACAAGTGGCTAGATCGTACACACCCAAAACTCAATATACCATTAGTCGCTTTTTACGACATGCTAGGCAAGGAACACAGTTGGCACATTCTATTTAAGTCCCAGACAAACGCGGGACTAATTATAATAAGTATTTATATGGAAAATAATAGATCACTACATATTCTAAAACAAAATCCTTCACTGCGTCTGTCTCTGTTCGCGATAAACTCATAACTACTGCACGGATTTTCATGCGGTTTTTACCAATAGATAGATAAATCATGAGGTAGGTTTAAATATATGTCTTTGTATACATTGGCTGAAATATAATAATATTTGTTGTGGAAAATTAAACCGCCAAGCGGGCGGAGCCGCGGGCAAAAATAAGACATACCAACTTCATACGTATAACTAACTAACTAACTAAACTTCCCTAGCGGGGTAGGCAAAAAGAACCAAACGCCATATGGCACGATCCTTACACACCTCACTCGCCTCTTCAACATTCATGATCCTTTTCATACAAGCTCTACGGTTTTTATAACTCCTAACATCACCTTCTGTTAATACACGACCAATCTGGTCGTGTTAGGTGAGCCTGGGCCTGCCCGGCTCTTACATTCTTTCACTTTCGAATTGTATATCTGTTTATTCATTCTTTCGTCATCCATTCTTTCCACATGTCCGAACACCGGAGCATGCCTCTTCTTACCTTGCCTCCGACGCTGTCATATCATACGTATAATTTTCGAAATACGGTCGTGAATGTGACGTTTTGCAATTTATCCGTCATTTAATTCAATCGGAGGGACTTTTCAACCTTTTTTAACAAACACTTGAGTCAAGCGCGATTCGTTTCAATTCTCAAATCGCGAGTAGCAAGAACAGATACTACAATATTACGACGGTCGGATTAAACATCGTAATGCCTGATTAACACATGATAACGTACATCAGGGCATGCTATTACCTCCATATATTTCACTTTACGAGATTTTCCGGTCTATTCCTAAGGTGTACGGGAAATTGAACCTTATGGCGTTGCGTTAAGAGAATTAAGGTGCCGTTTGGTAGGTGTCTCTATGCAAATACGCTTTGGCAAGGAAGAGTAATGTTCGGAATTAGCGCGGGTGGCGGTGTCACACACGGCACGCACTTAAGTTTATGTAAGACAGACAGAAATGAGATGAAAATTGTAATAAACGTTGGCGTGTGATGGATACTATTTGCAGGTCCGCTGCTTCTTACAAAATTACTCTTTTATCGAGGTGAAAGTTAAAGGCTAACGTAGTATTTATTTTGATACGGGCTGAAATTTTGTGTAACCTTTACTTATATGTACTTATAGTGAAAGGGTCTGTTTTCGGAGTCGGTTGAAGCCCAAAAACGAATCTCTAAATATAATAAAAAGATATCCACACATCTGCACCACTGAATCTCGGTGAGGGAAATATCATGACGTAATCTGCACATACAAATAAGCAGATATCTATATACTTATAATAAATCTGTAGAGAGGTCAATTCTGTACATGAAGTATATTTTCAAAATAACTATCAGGGGGTGATTAGTGATCGATACTGATGCCAAAAATGCAATCAGTAAAATTTTTGTCTGTCTGTCTGTCTGTCTGTCTGTATGTTGCTTATAGAAACAAAAACTACTCGACGGATTTTAACGAAACTTAATACAATTATTATTCATACTCCTGGGCAGGTTATAGTATACTTTTCATCACGCTACAATCAATAGGAGCAGAGTAGTGAAGGGAAATGTTGGGAAAACGGGAGAAGTTACTCCATTTTTTAAGCTTCCGTCGCGTGTGCAGCCTTAATGGTTAAAGTTACATAGAAATCATGTATGACGGAAATAGTCTTTATAATAGTAACCATAAACGCGGTTGACACCGCTGGCACAGCTAGTTTGTAATAAATGTGATTGTGGGCCTGCTGCCTACCCCTTCGGGGACTATGGGTGTGACGTTATGTATGTATGTGTATTTGTAATTATATACTTCTGGTTCTACTATCCAAATGTTGCTAAAGTTTGATAGCATCAATGTATTTAGCAGTCTGATTAAATCAATCATTAAATGTTGGCAGAGTCAAAGAGGCAGCAAAGGCACGCCCCTTAAACCATATTTAGCCCAAAATAAAACTGGGCTAGGTGGGTAGATGGAAGTTGATTTAATGTAATAAGTAAAATCGGAAAATATAGAAGCATGTTTCCAACCCTAACTTTAATTAGTTCGTCATAGATAGATTCTGCAACATTATTTAGCCACTTTAAAGTTGGTTTAACTAGATTTTCCCTAGCTTAAACTAGCGTGGCACTTCATTTGTATATACTTTAAATATTAATCACTTCAGAAAGTAATAATGAATACGCGGTCGTAGCTCAATGGTAAGGACACGCGCCTCTTAACCGAGGGGTGCGCGTTCAAACCTGAGATGTACCTCTGGATTTTGCAAATCCATGTACCTACGTATTTATACTACTAGCTCAGCGGTAAGGGAAAACATCGTCAGGAATCCTGCATATTTCAACAACTATAAATGTGTAACCAGGATGCAATTTGTCTGATTCCCCTATCTAAGGGTTACGAAGGACAGATCGGCAGTCGCTTCAATGTAATTACCAGATTCACTAAATCCTATATCACGGTCTAAGCGAACCCCGTCTAAGCACAGGACATAACGCTAGGAAGATGATGAGAGTAATAATGAACCTATGTCGCAATCAATTTCAAGTCACCAGTTTATTCATGTACCACTTCACATAACACTCACGTCCTCACCGATCCTATAGAACAGGTAACGAAACTGTTAGTATTAATGCGTCGTTTCTCTCACAAAGTCCTATCGTATCCGCTTATTTCCCACTCACGTCAGGTTAAAAGCTACATTATGGTTAGAACGTGACCCATCATCGCCTTATAACGCGTTGATGACGCCCATAAAACACTATAAATTACGGGACCAACCGCCATGCTACACATATCTATTCAAATTGCCTATTAACCGAAATAGACAATATGCTTAGACTTGAGTTTGGGGATCGAGGAGCCGAATAGAGGCTGTTCATTAGATTTGCCTATTTGATTTCGATATATATTAGTTGATTGAATATAATTATCAAGGACATACTGATATTCGAATAAAACAAAGACACGTTTTAATACAAATAGGTATCTATCAATGCAATATTCATATATCTACCTTTAAATATTTAAAATAATTAAATACTAATAAAAAAAAAATGCAAATATTCAAGCAATACATTGATTTGATGGCCATTGTAAATGTACCTAAAAGCAATATGCTGAATTGTTATAAACTAACTACAGAAATCTTTTCTATAGACTTGGGGACAATATAAGATTGTATTTTATTATTTAATTAGCTATGGCTTAGCTAATTACTGAAAGGCAATCTTCTGTTATTTTTATCGTAACATAATATTAAGCGATTTCGTAATTTTCTCCTTTCAAAAATGCCAAAACACAATTCCAAAATAAATATCATTATACTAGCAGTATACATAAAACCAATAAACATGAAAGCGCCCAACAAATGCTGAATCGTTAAAGGCTCAATCTCATTCGTTTGTTCCCCTCTAACAGTGTGTATAAATAGCTCTTCGTTCCATTTATCGATCAAACCATTTTCCGATACACTCCTTATTATGCCGTTAAATCTCTCCAACATGGGAAACCATTTCCGAGCCAAAAGCACTACCCCATACTTATATAAGTTATCACTCTCCGGGAAGCAGTAAACCAAAGGTTTCCCCTTCCCCAACTTCTGGTCTTGGTACACAGCTTGCCTCCTCGACGAAACAACAGCAAAATTCCCGTCTTTGGCTGCCCGTTTTATCCCCTCAGCGAACGTTGTCGAGTTATATTTGCGATACAAATAAAACGAGCTTGCGTTATTAGTCTCAAAATAGGATCGGTAAATCTCCCTGCCTCCCAGAGGAATTCTAGACAGTATAAGATCCGTCTCGGTGCTTATCTGCTTTTCAAATCGCGGGTGCATTAGGAAACTCCTAAGGAATGACTCGTAGGAAATCCCCATGTTTACGCTGAAGCATAGCCAACCGAAGATTAGGATGCGAAATGTTGCGCTCCTCGGCTCGAACGACGCGCCCCACCCTAGCAGCATGCTAAAAGTCATCAATAACGAATTTGTCGGCCATTTTGTTACTTTCTTATTATTTTCCCTATAGTATAAATAATGGAAAACTAAACCCATGACAACGAGACTGCCGAATGTAGCAACCCATGTGGACCATTGGAAAATTATCACCAAATTATTCCACGTAGACGCTTGCTTTGCTCTAGGCACACACCAGGTCATTTCGTCTTGGGTGTAGCTGACAGTCGGGTGGAACCATCTCCTTATCGTTCTGGTCACTTCAATATTTCCAATGACTAAATCAGCCGAGTCATTCCTTAATATTTCATACGCTCCCGTCGCAGTACCGTTCCAATAAACGTTTCCCCAGTTTTCTAGAACGTCTGAAGTTCTCATCACGAGACTCATGTTAGTAAATTGAGTTATGATTCTCACAAGATTCACTTCTCCACCTTTTTTGAATTCGTATGTGTCGTTGTATTTCGGATTTGTTATTTTACTTACAGGAGGTAATACATACGGCTCAGATACAATAGCATATGTGACTAGAGGACAACCGTTCATATCAGATGGAAACATTTCCTTTTGCACAGAAAGTTCGTTGATAATACTATCCTTACATCTGTCTAAAATGTAAACGGAATCACATTTTCCTCCGCAATTTGTGTCACTATAAGGACTCCAAGTGTAAGAAATAACTTCCTCCTCCTCAGAAGAATATATGAATATAATGCTTTTGTAAAGTTTGTAATATCTCAGTTCGTTTATAAATTCAATGGCTGTCTGCTCAGCGTCCTCAGTTTTATTCAGTTCGTAAAACACAATGGCTTTTGCTAATGGATTCCAAGTGGGCAATTTATTTAGCTGCAATATGTTTCTCGTTAGTTCGGATTTCTCTTCCAAAATCAGCATATAATTTTTCGCTTTCTCGGGGAAATGGGATGCGTTCGCGTGATGGTAAAATGAATCCTTTACCATGACCGAGTACTTGATGCCGCCATGGATGGTCTTCAACAGTAGCACTTGTGTCGTGGAGGCATAAGAGTTGATGTTGATTATAACAATGCTTCCGCTTAAGGCTTTCTTCTCGACAAAATATTTCGAGGAGAGTTTTAAAACGCATTCTGCGGTTTTTGCTATTTGCTCAGAATTTCCAGTTGTCGTCAGTAGAGAATTTTCACTTAACACAGCACGAATAATGAGAGTAAAAAGCAAATATCGTAGAAATGTTTTAGAGAACATTATGGTTGCGAGCACCGAAGTGGATTCAAAAGAGACAGTCGCAAAACGTCGGATGTTTTAAATTTAAGTTTTCAGAGGTACAAAACTTTTATCCTTTTTCAAATGTGAGAATTAAACCATTTCGTGGACTCGATGGCTAGTCGTAAAATCTTTCGTCGAATAAGTGGAAATGTGGGTGATTTAAAAAACTGATTTTTCTTCAAAGCTTTTATCACGACTTCACTACGTTTGCAGTTTTCCAAAAGGATTCCAATTACACAACTGTAGGAATATATTATTTTGAAATAGTAAATTTTACGTGGTAATCGGCATTACAAGAAATGACAAGAATATACATATGTTTAACTTCATAATTAAGTGTTCACTTGCAGTGTTGTTATCTATTAAGTGTAGATTGCTAATTACTAAATTGTAATATTTGGCATTTAAAAGAGTAACTACCGAGTTTTTTGCCGGTTTCTTCTCGATAAAGTCTACCTTCCGAATTGGTGGTAATATTTTCTTTTCCGTACATATTGCTATTTATAACTTTTTAAAAGCCTATATAAATAAAGAGATTTTGAATTTGACTTATTAAATTTACACACTGAAACATAGGCTACCTTTTATGTCGGAAACATATATATGTTTCATGAAATATGTCCTATGGGATATATATACCATAAGAAATATTTCATAATCTAATCATTATAATGTCAAAAGATCAAATAATAACTCATAAAATATTGTATTAACCTTTGAAAAGCTCTTTTTTTTCATTATCGGAATTCATATTACTATAAAGACGTACATACAGGAAGAACATCTTAAGAGAAACTGTATATTAAACTAAAAATGTAATGTTCAAACTGTTTGACACACCTATCATCCACCTCTGATATTTACTTAATCACTATAACGATCATAGTTGACATTTCAAAATGAAATAGAGGCAATCAAAACATCCACTTATATAATTTTCTGCCCATGAAATGGTTCGGATACTAGATTCAAAAGAGTTTCAAGTCATATAGATCATATATATTTATACAATCTTATTTTGTTTAATTCATGAAAGCTTGTATTGAGAGTGAAGTTTCAGAGAAACCTTTTTGTAGAACTTAGGCATTGAATGCATATCATATTTTACATAGTGGAATCGAAGGAACTGGAGACCAATAAAAACTGAAGGTGGACAAGCGGCCGCAGCATCAACTTTAATTAGGCAGAAGATTGCTGAGGAAGAGGAACATTTGTGTTTTTACCTGTACATCTATAATATAATATTGAGTCGCTGAATGTGTTGCTAAGCGCAAATCTCGAGAACAGCTGAACCGATTTCGCTAATTATTTTTTTAGTTGTATTTGTTTGTTTGTTTGTCCCATGTTGGTCTGGGACTTGGCCCATGTTGATCTGGGACAAAAAAAAGAATGTGCCAACTGTGGTTCTTACCTAGCATGTCGTAAAAGGCGACTAACGGTTTACGGGCTTTTGGGTATGTGTCTAAGTAGGCGACGAGCTAGCCAATTGTCACTCCTTTTTCACAGCTTTCCATCCAACCCAGCCCACTGTCCCATGTTGGTCTGGGACTTAAAAAGAATGTGCCAACTATGGTTAAAAAGTTATGGTAAAAGGCGACTAATGGTATATCGGGTTTTGGGTGTGTGATTGTGTAGGCGACAGGTTAGCCGCTTGTCACTGCTTTTTTACAATTTTCCATCTGGCCCAGCCTGGCTCTGCTTTTGGCTGAATGTGGTTGAAGGGGCTTGCTGCCCCTTTGGCACTGCCTGCCCCTTCGGGGATTGTGGGCGTGGTGTTGTGTGTGTGCGTATGTATGTATTTGTTGAAGGTTCTTATGAAAGAAAAAAATGAAAAAGTTGTACGGGAAAAAAATGGGTATTCAAAATCCGGGAACGGGGCGTTACCAAGTGCGCCGGGTCAGCTAATAAAAACACCAATACCTATCCTCACTAATATCCACTGCCTTTGTTAGGGCCTCATCTTCTCATGCATCTGAGAGTTTACTACGAGTACGATAGAGTTTCACCCATGACGTCATCGGACTGTCTGATTCCCGTTCAGTGACAAGTCAGGTTTAGCATGTCTGGTATTTTCACTACACCATGGGGTATTCAAAATGAGCCACGTAGCATAATTTATACTCCAGCTTCCGGTTGTAGCCCAGCTCCAGTGGAGTTAATAATCGTTAATTATTAACTTAGCTGGAATTAACTGCCCTGGTTTTAACGGCGTTGGAGTTTGATTAGATCAAGACTGATAAATAAAAGCAGTTAGGCTGAGTTTTTTTATAAGAAGTTAAATAATAATTAGATACAGAGAGCAAGTTCGACGTATGTAGGCAAGATAAGAGAATCGCTTTCACTAGATAGCTTTGGCGCTAAGATTGTATTAATTCTCTCATCAAAACCAATATACAGGCCTTTATTTCTTAGGATAAAAATGTGGTTTGACGAACTTTAATAACAATAATAAGATTGGCCGACGGCGGCCAATCTCAACGAGGATTAGCCCAATACGCAGATGCTATCATCTGCGTATAGGGCCATATGCCATATGCCTTAGTGTAGTGCACAAGTGTCTGCGTAAACACAGGTGCACTCTCTATTCCTTCACTCTCATAGTCCGGTGAGACATCAATTCGACATGTCCGGGGAGTCAGGCGCAGGACTAACGGCTTGACGTGCTTTCCGAGGCACGGGGTTGTTGAACTGCCAATAAATGTGTTACATGTAAATTATATGTCACCACCATTTGTAACACAGTTTTTGGCAATAAAGCATTCTATTCTGTTCTATTCTAGGACTCGAAAATATGTACCAACTGTGCTACTAGTTAGCTTTTCGTAAAAGACGGCTAATGGTGTATTGGGTATTGGGATTGTGATTATGTAGGCGACGAGACAGCTATTTGTCAGTACTTTTCAGAATTTTCCATCTAACCTAACCCGATTTTTGTCTAAACGTGGTTTAAAGAGCTTATTGCTCCTTTGAGTCTACTAACCCTTAGGGGAATGCAGATTCCAAACGTAAAAAAGTGGCACTGCCAGCCCAAATTTCGCCTTTTCACCTTAGATCTTAATTATTAAAGGATTCTCCGTTTCCTGTCAAAAGGTTAATGAAACGATATGATACAATATGCAAAACTTTATATTTATTGTGACGCAATGTTTGAGAAATCTTGACAGACTTCTCAAATATCTTGATGTACACTGTCCAGTCAGCTGATGTAGGTACGTCTGGTTGAACCACTTTGTTTTTTCTATGTTTCACACAATCACGTTAGTTGGTAGAGGTTTAAATAAAACAACCACATCATATAATTTACACATATTATTATTTCCAAAATTGTCGCTTTTACACAAAACGAAACTTGGTCCGACCGAAGCCGAGTGTTCAACAACTTCAGGTAAATGGTGTAACAAATAAAATGCGCTCATTTTCATATTGTACTAAGTTATTTAAAACTGTCACTGTGTGTTTAAACATATTTAGTTATTTATTTATTAAACATATTTATGTGAATAACATAGATATTATAAACAATACAAACTAACACATTTATTCAAATTATTGTTTATTTATTTAATATTGCCTAAAAAATTAGGGTTTCCCTTAAGGTTCCCAGAAATTTACCAGCATAATCTCTTTGAATAGCAATTGACATGAGCTAGACAAAGAATCTGCTAACTCTTGAAAAATCTGTTGCTTGAATCAGAGAAAATATATACATAGATCTCATAACTATATATAAATTTATCTATTGGTACTAACATATTAAAATCCCTAAATAAACACAGTGCCAGTCAAATACCAGACACATTGCCAATTATAGATAACTCCACGGTACAAATCATGACCACATCAACTTTACCTCTAGAATTGACAGATAAACAAACTGTTGATACTAACATTTTGTGCCGTAAAACGAGTGTGGCGTACATCGTACCATACCGCTTAAATTACAATATCATAATTGTTAACTATTTACAATAAATGCAACTTCAAATACCTAAAACCTGTGCTTCATAACAATCTATATAAATATGTTTACTTTTGTTATTATACTTTAAAGCTAATTTAAGTTTTATCGGAAAGAGGAAATTGGGACGGTGGATGTACAAATACATTCTATTCGTAAAAATATAGAAAGCAGTTAATTTTTATTAAACAATGTGTACAAGATATCTGCATGCAAATTCTATAAAGGATCGAGGACTTAAAGAAGAGAAGGTTAGGTTTAACATCAGCGATAATACACAATGAGTGTTAGATTTTTACAACATGAATGATGAATGTCGCAATAAATGGAAGATTGTATACCTACGAGGAATAAATAGGAATCGAATTGAATAAACACTTAATATCATAATCGATTGTGAAAACAATAGGGAACTGAAATACGACATCTTTTACAAATTATTTGGAATGGATCAATAGTGCGATAACGTATAAAATACTTGAGTCTCTTTATAAAATGCTATAACAAAATTTCTCTCATAGGTTCATAGTTAAAATGGGACTTTTTAATTACAATATTCAATTTAAAAAATATCATTGGATTTTTTATTTAAATTCAATAACACATTAGAACCAAAGGCAGTATTGAGCAATAAATACGTTATTAAGAAAGTTGCAAACGAAATCATATTTCCTACGTTTCCCATACCAAATCTACAAGCTCATGTTGTTATGCTCTCTACGATAATATACACGCTTTGAGTTCTAATTCCAAGCGACCACGAGTCTCATGATTATGATTTCATTCTCTAAATCTCTACATTCCGCGTCCCATCTACCAATAAAAATAGTGTATAAGACCTAATAAATATAGGAAAGATTATATTTTTGAAATTGTAAAGGTATTGTAGTCTTTAATTGAACGATATGCTTCATTTTCAAGATGGCAGCCCCAATTAACATTAGCATTTAATATTTATTGCAAAACTGCATTAACAAGTTCAAAGATCAAAATTGAAGAATTTCCGTATAGATCTTCATCTACAATATTTGGTAACTATTTTATTTCAGCAACACAAAAATAGTTCTCCTACTTACAATTAAGACAATTTTGAAATGGTACTTAAGAAGATAGTCTTGACATTGTCAAGATGTGACTACGATTTGTATATAATTAGAAAAAGTGATTGGACTTTAAAGAGTCTCGTTCAATTTTGATATTTGTATAACACCTAAACTGACTAACGATAGTCTTATAATATAGGTAAACTATGAAAGGCAATGCAGATAGATTTTAGTTGCGTAAATACTTTATGTCGTAATAGCAATGTACAGTTTAAACTTATGAAGATGTCTTTTATTCTAACAAAAATGACTTATAAATGAAATACCACAAGAAACAATAGAATTTGTACATATAAAGTGTGACTGATATATGCAATTCCAGATGTTACACATAGTTTCACATAGGTAAAATTGCATTTGACCGCACAAGTGATTCTATTACATTACAGTATTTAATTTATATTTACAACACTAAACACTTGCGAATCAGTCAGTATTTAATTTCTTACATTATCCCCGTTATCATTAAGCGACTTAGGTGTATCGTGGTGGGTTGCAGGATTCGGGATCGTTTGCGAGGTTAGTAATATTTTCAAGCTTCTACATGGCTGAATTTATGTTCAGTTCACCCCACTAAAACATTCTTTCTTCATGCAATTTCAAGTCAACAAATCTTTGGTATTTTTATTTAAATAGATAATAATTATTAAATATCTTTTAGTTTACATACATTCATATATGCCTGCAACATCAAGTAGCAAATAGATTGCAATTTCGTTAATTAAAGTTTGACATTTAGTAAGAAGATTTTAAAATGTATTTCCATAGACTTTCCACTTCTTTGAACAATAAGTGTGAATTATTTTGGTCAATCAGCTTCAATTACTTTCTACATAACACAATTACCTGTAATAGATTTCATATATTTTCATTAAATCTACGTCGTGGATTCCGCCAAGTAATCATTTTGTTAAAATTGTCAAGATCTCAAATATAAGTGTTGTTACTTGAGTGTTGACATTTTCAAGATGCAATCCTATAGGCTATATCTTTAATCTGATTATGGAATTTTATAAAGTCATGGAAAAAACCACCTTATACCTGCAAATTACGATTGTCCACTCTAAATCGCATGAAGCAAGAAAACAAACCAGCTCCCGGGCGGATATGTCTAGACGTACCACTCCTTGATGCCGTCGCGCTTGACAGGCTGCGCGGGCACCGGCAGCGCGCCATTGCGGTTGAGCGGCAGCGGTTGCAAGTTGCGCGCCGCGCCTGCGCCCGCGCCCGCGCCCAGCGTGCCCGACCCCATGCCGGCGCTCATAGCGCCGCTCTGGTAGCTTGAGTGCGCCTATGGAAGTATGTGTATTAGACACTGATAATACATAATACGGCTAGACTATATTAGAAGTAATAAAAGTCGTATTCGACGCAAAGGATACGGGTAAATAGTGAAACTAAAACAACATGAAGTACGTTTCTATGGCGACTTAAAATCGACGGGATCCTTAAAATTTACTTATAAACGTGATATACGATTTACATGCGCTGATATTCTGGTTGGTTCACTTAATTATATACAATAAACCAAAACGGTTAGTCGTACTTTGGTCCCCGCGCAAACACAACACCAAGATCGGCAGAAATAGCTCCACTGTTAGTAAGAATTTTCAGGTTTGTACATAATCAGGGGTAATGATATACTTTCATAATGATAATATTCAGAAGTATTTTATTTAAACGACCGATGTGCTTGCTCGAAATCGAAACAAAATTTATTGAGAATCACAGACAAGAATAAAAACCAAAGGCAATAACAGGAACCAAAGACAGATAACATTTTAGTTGATATATGTGTCTCTGGTGAGACGAATATTGAATTCCATGTAAATACTTTATTTGGAGTATCCAAATAAAGTTTTAACATATTTTTATCTCAAAATGTCAATCAAATACCTCTTTTTTTTCGATTCCAATTGATTTTAATATGAATTTTAATTTTATAGATATTTCTATTTTTTTTTTAATTACATCTTTATCCTACGAGATATTCAAGTCCATGTTTGGGTTGGTTTATTTTGTCAAGATTTATTTTACCTGGTTGCCGAGCAACGCCGCGCTGGCGCCCTGCTGGTAACTCTTGTCCTCCGTCACCTTGTACGAGGGGTCGAGTTTGAACACAATGTACTTGAGCACGATGATCACTATCAGTATTATTGCTATCAGCACTGACGCCACTATGCCTGGAAAGGATATAAATGCCTTTTAGTTTATTTCTGCAGATAATGCCATGACATACCATCTTAACTATGGAGTTAGTTTAATATGGTATAACACGACCAATCGTTATACCCACGTACTTTTTATGCGCTGTCAAAATGCAATGCTTCTATATGTTTTCATTTAATACAAATTAATAAAGGATAAGATTGTGCAAACAATTGATATTGATGAATGATTTAATTAACTCAAATAACCTCTACTTTTAAAAAATTATATCATGTGTTGAAATTGCATATGTATGTTGTCATCTTCTTTGAATCCAGAACAATGCAAAATAGGTCTACTACTATCATTCTGAATAAATAATAATATCCTACTATAAACAAATAATAAATAAATATCCGATTACATAAGGTAAGTAGATTAAACACTTGTGTTACGGATATCAGAAACAACAGTGGTGTTACAAATATATACTTAAATATCGTATATTACCCAGACACAGAACAAACACAAGTATTCATCATACGAATGTTTGTTGAACTCACAACTCTTGGCGCATGAGGCAGGGTCACTACCGAATGCGCCATCGAGCCAGTCTATAAATGTATAAAAACAGGTTATGGTAAGGACACCATTTCTACTTACCCACTATAGTAGCGAAGAACTCCGACTCGGGTGGGACGACCCTATTGTCTGTTGTCTTCGGCTGGTACCATTTTGTTGTAATATCATAACCGTTGTAGTCCTGAAATTATAGCAATGTTTTATGTTTGGAAAAGCTTGGAATCATATTGTTTTTTCTTGATAAACCTAAACCATGTGAAATTGTTCGAAGTTAAATGCAAATTGTAGGTTAATCTTACTAAAAGGTTGAGTACCTTTACCTCAGTAGATCCTATCGTAAGAATTATAAACGTATTTCAGTACGTTTATCCGTTCGCCGAGTATCCAAAGTACAAGCTTATAAGCTTAGTTTGGAAGTAGGGAATTGGTGTGTCAGTCTGAAGAATTTATTATTATTTATTGTAATTATTTTTTCTTGACTCACTGTTCTGTAATGCCATTGGATAACAACTTAAATCGAAACACTTTTACACCCTAGAACTGGTGTTGAAGCTACACATAAATTATTTTTTATGAAAATTAAAAGTTATTTCTTTTTAGGCTTTCTTTCTTATTGGACTCGTATATCATCTGAGTTTATCATAGCCTAACCGGGACAGCCGGAATCGCCAAGAATCATGACGATGATGATGATTATATCTGAGCTTTTACCTGGTGTCCCCTTCCCGGCAATCTCTCTTGCTCGCCCATCCCGATGCGGTCTATCTCGTATGTGGGGGTGCGAGCTTCTATTTCATTCCCGCGCCTGTCCTCGTAATCCGGGATGTGGTTCGTGTCCTCTTCCGTGGTGTGCGTGGTCTCGTCGGGCGTGTGGCGACCGGTCATGGTGGGCGTGTAGTGCCCGCTGGAGGGCGTGTGTTCTGCAATATAATGTATTGTGTGAGTTGGGAGAGGCGTTTGATTAGGACTGGAGAAGTCAGATTCGCTGTTTAGCAATGACTTTAAATTTTGCAAGTCTATTTATCTAGTCATTAATTGACTAGATAAATATGTCCACCTAGATAGTATGTGTACAAAATGAAAATTCACTTGCTTAGAAATCATGAATACTGTTAGCTAAGCAAAGAGAGTCCTCTTTACGAATACTCTGCTCATAACCTAAGCAAGTACTGAGTTACCGGTCGTACTTAAATCATCTTTCTTACCGTCTGTAGGCGTCGTTCTCCGCTCAGGCGTCGTCGCTGTATCGACAGTACCAGCATGCATATTGTCGTGGTCCGGTAATGTCGTGCGCACGTCAGCCTTGGTACTGCTCTGAGAGTCGGTTGACCCGTCGGTCGACCCGTCGAGCGATTTGTCGACGTGCTCTGTCGACGATATCGCGGCGGTGGGTGATGTCATGCTGTGAGTGCTTGTTGCTCCCGAGCTGTGAATTGAAAGATCATTAGTACGGAATTATCCTAAAGCTCAGTCAGTGGTTATTGGCAATTCTTTTTATTGGTTTTTGTTTCTTTTATTGAAATACCATCCGTATTTATTCACTTTTCAACAACAACAGTCTTTACATACGATCCGTTGGAAGTTACTTACGCGGAGACTTGTGCAAACATAGATTTAGGATGTCAAAATATTCTAAATCTATGTGTGCAAATTATTAGGGATAAAAATTTCATACTTTGTTGGTCTTGTGACTCGTACCCCTTATCTTACTCACATGTGTGACGTATTGTATTGAGGGCAATATTTTCATTAGGTAGATGTTGACAATAAAAACTTACGTAGTTGCCGGATGTTCTGGCTCGGTAACTTCTTCTCCATTTGAGCCCGATCCTTCGATGCAATCTTCATCGTCACAGGGCTTCATCAGTTTACCGCTAGCGTTACCACTCTGTGAAGCAAAAAAATATTTTTGTTTACCGACAGCCTACCTTTTAGAGTGATTGAGTTTCAAGGTTATTAGTTCAATATTTCCCTTAGTTCAATTATTGTCAGTTGGTTAATTTAGCAAGATTACGATGCTTGCCAGTTACCTCATCTTTTTAGTGTTATATTCCATAGCCGAGAATGCGCAGAGTTTTCTCCACGATATTGTTGACCACCGTTGCGCAATTGTTATTAAAGATCAAGCGGTAACCGATCATATTTAATCTAACACCCATTGTTTTGAAGTATGTGTCCTCAAGATTGAGCTTACATCTACCACCACTTAGCTAGTATGCTCTTATATGCTCTCATATCTCACCTTAACTTTATAAATCCTCGACGGTGGCCGCTTAGTAGACGGCACATAGACGGGTGTGATGAGGTCGTCTCCAGACCCGGCGTCTGGCAGCACACAGGCGTCCTCATCATCGTCTCTGCAGCCCGACCCGGCTCCGGAGTACACCAGCTCGTCTAGGACTCCTGGACCTCCGTAGCCTGATGGCGGCGTCTGAAAAATAAATGTTAGTAACCTAATTACAAGACCATGAAATACGGCATAAACCTATTAGAACTCGAATAACTTGAAACGACGATGAGAAACTGTAAATCTAAATAAACTGAATCCAAATCTTTTGGGTAAATGTATTCCGTGTATAAAGGAAAACTTTAAGAGTCGCAGGCGATAACTAGAATAGAACCTCAGTGTTGAAATTGCTCAAACTTCTGACTTCGAGTCGTTTCCCCCACCAGGATAAATAGTTGTTGATGAATCAAATACGCTATTTACGTTTGAATCAGATCAATGTATGTGATGATTTATTTAAATTAATAAATTCTCCAGACTGACACACCAATTCCCTAGTTCCAAACTAAGCTTATTCTTGCACTATGGATACTAGGCGATCGGATAGACATACTTAAATACGTTTATAAACATCCATGATTCGAGTACAAATGTCCATGTTCATCACACGAAACATTTGCCCCTAGCGGGATTCGAACCCGCGACCCTTGGTTTCGTGGCCAGGGTCTCAGACCACTCGACCAACGGACCAGTCGAATTTAAGCTTTATTAATTGTCAATGTCATAATAACCTGTTGCATCCTATTAATATCCCTGTCTAGAGGCGTATGCGCTCGCCTCGCATCGCCCCGCACGGACACGGAGGGGTCCCCCGCCGCCGCAAGCTCCAGGACCCGGACCCCGTCCACCACGAGCCCCGCCATGACCCCGCTGAACATGCGGGTGCCCCCCGCGCCTCCCCCCACCGTGATAGTCGACATGCTGTTGAAGATTGTTGATTGTTGGCCTCCTGGAATCATGAAATATTGTTGTTATAGAAAAATAAAAATGCCGCACTTCTCCAGGCAATGGACGTGAAGTAAAGCTCATTGACCGTGTCAGAATAAGTCACGATCCTCAGCAGTGAGGGAACAACTTTAGAAGAAGAGAAGTATGTAAGAATATTGTTGTGTCCAATAAATAAATTATTTTTCTTTAGAAAAATTAGAAAGAAAGATCTTTCTTTCTTTCCAATGAAGTATCATTATGCAATTTTTCAAAAAAAGCATCGCATGGCGAGGCGGTTTAGCGGGGCTTGGAGTGGGACTCATTGATATATAACAGGTATATGCTATTTTTCTAATTCTGTAGAACTATAGTAGATAGCGTTTAACACATACATTTTGATTTTGATATGTATCTACTAAATTAATTATTATTTTACTAATGTGTCATCAATGAGAGCAGATATATGAGTTATTGCAAAAAATAAGATTCTTACAGTGTTCCTTACATTTTAAATACAAAACAACTGTTTAACTGCTACATAATAGCTGCTAGAGTGCTTTCGAGATTTTTTTTAAATTTTTGTATTGATACCTTGAGGATGTCTTATATTAACGGCGTAGTTGTCCAGTTGCAATGTGGATCGACTTCCATTCCTCGTAAACCGAGCTACGTGGTATGCACCATCATCGACTCTGGCCGCTTCATCTCCTAGAGGGTGGTCACCACCGCCTACGTTGTACACCATGAAGAGGTTTCCTCGGATCTGTAAATTAATAGTATTATCAATCAATTACTGTATCAGGTCTTCTCGTATATTTTGTAGAGACATAGGGTTAAAAATCCTAGATAGCAAACTATCAAAGAAACTACTGAGCTTAAGTCTGACAAATCTACGCTACGCCGCCAGCAACTGCAATTTAAACAGACACCTACACAAAATAGGAGCCACTGACAGCCCCCTATGCAGAGGCTGTATGATGGCGGAAGAAACACCAACTCACGTTTTCCTACACTGTAGCAGCGTGAGTGACACAAGGGCACGGCTCATAGGCAACCCTCCTTCGATAGAGGCTGCACTCAAACATCCCAAAAATCTAATTGCCTTCTGGACAGAGCTAAAGTGGTTTGAATGATCGCTGTAGTGGTACAGTGACCATTTACGCACAATGGCCCACTTATGAGGCTAAGTGCGGAAAACAAATACCCGACTAACTAACTAAGTATAGCTTGCATAGAAGAAACAATTAAAATTGAATATTAATGAAATAATATTAAAATATGTGTGTGTGATGACAAGTACCAAATTTTTTTTTATTCCCTTAAATTCAAATTCTTTATTTCAGTAGTCATTATACAATAATATTATTTACACAATTTGTTAATCTATCGTTCGTCATTAAATTGTAGTTAGTGCTTAACAATCGTAAGTATGTGAAATATATACCTACTAATTAATATAATATACTAATTTGATAAACGTAATAAACTGATTTAATACAGTAATCTAAATGTATGTACCTACACAACATGTCTGTGTACATACAGTGTACATGGTTATTGTTAAATCAAATAATTCAAAAAACTCTTATACCGTCTTAAAAAAAAATAGTTTAAAATATTTATCAAAAACCAGTTGGTCTGTAGTACGAGATTATTCCGTACTTTACACCTTTCAACGGTATTATGCTCTTGAGTTTCGAGGATCATAAGTCTGCGAGATTTTTTTATTTATTAATAGGCACACCAACAGTACATATACAAGACTTACATTAAAGAAAGCATTTCACAATACGGTTCTAGTACATGCACCAATAAGAGGTGTACACAGCATTGACCTTGAAACAACGAACAACAAAAGTAATTAAAACTATGGATCTCTATTATTATCTTATCATAGGATAGAGATCGATGAACTAAACAAACTCATCTGCAACGCATGACTATTGACGCGAAAAAACCTCGCTGCACTCACAATTTCCATCTGCATGTAGTCCTGCGTGTTCGAGGACTCTATCCTGAGCAGCACAGCATCAGCTTTACTCGTCACGAACCCGAGAGCCACCTTATCCGTCTCCGTGTCGGCCACAGCTGACGTCGGGAATGTGTACGTGACGATGCCGCGGCCTGGCCCGAACTCGAAAGCTATTGATTCTAGAAAAAGAAAATATAATAATTTAAGTATGATGCAATGAAGAAAGTAAACATTAACAATTATATTCGAAAGATATAAGATTTGTGGACGATAATCAACTTTTTAGAGTTTTATCCTATGTTTAGTCGATATCCGCTAAGATTATGAGAATGAGGCGCTTCCCTTACCTATGACTGTTCTTGTTAATAATAATAATAAATGTGGAAATAATTCAGCTAGTTTAAGCGTATATGCTTCATTATGATGTTTTTAACGATAATATATACAAGAACTGCTTTATCTATCTATAATGAGGGCTGTCTTTAACCTAATGGAGGCCCTGGGCACATGGGTAAATGAATTGAAATTGAAATTGTCTTTATTTACGTAGGCTTAAAAAAAGCACTTATAAATCGTCAGAATAAGATCAATATCTACCGGTTCAAAGAGTAGATTCTACCGAGAAGAAACCGGCAAGAAACTCGATAGGTACTCTTTTAAAATTCCAATACAGTAATTATAAATTATATATGTAACTTTTAATATGTTTGTGGGTAATAAATGTCGATGATCCATTGGTAACCTAGAACTAAGGGGCCCTCTAGATCGTTGGGGCCCTGAGCACGTGCCTTATGTACCCAGGGGGAATGAGAGGACTGTCTATAATTATTAAAATAGGACCCGACAACAAAAAAATAATCTTAAGTTGAGTTCCCCGCGTAGGGACAAAACGATACGAGTAAATACAAGTACATACTCGATACTTTACTCTGATACCAAGTATTTTTAGTATCGATACTTTGAAATTAAGTATCGAGTAGGTATCGGATAAAAGTACTCATATCAGTATATGCCAAAGTCAATCTGAAGATTTAAAGCCCGTGTTCCCAGCGTTATATAAAAAGCACGCATTTATTTAAACATATTAGGTACCTCTGTACCTTGCAAAAGTCTCTTTTCCAAAGCTGGAGCAACAATAACTACTTAAGACATGAAATCGCCTAACAGGCAAACATTTAGAAAAATATATACTTTTAGGGAGCGCTACAAAAGCAGACTTCTTTTTGTAAATTTTATATTAATAAAGAATTTTAACACTTCTTTTGGTTTTAACCTAAACGGAAGTGGATAGCTTGATGACAGCTGACCGGGACGTATGGAAAAGGAAGACATGCTGCGCCGACCCCAGATGAACTGGGAGAAGGGCAAGAGGATGATGATTTTGATTTTAATTTAAAAATTTCCAAAAACTATTTGATATGAGTAAGTATCGATACTTGACGACCGATACAGTATCGAGTAAAATTATCGATACCTCAATGGTATCGTTTCATCCCTATCCCCGCGACATTGCTTGTGTTACACGAAAAGATTAATGAATCAATAACTAATTGTTATGTAATTAAAACCTTAAATAATTTGCTTAAGTTAATATTTACCATCATAACAAGTGGGTCCAGTGAACGAAGTCAGGTCGCAATCACATACGTAGGTGTTCCACTGTTGCACACAAACTCCTTTATTAGCGCATGCATTGTGCGTGCATTTTGTTGGACCTGGAATGATTGATGTGATTAAACGAACTGAAATTAAGCTGAACTATTTTAATAAAAGTTCTTGGAGTATTTATCTGCTAAGACTTCTCTATCACCGCTGGGTATATTGACGCTATGTAAAAGAATCGATTGATCGTCAAATCTAAAGGACTTAACACTGAACTATATATTTCTGAAAATATGATCAATGTTTGCATTAATTTTACTTCTTTTTTAAACTTTTAGCTCTCTGGTCAGGACCTGTATGATCATGCATATTCGTACTAAGAGTTACAATGATATATTTTAGGGGTTTTGAGACCAAAGTCCGACTAAACGGTCTTGGCTTATTTGTCCTAAAACCAAAAAACTTTTTAACTCACCTTCACACCCTGACCCCAAAGACGAACTAGGCACTACAGCATCATCCATAAGCGAGGGCGACTCGCCCGGCAGGTCTAGACTAGACATGCACCCCTCGAACCCTTGCCTGGACAGCACGCCCACAGGTAGAGACGAATACATGTCTTTGGGGACCCCGCCCACGAATAACACGCTGTCCAACTCCAGCATTAGGTTGGAACCTGAAATTTTGGTAAGTTTACAGAATTTTCTAAAACCATAACTTTTCTAAAATATAAGACTTTAATTGAAATGCCCGTCACAAGAATTTCAATTCCTAGCGGGATTCGAATCTTCACCTTCACATTCGAATCGTTAGGCCCAGGATCCTGTATCTAAACACTATAGGGAAATCCCCTATTGCCAGTCTAGATAATAATTAATAATGCCTTATTTCTACTTTAGGTGGTATAGTTCGAACAAACAATGCTCTTATCTTTGAATATCGTTTAACTTAGTTATCCAAAACATTTTCTGTACTTATTATAGAATAATAGTTTATTATCAAACGTTTTCATCAAAAACTTACTAGTCGTATGCATTTCCAGATCCTCATCAACTTGCAACGTGTGTATTTTGGGCGTTGGTCTCCTCACAGAAACAGTGTGCCATCTATTGTCGTTTAAAAAGTTCTTCAGCTTATCCTTCATTGTTACAACTCCATCTCCAAGGTTGAAAATGCAATGAATATGACCGTTCACCAATTCAATAGCCAAGAAATCTTGTTTCTTACCACCATTGTAAAACAGAAGACCATCCATCTCAGTGGTCCGGAAGTAAAAGTCTAAATACGTATTTCCATAAGCTTTCAGCAAAGGAAGACCTACGTATGTATGCTTCGATTTAAACGTGACAGATTTGTAAACATTCAGAGAATCGGGTTTCATATATGTTCCAGTGAAAATTATGTTTGATATGTCGTAAATATCATTGTTTTCATTACTGTTCCCGATACCAAGCGTTTTCGCCATGTCTATATATCTGATTCCGTTAAACACAAACTTTTGTAGATACCCGACAAAATTAGGCAGTGTCGACGTCATTTGTATCTCCTCTTCTGGATGAAACAAGCCTCCTAAATGCAGTGTGGATATCTCTAAAGTGGAAGCTTTACCTAGAATTGTTTCAGCTGAAAACAAATCCATTTGTATGAGTACTTCGCAGTAAAAGACGCATCACACCTATCCACAACATTGACTTCAAAATAAAAATAATTAGCAAAGTAAAGTTTTCATTCATAGAGTATCATCGACAGCCATTCTTTGAGATATTTACACAGACATCGTTCCAGAACTTTAGCAGCATCATCACATTAGATATAGACTCAAGCTTACAGATGCTAGTGTTAATGTTTCATACAGCCTAGCTTTCTAACTAGAAGAAGTTGTGAAGGAAGACTTGTCAGCTGTGACTATCGCGATTACACCTACGCCTATATCAACCAACTACACTTAAATTATTTGAACTTCGTTACCTGTAGAGACATATCCTGTTATTAAAATGACATATTAACAGATCAAGTAAATAGTCTGTCAGAGCACATTCACATAGGATACTACAGGAAAAAGAAACCAATATAAGTAAACGAAGTAAGAAACAAGGGCATTCAACTAAAAGGTGGAGCCAAAGTGCCAGCTATGAAATCCAACGTAAACTAAGCAACTACGCTACATCACTAATAGGACATCTAACATTGAAGCTTCGCACTTCTCAAGTACTTCTTTGAGAAGTGTTCTGCTGAGGATCAACTTGAAACCGTTATACCGTTCAAGATGATCCTTTAGAACTTATTCTACATTTGATTTAGGTCCTTCAATTACGATATTCAAAATATTCGTTGTTTTTTCTTTATTTGGAGACGAAAATGGGCAAATAGAAGTATGTTGAAGAGCTAAATCAAAACCAACCTTATTTTCCACTACTTTAGGGTCAAAATAAAACTGTGCGGGTGCTGTCCCGTGCATACGTACATAACATACCGCGTACGGGCTGCGCTCCGTCCACCTGGAGCTTCAAGTTGGACGCCCGGCGAGAGAACCTAACTGTATGCCAGTTGTCGTCAGCCACGTTAGAGCCAGCCAGGAGATTCTAAAAATATTCTCTCATATACTTTCATAAATGAAATAAACTTTCAGACGCACACAAAACGCATAGGCTATGCGACGGCTATAAAGATCTAGCATTCCTCATAATATATCCTAAGGGCTGATAAAAATAAAATTCTTGCAATAATAATAAAAAATATTGTGTGGTAGGATTTTAGTTTTGTTACAATAATACATTTAGCCATCTTTCTTTCAACCCATTTTATCATCCTAAAATTTTCTTTGAACTCTTTCCCGTTCCTTTAACGCTATATTGCCAGAGATATTAACACCCACTTTTTTATATCACTAAAGATGTCGAACTCGCATATAGTTTTCATGACGCCGCAGATACCGCCTATAAATTGTAACGCGCCTTTATAGATCCCTATCCTGTCCTTTTTAAAGAACCCCATGCTAGTACCTTTTCCCGGTCTCCCAGCCGCACACTGGCTCTGACCCTCCCAGCAGCTACCGCCAGCTCGATCCTGTCAGCAGAGTGTTCGGAAGCTGTCCTCAGCAGCAGACCAGCCTTGGTGGTGCGGAAGCGCAGCATCAGCTCCTCAGTCTGGGTGATGTGTTCGAGGCCTAGCGACGCGGTGAGGTGCTGGCTACCGTTCAGGTAGATCGTGGCCGTTTCTGAAATAAATGTTTTCGATTATATGAAATTCGCATACCACCACGCATATTATCCGAACTCACAGGGGAAGCCGAAGAGCTTTAACCTCTTTAAACCATATTTAGCCCAAACTGAATTGGGTCAGATAGAAAATGTAACAAAATAAGTGACTAAGGGCAAGCTACAAAATCACCAACCCAATACCCAAGACACTATTAGTCGCTTTTACAACGTTTGAAAATACTAGACAAGGAACACAGATGGTCATTATTTTTGAGTCCCCAATTAACGTGGGACATATCGTCGTTCGGCAGTGAAAACCTCGTAAATGCTTTTGGAGAATTTTACAGAAGAAAGAATTAGAAAAAAACTGCCTTCTGAAAAAAAAAGTATTGTTTGGAATAGTACCGTGTATTGTTATGTTTTACGATTTATTGTAATCAATGATACATAATCGCAAGAATTCCAGTATCTCGTGGCTAAATAAGTCTTAAGTGACTTACAAAAAAAAAAAATAATGAAGCAAATGCGACTTCCGAGGTTTTCACTGCTGAACGACGATATGTAGATTACATTCGATGTACTGAATGTCAGTTTTGGAGACACGATTTACTTAAGACAATCAATTTATTAAAGATAGAAAGAGCGCCTCGCAATCAAAGGATGCATAAAGTTACTAACATACATATATTATCACGCCCGAGCCACGGCCCAGCCAGCCCCCTCAACCACATTCGGCCAAAAAATAAAACTGGGCTGATTTTGATGGAATTATAAGAAAGTAGTGACAAGTGGCTAGGTCGTCGCTTACACAAGATTTTTATTATAAGCTACTTAATGGTAGTTTAGAAGAATTAGAACATACATCAGAAAAGATAAGAACTTCATAATTATTAAGCTAAGTTAAAGATTATTTCCATGTTTTGTCATAACGCAGAAATAGCCTGAAGGTTCCGTACCTAAATCAATTCTCCAATCAGACAGTTGTTGCCTCGAATTATACAGCAGGCGCACAACTAACAAGTTTTCAACTTTGGCAAGTTTTGACATCGAGATAATACTTGATTAAGTTGGGCTGTCAAGGAAATTATGCTATTAAATTTGACATCTTCGAATATGGAGGGTAGTATAGCAAAATATTAATATCCTTGGTTCGTGAAATTACACGTTAAATTTAAAGCTTTAGTAATAACTACAAAATAATAAAACAGGATAACTTTGTTCGTGTGTTCCTACTATCATTAACATCTGTATTTAATAATAATGATAAGTTGCAATTCTGCCATGTATAAAGCCTTACAATTCAGAATACTACTAGTCATTTACATTAGATACGAAACGTAGGTAGGTAAGTTCTTTTTATCCAGAAAAAGTATAAAAATTAACCGTCAATACAAGTGACAAATAAGCTTTTATCTAAAAGTCATAATAAAATTAGGGCTAAAGATAAATTAGTGACTAGTAACTAGTTGGTCTGAAGGACAGCGTCGGAGTCAAGGTAAGAAGAGGCATGCTCCGGTGGTTCGGACATGTGGAAAGAATGGATGACGAAAGATTGACTAAACAGATATACAATGCGAATGTGGAAGGATGTAGGAGCCGCGGAAGGCCCAGGCTCACCTACCACGACCAGATTGGTCGTGTATTAAAAGAAGGTGATGTTAGGAGTCATAAAAATCGTAGAGCTTGTATGAAAAGGATTATGAATGTTGAAGAGGCGAGTGAGGTGTGTAAGGATCGTGCCATATAGCGTTCGGTTCTCTCTGCCTACCCCGCTAGGGAAGTGGCGTGAAGTTTAGTTAGTTAGTTAGTTAACTAGTTCTCTCTGCCTACCCCACTAGGGTAGTGGCGTGAAGTTTAGTTTAGTTTTTAGTACCTATAAAGTAACTACTCATCAGGACATACTGCCTAGCTAAGGCGGTATGTCTAGATGAGTAGTTTTCTCATCTAGGTAATGTATGTACAATTGTACAGTACCTCTCCCACACGTAGGTCCCCCGTAGTTGGTCGAGGAGCAGTCGCAGAGAGGCCGGTTCCAGCCCTCGGAGCAGACGCCGCCGTGCTGGCAGGGGGAGCTCACGCACTGCTTCATCAGGACGTGGCATGCCGGCCTCACGGAAGCTGAAACAATGTTTTATCCTTTTATCATTATCATACTTAGTGTTTGTATCTAGCCTGTGTCCTTACTGAGCGAAAATATACGGGCATTTCAAATTTCACCGCATTTGGAAAGTTTGGAGTTCATTGGAGTAGTTTTGGTGTAAAATGTAACATACAGACAGACTTTCGCATTTGTAATGTCAGTAACGGTTAGTGCAGATTTTTTCAGTATGCTTTCGTATTAAAAAAAAAACAGAGACATGGATACCGCGCTACTAAGTCAAAATGTTAACATATTGCGAAGAGGAAATATTGTAGCCCGTTAGCTTGCGTGCTAGCAACCATAATAAAAACTCACCTGAGTCTTGTTGTCTCGCATAAGCTGTCAGATCCTGAGGCTTGCCGTTCAGCACCAGATCACGGATGCAGCCGACGAAACCCTGCCTTAGAGCTGCTGTCCACAACGCCGGTGGGGTTCTGGACGCAGAGTACTCATTGCCCAGACCACCCACGTACAGAGGACCGTCCAACTCTAACTGGTTTGATTCACCTGGAATTGAGGGATTTGTTTTAGTCAATACTCTGATTAAAATTCAAAATTAAAATTCTACCAATACTAACGTTCTACAATAGAAGACAATCAAGACTGCTTTTACAATAAGCGAGTCACCTGATGACGTTTATTAAGTTAATAACATCACACCATACCTACAATCCTAACGAAATTATTCTCACTGAGGTCTTTTAAGGATTGTCCTTGGATGATACTCTACTCTATACCGCAGACATACATCTCACGTTACGTGTTTTAAAAAATTTTTCGAAAGCTTTTAAAATTTGGTACTGAGAACTAAAACTAAACTAGACTAGCTCTGTGCCATTTCCCTGGATGGGTAGTAAAGGAGAATTGATCGTAATATGGCACAATCCCTAACACCTCACTCTTTTCGTTAACATTTATAATGCTTTTCATACAAACTCTACGGTTCTTATGGCACTTAACACCACTGTCTGTTAACATACTACTAATCTGGTCTTGGCAGGTAAATCAGGTGAGTGCAGTTTTAAAAAGGACAACACAATTACCTGGAGTCTTAAACTCCGCGTTCGCGCCGTCGACCGTCACCCTTCCATCTCTCCCACTCCTCCTCAGGAGAAACTCGTGCCAGTGGGAGTCATCAACCCTCCTCCGAGAAGCTCTGACCCGCACGCCTCCGGAGCCAAGGTCTACGTGGACGTAGATGTATCCGTTCAGCATCTCCACCGCAAAAAGATCAGCCTGGAATTCAATATTGCGTTGACGGAATTTGATGAGATCTTTGATTTTGTTTCGAAGATAAGAGGAAATCCTAAAGATTTTTTAAGATAGAGAACTCCTTGATCCTTGGTAGCTTGGAGAAGTTTTTTCATTAGTAAAATGTAGGAGGAACGGCAAGCTCGCTCTTCTTTTGCTTCTTTGGAAATATAACACAGGAGCTTTAATTATAAAAAGGATAAAGCCATAGATATATGTTTAATTTTAGATCTGAATGTAAAGCCCACCTTAAATTACCAAGCGCCGAATTAAACAAAAGCTTTATCCAAGTTATTATTTTTACAGATAATTTTACAATTTAAAGGGAAAGGCTTTACAATGAAACATTCCGCTATGGCTTACGTCAGAAACAAAATCTTACCTGGATCTTATCAAAAAAGAACTATGTAAGTTAGATCAGTGTCGTTTAATCTATTAAAATTTTTATGCAAAAATTACATATCTCAGTTACTCAATTCCTAATTGTTCTTATCAAAAGGGTGTTCAACAAATCTTGTGCAAGGGATAAGCTTGAAAGATATAAAAAATATATACAATATAGGGTATATAAAAACTCAAAAATTCATATCTTTCTACAACTACACGCAATTCTATCATCTTCAAATTATCAGATAAGTGCATATTTTCAATAATATCAGACGTGTTAAACGGTAACATAAAATCTAAAAATATAGCAGCAACTCAATCAAAATATACGTTGATTGATACATTTAAAATTCTTTATTCATTTTTAACCGACTTCAAAAAAAGGAGGAGGTTCTCAATTCGACTGAATTTTTTTTTTTTTTTTTTTTTTTTTTTTTTTTTTTTTTTTTTGTATGTATGTTACTCGATATCTCTGAGAATTGTTAACCGATTTCCAAAATTTTTTTTTTAATCGAAAGGGTTTACTCCCGAGTTGGTCCCATTGCCACCAAGTCAGGATCTGATGAAGGGATCCCAGGAAAATCGAGGGCAACCCTCAAACTTTATAGGCACGTACAATGTGTTTTAGACATTTTCTAAGATTTTTCAAGTATTTACGTATGGTACTTATCATCTTATGATGGTGAGCTGATGATGGAAGGTACAAATCCTTAACGATTAGGAATTAGTTTATGATTCTTTAAATATTGATATCTTCGAGAATTGTAAGACGATTTTTAGAGTTCTTTTTTTTATTCAAAAGGGTATATCCTGGAGTTGGTCCTATTGGTACCACATCTGGATCTGATGAAGGGATCTTAGGCAAATCGAGGGAAACCCTCAAGTATTATAGGCGCGTACAATCTATTTTAGTTATTTTCTAAAACAATTCAAGTATTTACGTCTGGTATTCATAATCTCATGTTGCTGAGCTGATGATGGAAGGTGCAACTCCTTAACGATTAGGAGTTTGTGGATAATTCTTTCAATATTATAGGGCCATATTAAGTGTTATTCTCGAGATAGTCTCAATTTCACCAAGTCTTGGTCTAGTGATGGGGTTCCATAAAAACGAGGGCCACTCTTAAATTTTTCTAAAACGATTCCAGTATTTGCGTCTCGTACTCATCATGTTATGTTGCTTAGCTGATGATGAAAGGTATAACTCTTAAGGGTAACTCTTTGAAGATTAGAAGTTTCAAGTAATTCTTTAAACATTAAAGGCTCGTTATACCTTTTCGTCTTTAGTCTCATAAGACCGGCACTGTTTCATTAAAGCAGCTCGTTTTGATTTGGTCTACCTACCTATTAATAAATTTCACTAAAAAGTAACAAATAAGTTAAATTTTAACAAAAATAAAAACCGACTTCAAAAAACCCCGCAAAAAATGTTTATAAAAAACACAAGTAAAAACTGCCTTAATAGCTATTCAAATGTCCAAACACTAAAAAGTATAAAATAAATTCTATCGACTGCTTCGATGAAAGTATTAATCTTTAACACGTATTTAAATATTTACAATAATCAGTTAGTTTTGGAGTCGGTGCCAGCCAAACTAAAAAAAAAGTAGACACTTAATAACAAATTACCTTACTAATAACAATATGAAACAAATTAGTTAAAATATGAGTATATTAACTTACTATTGATTTTGTATATTCAAAACCTATTTTACCACCCTTCACCAAGAAACAAATAATTGCAAATTCCGAAATGATGATATAATTACGCGGGCTGGCACCGACTCCAAAACTAACTGATTATTGTAAATATTTAAATACGTGTTAAAGATTAATACTTTCATCGAAGCAGTCGATAGAATTTATTTTATACTTTTTAGTGTTTGGACATTTGAATAGCTATTAAGGCAGTTTTTACTTGTGTTTTTTATAAACATTTTTTGCGGGGTTTTTTGAAGTCGGTTTTTATTTTTGTTAAAATTTAACTTATATGGTCTCATGTTCATTAATGGTAAATTCTAATAACATTATTTGATAATCCGTATTTTCATATGAATTAGATAAATTATATGTAGATCATCCAATCACATTTATACATTCATTAACTAGTATTGCTGCCATTATAACCCTTCCTTCTAGCTATGGATGTCAGATTCTGATAAAAATGACCCCTAAATTATCTCCCAATATGATAAAATAACAATAAATTTAACCCCCAGTCTTACACATCTAGCTTCAAACTAAGCATTTATGCTTGTTCTATGTATTCTAGATAACGGATAGTCATATTTAAATATGTTTATAAATATCTATGACTTGAGTACGAATGTCCATGTTCATCACACGAAACATTTACCCAAGCGTGATCACAAGTCAGACCTTCGGTTTCAAGGCCATTCTCTAACTACTCGACTAACTATAAACCTCTCAAAAAATATAATATAAACAAATTTAAAATATATAATATAAAAAAATACCTACAACCAAATTGAACAACAAATGCAGTAACAAAACCGGCAAATTCACGACAACGTACAAACCAAAATAAAAAAAAAACGCAGTCAGACTGCACTAACGCATGCAAACTATTCGCGAACCATTTGAATACTAACGTTCAGAATTTAGTAGACATGCAAATTTTAGCCTTTAACAACTCTCTCCATTGGAATTCTATGCTGTGTCCCGTTCTGAATTGGATCAGCAACAAATAACCTGGATATTGTCTCAATTAGTGTTGCCGCTCGATAAGCCAATATCGATTGTCTATCGATAGCCTATTAGCATATCGATAGTTCAACTATCGATTGGCTATATATAGTATAGGTGAACAGCAATACTATCGATAGTATTGATAGTTTCGATCGCTGCTAACCAATAACTACCGATAATATCAATACTATCGATGGTATTGCTCTTCAATACCGAATAGACTATCGATAGTTCATTGGTTGGCAGCGATTGAAACTATCGATACTATCGATGGTATTGTATTTACCGATAGTATTGCACTAACAGACACATCGATACTATCGATTGTCCTGTCGATCGTATAGATGATTTGGCCGTCAAACTATCGATTGCAAAACTATCGATTTTTCGGCAACACTAGTCTCAATATAGCAGTTAGATAGGCAAAGTAATACAGAGAAAACAATACCAATAAATTAGTCGAAACTAATTGTGTGGTGTGTGGACGGTAGAGCATTGCGCAGGATTAAGTACTCACGCATAAATTAGTTTCATATCATAATTTTATATTCAATTTTTATTTTTACACAGAACTGCATTTTCATCTAACCCAGCCCGGCTTTATTTTTGGCTTAATGTGGTTAAAGGGGTATGCTGCCCCTTTGACTCTGCCTACCCCTTCGGGGATTATAGGCGTGATGTTTTGTATGTATGTATATACTGCATTATAAAATTCCCGTCCTTGGACAATTTATCCATTATTGTGAGATAATAGTGCCAATCTATAACTGAAATGTTAAGCAGTTACTCTGCCTGAAAAATGTAATACAAGTTGGACAATTTGTATTGCTTGTATGGATATACAAGATTTATACTTTAGCTTTTTATCATGTAATTATATTTAAGGGTAAGTGACAGTTACTTCATGTTTATTGGACTCTTTAACAAGCCCTGTACACCAAAGAGTCGATTTTTGTATAATAATCTATCAACACGTGCTTATTAAATAAGTGCATGCTTACTATAAAAAAGCGTGAAATATGTAAAATTTATAAAAACACTAATAGGTATATAAATATACTATGGTGTCATGGTGCGAATTTGTGTAGGTATTAATAAAGCCCATACATCAAGCTCGATTCGTTTAAGTCTGCTGGGCCTATCCTAAGGGATCAGTGCTGGGTCCTATAAAGGGCTATTACCACAATACACAGAGTGCTCAGATCAATAACAAAAGAAAGACAGAACCATCCCATAATACGCGGTCAAGCAACCAATAGGAAGCCGATAGGGCCATAGAAAGCCGACCGCCCGCCATTTCGCCTTTAGTAAGTGACAGCGCACGTCGTTAATTTGGTGTTAAAAAAATATTAAAATATTCCGTCCTGTGTTGTTAAATGGTGAAGGCGAAATGGCGGGCGGTCGGCTTTCTATGGCCCTATCGGCTTCCTATTGGTTGCCTCACCGCGTAGTATGGGATGGTTCTGTCTTTCTTTTTTTATTGGTCTGAGACAGAGTGTTATTCAATATCTACGTGCACATTGAACGACAAACACACAACATTCGACATTTTCAAAGTGGGTGAAACTTTATAAGGTACCGTACACAAATTCTCCTATTCGTGTGACCTGATTACATTTATCAAAAGTACTTTGTCTATCACCGACCTACCATGCAGCAGATTCAATGGATATTACATCGAATTGTTCGTAATTAAATTTCACTCGGAGGTTAAGCGGGATTTTATTGAAATCCTCGATGAATATTCTAAGAGGGAGAGAATTTATTAAACATTTCAAAAGATAATTAAATTTCGTGGTTTCGTCTATCCATTGAGATTAGGGGATTACATTTGATTGTTACCGAAACATTTATGACTCAAACGTAAAATAATATTTACCTAAAATGAAAATGAATTAGCCCCCAAATTTACTTTAATTTTGAACGTCATTTTTTTAATTTTCGATCGATGACGTCATGCATGAATGTACATAATCTGATGCCTAATCAATTTCTCACTGCTTACTTTATCTTACACTAAATCATATAAGTAATTCAATTCATAAACAGGTATTAATTCATTAATAACACTATTGAACACATTTTACATCATTAAGAATTTTTATCATATGGCGGTTGGCGTAATTATGGCGTAACCTATCTATTAATAGGGTTAAACTTGTGAGAAGTACCCGTAATAGTTTTCACCATCTAACTCGACGAGGGTAGATTTCTAAGCAAAGTGACCTTCATAAAAAATTATTATTTTTACATTCCACACCCTATGGCGTAACAAAAAATATGGTTTTTTGATAAAAATATTTTAAGTCCCGCACACGCTTCCGTAAATCTTAACCCAATATTTCAAGAGTATTTATAATTATTAAGTATGTGAGTATTACATACATATTAAATGGTGTGACTAGTAGCTAGTCGTTTTCACATTCCGCTAAACACGTTCTGTTAATAAGTACCTCTAATTAAAACATTCACAAAACAATCACTTAAGTTAACAGGTCAGTTCTACTACCAATATTTCAAAGTTTCGAGATGGCTTTCTTTGAGTCAACCCGACCAATAAATAAATGTCACTCCAATCGACCATCAACGTTACTCCTACAGAAAAATATTGAAAATATTACGAAAAATGTCCGAAAATTCTAAGAGTTACCGTTTCAAGAAACAGGTTTCTAAATTGACAGTCCTACATCTCTCTGATCGATATTGAATAGAAAGGTAAATTTAAATATGTACGAGAAAAGCGAGAAAGGTACCAAGAATATTGAGCGCCATGGCTGTAGTACCAAGAATCTGTAAATATGTATTGATCCTAATTCCTAAGAAACTGAACCAACTTTAGTATGGATAGAGGTAATCTATTCTTCGGAAACGTTGGATACAAACGATTCCACGTAACGGTCTGTCTGCATGGAATTGAACATTTCAAACATCTACAAAATGAATGATGATTTACTTTTTTAGCATTGGGTGGTTCCTCCACCATTTTAATTTTCTGTTGAGCAACCTTATGAAACAAGACATTGTTTGGTAAAGATGCTCTGCCAATACAAAAATAGAGTCAGATATACTTAACTTGGTATGAAACTAATAGTAAGTAACTTTGCTATCGAATGTTGCCTAATAACATTTCAAAATGTTGCTTCACAAAAAGTAATTGTTTTGTGGCTACGTCATTATATCAACAATAGAAACAATTGACAAATGATTCGAACAATCCCAAGTTTCTCTGTTGATGAAATTACTTGGATAATTATCGAGATAGACGGACGAATGTATAAAACCTACAACTACAAATTTCCTACAAAGATGGGATCGGAAACCAGATGTAATCCCCACAGAGAGCGAAATCAATGGGCTGAATGATAGTCATGGAGATGATGATGAAGATGACAATGACTTCTGTTGGTGATGTTTTCAACCCCAAAAGCTCCACCCCTTACCGTGCAACCTACCCTTGGTGGCTTCGCGCCCATGTTGAAGAGGATCAGTCCATTCGGTTCGTTCGTTCGGAACTTGAACGATATCGTTCCGGTCTTCACTGCTTCCCATTTTGGTAGGATCTGTGGAGTAAGCGAAGTTATTAGTTGTGTCATCATTAAAATTAATGTTTCAACTCACACAATTAGACTACGGTAATCTGTAGAATTTTTTTTATTCCAATCAGTAAATTTTTTGGAAAATTATTTTTATTTTATTTGTTGGCGCAGAATTGAGTCACTACCGACTAAACCTCACGGTGGTCATTCTTCGGGCGTTGGCGCAGATTCCGGGCTCCCCACTCGGGACTCTACGCGAAATCTACGTCTACGCCGCTGCCGATCCATGCGGCCCATCTCGAGGGAGAGGCAACCTCGCCCCCAGAACACCTCACGGTGCTTATGACGGCACAGACCACAGTGTCACCCCATCCTATTTAACGGACGAGGATCCACGTGTCGTCATCTTCTCTGGGGCTGCTTAACGAAGTGAATGCAGGCCCCCCCGCAAACACTCCACAGCCCCAAAGGCCATTTTAGTCGCCTCCTACGACAGGCAGGGATACCACAAGAGTATTCGGAGCCCCCCCTGTAGGGCGCCGCCGGGCTAGACACCATCACCACGGCGGCCTCGCCTTCTGCGTCGGGCGGGATTGTCGAGCTCGCGCTGACGTTCGGCGCTCTCCTTCTGCGACATAACGATGCCGCAGAAGGAGAGCACCGCCTCCCAGGAGCTCTCGCTCGCCACCATGGCTGACACCACGGATGGCAGCGAGAGGTCCTGCCCAACGGCGGCGGAGAGCGCTGCGCGCTCGCCCGCAAAAGCCGGATACACCTCCAGCGTGTGCTGGGCACAGTCCTCGATGGCACCGCAATGGTGACACGACCTGGACGCCTCCCGACCAATCCGACACAGGTACTTCCCGAAGCAAGAATTGAGTCACTGCACCAACTTAGTTTAAAAAAGTCAAAAAGGGCTTACGTCAGCAAAATCGAATGAAATTAAAGTACAACTATCAATTAGGCATTACCTGGTGACCACTACAAATTTAGTTCATGAAACACAAACAATTTCAGGCCAATTATTGTATATCAGATCAGTCAAATTTGTTTTAACCGACCGTCAACAAATTTAATTCATTAAGCGCACAACGATAGAAGCTAATTACGAAATCAATTTCAACATTTTCAGCTGCAACGTCGTAATGAAAGCACAAAACGACGAAGCCGTATCATTTAATGAATAATTAATGCGGCTGGCACGCTAATCCTGAATCAATACAATCATTGTCAATTATAGCCACAAATTGTAGCTATGCACGTAAATTGTTCAGACTATAGGAATGAATTAACTGATAAATTTTCAAGGACAATAATAATTATTATCATTAGTCCTTTGATAAATACATAATCGTTACTAATATAATTACTAACATTTGTCCCATGTTGGTCTGGGACTTGGCCCATGTTGATCTAGGACAAAAAAAATAGAATGTGCCAACTGTGGTTCTTGCCTAGCATGTCGTAAAAGGCGAATAATGGTATATCGGGTTTTGGGTGTGTGATTGTGTAGGCGACAGGTTAGCCGCTTGTCACTGCTTTTTCACAATTTTTCATCTGGCCCAGCCCGGCTTTATTTTTGGCTGAATGTGGTTGAAGCTGCCTACCCCTTCAGGGATTATGGGTTATGTGATGTTATGTATGTTACTAATAGTTTAAACGCTAACTTACTAAAGTGTCTACCGACCTGTAACGTTTTTACGCGTAGACCACTTAACCAATTGTGATGAAAAAACCTTAACCCAGAAAAGGTAACTTATTTTTTATCGGGTAAAATATGGATTCGGTGAAAACAAACCGTATAACCGAAACTGACAGAAAAACCACACCAGTAGTGTGCGTTATAAGCTATGTTTAAGCACTCCAACCCATTTAGAAGGCGTATATGCAAGGTACTTAGTAATTCTTTGTTCAACACAGTACCTCAGATGCCAGTACCTGCGCCAGTCATTTTGAGTTAACTCAAAATTATGCCATCACTAATGGGACGCTTTGAGTAGACTGTGTGGAAATAAGCGCAACACTTTCCTGATGACACTTGCCTGCATGTCTTTTTTTCATACCTACATACATATCATCACGCCCATAATCCCCGAAAGGGGTAACAGCTAGCCCTTAACCACATTCAGCCAAAAATAAATGTATTTTTTTTTATTTAGTCTAATGTAGCAAAAAAACTATTCTAGAAGATCTTTTGAAGATATATGTCATGTTTATTAAGATTCAAAGATATAACACAAAGATAACAAGCGAATAAATCACAATCCGAATAAATGTAAAATGTAATTACGTTCTTCTAAATCAAATACCGCATGACATTCCAAATTGGTAACTTTATACTTTATTAGTCGGTTAATTCTTATCTGACCATAAAAAATTGGCCCTTAGTTAGTTAGACAGAGAAATCAGATGCGTTTTGTGAGGACGATGTACAAAGCGTCTGTTTAAAATAATTTATTTATTTATTTATTTATTTATTATAGGTACGCAGACAGATTACAGTCAATATACACTTCCATATAAGTACGTAACATAACTTAAATTGTGAGAGAGATGGACATTTTTATTTAATCTTACTCATTTTGAAGTAGTAGGTTAACACAATCGCAGCGAACTGAGTTGTCGCAATCGTGGATCACAGCGATCACAGCGCCAGTGCAGCCTACGTGCGGGTTCCGGCAAACAGTTTCAATTCATTTGATCGGAGGTCATTTTTAATGACGTGAACTTATATACCTAGTAGAAACGTGTAAAATCTCGGAAACACTTTATGACTGCTAATATTATAACGTGAAGAGTTCGTTTATTGTATATGAGACTTTATCCATAAGTCCACCACATTAACTAACGAATGGCTTAACTACTGAATGAACTTTAACGAAACTTTAGAATAATATAGCTCGTACACCCGAATAACATATAGGCTATGTTTCATCGATGTACCTCGCAAGCGAAGCCGCGGGCAGAAGCTAGTTAGCTTTATTCTCATCTAATAATAACACGCCCTCAGCGGACCTATAACTACGTTACAAAAACAAACCGCCGCCCATTTCAGCAGGACGGCAACACGGGGCACAATTCGCTCCGCGCCTTATCGCACATTAAAATCAGTTATATCCATTAGCCCGCACTAGCGCGTATCGAGCCAGTTATAATAATTTACTCTAATGGCGCCGTCGAATGCTCCAAGAAGGCCTTTTTCCACTTTTCCCATTGCGAAGTACTCGGAAGGGTAATTTTCTCGCTTGAAAGTAATAGGTTTGAATTTCCGTTATGTTTGTTTATGGTGAGCGCTGTCGGTGTGAGACAGAGAATTAATGGTATTACTTGGAATAAATTAGCAATGTCGTTTGGTGAGACATTTTTAGATTCGTTTATATCGATTTTGTAATACAGAATTCGCATTGGATCTAACGGTTTGATGATAATTGTCTTCATCCAGTTACGGTAATACAAAAGTATAGATAGATTTTAGCTGTAATAATGTATGTTATGTATAAATATGAATATTTGTAGCCATATATGTTACGCCTAATTATTTATCCGATTGTTGAATTATCAACGATTATCTTTAATATAATCCGGAAATATACATACATACATAACATCACTCTTCATAATCCCCGAAGGGGTAGGCAGAGTCAAAGGGGCAGCATGCCCCTTCAACCATATTCAGCCAAAAATAAAGCCGGGCTGGGTTAGATGGAAAATTATGAAAAAGCAGTGACAAGCGGCTAACCTGTCGCCTACACAATCACAAACCCAAAACCCGATATACCATTAGTCGCCTTTTACGACATGCTAGGCAAGAACCACAGTTGACATATTCTTTTTAAATCCCAGACCAACATGGGACAGGGACTTGGTTGGATGGAAAGCTGTAAAAAAAAAGGAGTGACAAGTGGCTAGCTCGTCGCCTACTCAGTCACATACCCAAAAGCCCGTAAACTATTAGTCGCCTTGTACGACATGCTAGGCAAGAACCGCAGTTGGCACATTCTTTTTTTTTGTCCCAGATCAACATGGGCCAAGTCCCAGACCAACATGCGACAAACAATAATACATAGGGCACTAAAATGTAACGAAAAAATGGTCAAAAAAACAAAGTCACTTTTCAGAGCACAATTTTTATGTTTTTATCTTGTTAATAACAAGTTATACCATGATCCAGGACGGACACAGTGAACCAGCCGGTTCACGATAGTTCGCTTATTGTATATAGTTTATATGTTAACAAAAACTGATATTTTTTTTTTCAGTAAGTAAGTCAAATGTATCCAGCATTACTCTAACTACAATGATAATGAACGCCACATATATCAGGTCTACTTTTTGACCGCGGCTTCGCTCGCGTTTAATTAGCTTTTATTCTTTTTTGCAGTTTGGAGAATTCTTTCTCAGCGAATGCCTAGGTTATGATATTTATATGCATGTCAAATTTATGTTGATAGATCAGTCAGTAAGTAACGGCTACCTTTTATTTATACAGACTATCTTAGTAGTTCCTCAACTGGACGAATATATATAACGAATCTTCGTGAAAAGAAACATACGTAAAGTGCTGAAAATTACCTGTTTTCACCTTTTGCCATATCTAATCTGTCTGTTTAAAATATAAAAAAAATGCTTTCAAGGTCATCAAACCACAATCTCCATCGTCACAAACCCAATAAATCAAACAATGGCCCACTGAGTGAAAGACGACAAAAGAAATCGAATTAGATAAACCAACGATGAAAAGACATGAACTGCTAAACCGGTCCAATTGACATCGGTTCTAGTACACTCGGCGGCGGAATCGCTCAACTCGAATCCAATAACCACTGTTCCAATTTAATCAGCGTCCGTACACTCGACCGAAATCAAGTGTCCGGAGTGTCCGGAGTGTCCGGTTAGAGCTCTAGACGGCGTCTCGGCGACGATTTTTCGCAGTGACCATCGTTTTAATTGGTGCTTAGTTTTTGTGACGGCCAAGCCGTTTGGGGTAATGAAGCGTGTGAAAAGTTTATTGTCGGGTAAGGGGCTATGTAGTTGAGGGTTGAGAGGTTATTGTTTTGAGCACTCGTGGAATAGATGTAGATCTACATCTATATAAGCTATTGCTACGAATACAGCTATAACATCCGTGTTTACGGTTGCAGTTTATAAATAAGGCGACGGTTTAATTTTATAATAAAAAGAAGGGTTTCATGATATATGGAGAACTGAAACCGCTGAAGATGGAAGACGGAAAATATTTAAAACTATTTAAAAATTTAAACCTAAGCGCGTGTGCCGAAAAATTCACCACGTTTTTTTTATGTTGACAATCACATTCTTTGAGTGGTATACAACAATAAATGTTGTATGATGGATTCTATAAAGACAAATTTTCTCGTATGATGAGGTTCAAGTCTATGCGGCTAATCATAATTAATCGTAATACAACAAATCAAGAACCTACATTTTCTTTTAATATTAAACAAAGTGAACTACTTTCAAAGAAAGAAAATATCGGGCTGAAGTTTAACGCTGAAAATGAAGTAGAAAACAATTTATTTAGTTTTCCTAAAGAAAACGTAGACGTTGATGAAGTGAAATTCGTTTTTGTTTTACTCGTTACTGGTGCAGGTTAAATTAATGCGCAAATGCAATTAGATTGAAGTTAACCAAGTCTAGTAAATACTCGGTGCTTATTTAATTATATTCAAACGTTTAAGTTACTTAATATAATAATTCAATTCAACTTTGACAACTATTTTGAGTTGCTGCAAAATTTTAACAGTGCTTATCTCGTTTGAGGTAAAAATTTTAATTGGTAAATAAAATCCCTTACAAAGCAATATTAGCACAATATTAAAGACACGCGGTTCTCACGTGAAGTGTGTTGGTTTCACTGGATACGTACTGGATTTTTCAAATCTGCAAAGTAGGTTCTTATTTGGACCACCTGCTACGCGATGTTGCAAATAATCCTCAACCATGATCCTATATGGCCCACTTTGAGGTTTGCAAATATCAGATGGCAGTCTTTGCAACCTAATAACCGAACTAAATAATCCAGGACCGTCGTTCAAGCGGACCACGTCTAGAAGCAAAACATAATGCAAGGAAGATGATATAAGGTATATTCCAAGTAGCTTTTCATATATTATGAGATGCTACTTTGAGTGTATAATAAATATAATTTCTCCAAACTGACGCGCTTACTCCCTAGTTCCAAACTAAGCTTATGCTTGTACTATGGATGTACCAGGTGAACGGATAGACATACTTAAATAAATACGTTTAGAAACATCTATGACTCGAGTACAAATGAGAGTACGAATGTCCATCACATGAAACATTTGCTCCTAGCGGGATTCGAACCCGTGACCCTTGGTTTCATGGCCAGAGTGTCTCACCACTCAACCAATGGGTCACTCTTATATCTTATATCGCAAGTTTTTATTTCTTCCATGCCAAGCTTGGCTCTGTATTTATACTACCTGGTGAGGTTAGGGCTTCATTTGCAAATCTCGTTAAATTTGTTAGCGCCTGTCACTTCGGCCTAATATAACTTTGCCTAGCCTCGAATAGTGTCATCAAGAGAGTTGTGAACTAGTTGGGCAACTATCAGCAAGACTGGAGATGGTAACTCAGTTGCTGTTTGTTTGACGTCAAACTGGATACTCAATTAAAGAGTAATTTATTTTGTGGTATATAACTATTGTTGCAATATTTCAATTAAGGTTCTTTAACCTATTTAGATGTTTCCAGAAAGAGGCAAAGAAGATGATGAAAATGTTAATCTAAATTCGTACTTCTAAGAAATAGATACCCTTATTATTTTTGGAGTGGGCCTAAGAATAAAACCTACAATAGTAGTAACGCAACCAAAATTTTAAGTAAAAATATATTGATTGAATTTGGCCAACTATTTGTTTTAAATAGCGCATCTAGCACTTTACTGTAATTAAAAAACCTTTTTAAGACAAAACGATGTCTCTAGATTATCTAACAGAACTTTGTAACTAATGAAAGCCTACCTTAAACCGCTACTCCCATTTTAACGGTCCCACAGCTCTATACAGTGAATACAAAATTAGACCGGACCAATATGGGACCCTTGCGGAACTCCTATTATCGACTCGTTTATTACGTGAGAGCCGGCAAGTCGTGTTAATAGTACGAAGTTCAAGTTACAGGTACAGCTTCAAACTTAGCAGCGAGCCCATGTAAGGTCCAATATAATACCACAGATTTCGTAGTTATCAATGACTAGCCAAGTTGGAACTAGAGAGACCATTCTAGTACCTATTCCGAGTATTAGTGCAGTGGGATTGAATTGATTGGAATTCCAGAAACAATTGGGCAAACTCACATATCTTAATCACTTAAAACAGAATTAAATTGAAGCATGGACGAGATGGAAAAAATTTAAACAAATAAATAAATCCATCACTTTTACAAAAAATATTTTTCTATGGCTAATAAATTGCACTTTATAATTTTAAGTAACTCATATGAATTATTAAAAAATGTGACATAATATAGCAATCACATTGTTAGATCATAAAATATATCATAATATATCTTAAGTATATGTCAACTAAAGAACAAGCCTATTACATTCAACATTAGATCAATTAATCTGTATATTGCACCAATTTGGTGCTTTAGCCTACAATTAGACTGCAGTATTATGCTCAGAATTAGGTCACGAAACGTCACAGTTTGTGAATCTCTAGATCTTAATTTTATTATTGTTTGTGGACGAGTACACACACGTGACTGTGACTAAGTTTAAAGACTTAGAGCAAAGTGGTAGCCAAGTTTACAAACTAGGGAAGATATTGTCAAAGTAACTTTAGTGGAATCTCAAGGATAATTTGAGAAATGGACACTATTTTACTGTAATTCAGAAACTTCTGAAGATGGTAAACAAAACAAACATGTGGAAATAAAACATCCAAAATATGGCGTAACTGTGACGTACGGTCTTGTCACCCTCCTCATTCGTAAGTTTTCAGAATAAACTGACATCCTATCAACAATGAGCCAATAGTGACAGTGATAAGACCACAAGACTCCCGCGTGCCTCCTGGTTTTTGTGTTTTTAAAAACCCTCATTACTTGACATGCATGTAGATAGTGGGTATACGTATCTCACACAACGAAGCTACAATATTTTAGATTGTTAATAAAACAGTAATATAGACTTAGAAGACACATTGCACGACATACGTTCCATCACGTCCCAAAAACCAATTCATTCCTTGCAAAATGGTCTCACAGCGCACTTAAGCTACCGCAAATCAATCAATGAAGATGTGCTCGAACCCAGTTACCAATTTAATCAGGTCCGCGCCGGACTCTCAACTTAAATCCGGAATTCCCTTCGAGGTCATCAGACAAGTACTTCACTATTGTCCATTGAATTCTAAAAATCGGAGCTCTACAACGTTCTTTGTGGTGAAAAGTACAGGATGTTTGAAAATAGAATGTTTGTGAGATGTATGTTTATATAAACCGATTTCCAATATGCTTTCCTTATTTGTAATATGGAATATTTGAACCAACAAAGTAATAAATCTGAAGAAAAACATGACTGTTAAAATCTATGAAAATAAAACGACTGAATTGGCTTTCAACACTCTTTTGTGTCATTACACAAGAACCGAGTAAACTTCAATAGCTTGTATACCTTTATTAGCCAACCAGAAATATTTTTTACACAAATATAATCTTCGTTTAATCCTAAACAATAGCTGTAAAAGAATTCATAAAGATTAATTAAAATATAAAAGTGGCGGAAATTCTGCGAGAAGTAGGAAAAACAATCATCTGTCATTATTCAAGAAATACACTTTATTATAAAACTTAAAAGTCGGACTTCGCTTATTTTCTGTTACTTTTGGTAAAACTTATTATTGTTGGAACATCACCCAAAGTTCCTTTCAATTCTATTGTCTCAGACGTTACTGTCTTGACGTTTATAAGAAAAATTACCACCTTTTTGTTGGTTTTCTCTTTGAAACAGTCGGGGATGGAAGTTTAAACATTTGACTCTGGGCATTCAAAGTTTAAGTCGATTTAATAAGTTGACGACTTAAAATAGAATTCCAACTTTACGCTGCAGCCCACGACCGAGGGAATTCACAGATTTCTCTTTTCTTATAAACGGTGGGGTTTAAAAAAAAACAATAATTTATTTCTAGAATAAAAGAAACGGCAAAGAAATGTAATAGCGAGAAAGATATTAGAAGTGCAGAAAATACAAGAGCATTTACAGTTTTGATATTGATTTGAAATTTCTTTTAGAGACCAGGAAGCTTACTGAGTATACAGCTAGTAGTATTTCTTAGTAGTAAAGTAAAAATAAGTGATGCTATTTAACAGAATGACTTTTTTAATTTTAACCGCTTTTGGCTCGTAATAACTTTATGTAATACCAAATTTCGGTAGCTTAAGTAAAAAATAAACATGTTAAGGCTCAAGTTGAAGCTTAAGTGATGTGGCATCATCACATTTAATTGCCTATTTAGTATAAAGTATAACGTTTCGCGATTCAAGTTTCATAAGATTTATGCCATAGGTGATATGAAGAGCAAATTGACTATGATAACAATTTAAAATGTAAACGCAACTTGTAAAATCCAATGGTTCTGTACTAATGCTTCAATGTTTTTCCCAAATTGAAATTTCATGGTGTCTATACCAAAACTTTACGTAAACTGAGATAGATAGATAGATAAAATTTGATTGGATAAAGGATAAGGCGTACTTGAACAATGAAATTAAGCTATTGGTTTTACGTACTATGTAAAGTTCAAGACACATTGGAGTCTTCATCTTTTATCAGGATTTTATTAACCGACTTCAAAAAAAGGAGGAGGTTCTCAATTCGACTGAATTTTTTTTTTTGTCGCTTCTACAAAACTGAAAGTGACTCACGAGTGACTCAAAATGTGACTCACCAAATGCGCGTCTCTCGTAGTGAAGGTGACAGGATCAGCTGTGTCGGATGCAGTGCACGCGTACTCGAGGCGTCCTGTCACCGTGATCAGCTTGCTGCCGGTCCGGGCCAGGTCTATCAGGTTTAGACGAAGAGTGTCCGCTGAGAATTCCACCTGGACAAGAGCAATAGTATAGAATACAAAGATTATACTTGTTCTAGGGATAAGAGATGATAATAGACTTCGGGCTTCTAAATGATTAAAAGCACTTAAGTTACCATCTAACGATTTTATTTGTTATGCAATGATATGTCAACAATAGTAAAAAAACTGGTAAATAAATAAGCTGATTAGTCTCTTTTCTTAGTGTGTCGTACCAAAATGGAAAAAAAAAATAACCTTAATCTTAAAATTCAAACTACCTCTCTTAAAAGTCCATGACCTTTTTGCGTGAATCCTATTGACTTGGTCGATAGTAGTTGTACAGCATGCGAGTTATACTGCCTTTTATCCGATATTAATTGCTAAAGATATGATATTTTTATATCTTAAATGATACAGTTTTAAGTACTCACCTTCTTCAAACACCCAATAAAGTTGGTGTGCACTCTCGCTCCAGGCAGTGCCCTGGCGTTGAGCGAGCCGCCAACGTGGGCCCTGGAGCTGGCCAGCATGGTGAATGAACCAGCCACGTGCGAGTGTTCCGAGTACACATCGTCCACTATTGCTGATACCTGGGGACAAACGTATAGACGTGATATGAGAATATTTAGAATGAGAGTGTTATGAACAGAATATCCATCACCCAGCGTAGATATAAAAATTTGTTACAGTAATTACTATTTCTGGAAGAACTGGCAATGACTCCACGTTTTACATGATCAATACAGTCGTTTAGTTCGCCTTAATGGGAAAATAAGTCTTATCAGACATTCTATGGTTTCTACAGCATTCTAACCTTAAATATACTACTAATAACTATTCTGTGGGTAAAAGTGATAAAAGAACCTAGCTGTTCCCTCTGCCTAATCCAACGAGAAAAAAGGAAATAAGACATACCTACTCACAGTTATGGAATCCCCATCTTTGAAACGCGTATAAGCTCAACTACTTTAAAGTGTTACCGTAAACTGTGTAGATCTTTTAATGAGAAAGAGTAACAAAGATGAATCCATTATCCTTATAAACTTAACTTCAGTATTAAGTAGGATGTGATCTTCGATGAATTCCTTTGTCTGCGACAGTGTTTCGAAAAGGAGCCTTTATTTTCAGACCCTGACTTGACTTGAAAAGTTATACCAGCTTGATGCTAAGCAAACTTTTTTCATATCGGAGGCACTGTTCTTGGAATTATTGCTCGTAAAATATATTGGGCAAGCGATTTGCCGGGAAACACTATTTGACCACTTGGAAAAGTAAGTAATTGAAATATCGCGGCGCAAATACCGTGTTGTCAGCGGGAATTTTTTGCTTTTTACGATTTTATTTTACCTTAATCCTATTACATGATGACCTTTGTAAAAATTTATGATAGTCAGTTAAATAGATAGCATAAATAGAGCGCCATATCTCACATGACTTACTTTTTTGAATGTTTTTATAATTAACCGACTTCAAAAAAAAAGGAGAAGGTTCTCAATTTGACAGAATTTTTGTTTTTTTTATACATGCTCAACGATTATTATGTTTCATTACATCACTTTCGGTTAATCCGACCAATTTCATCGTGGCTGGTGAGTGAGAGTGTAAGTCAGGGTGCGCAGTTGAGTAGATGCCATGTAAAATAATAACTAACAACACTTTTGTAGTCAGATGTTAGCTATCCCATGTTGGTCTGGGACTTTAAAAGATTGTGCTATCTGTATTCCTTGCCTAACATGTTGTACATACATACATACATAACATCACGCCCATAATACCCGAAGGGGTAGGCAGAGTCAAATGGGCAGCATGCCCCTTTAACAACATTCACCAAAAAATAAAGCCGGGCTGGGTTAGATGAAAAATTGTGAAAAAGCAGTGACAAGCGGCTAACCTGTCGCCTACACAATCACATAGCTAAAACCCGATATACCATTAGTCGCCTTTTACGACATGCTAGGCAAGAACCACAGTTGTCATATTCTTTTTAAGTCCCAGACCAACATGGGACAGTAGGCTGGGTTGGATGGTAAGCTGTGAAAAAAGGAGTGAAAAGTGGCTAGCTCGTCGCCTACTCAGTCACAAACCCAAAAGCCCGTACACCATTAGTCGCCTTTTACGACATGCTAGGCAAGAACCGCAGTTGGCACATTCTTTTATTTTGTCCCAGATCAACATGGGCCAAGTCCCAGACCAACATGGGACAATAGCATGTTGTAAAAGGTAACTAATGGTATATCGGGTTTTGGGTGCGCGATTGTATGAGCGAAGAACTAGCCACTAGTAATTTTTCACAATTTCCATAACCCAGCCCAGTTTTATTTTTTGGTTGAATGTGATTAAGGTGGCTAGTTGCCTCTATAACTCTGCCTACCGCTTCGAGGATTACGGGCGTGATAATATGTATGTATGTATCAAAGCTCTGCTTCGCGCATCTGCTTCCTTCCACCGTGTGCCTCGTCTAGCTTGATAGGCACTGTGGATGGGGGCGGGTGCGCGGAGCAGACCAGGTACCCGCTGAAAACCAGGGTCGTGGTCTGCCTGATTATCAGCTCACGACTGAGCTGAGCGGGCGCCGTTTTGGCACACATTTGTTGTATTTCTGTGTTTCTGTCTTTTTCTTGTTGCTTATATTTATTTTGTGTGTGTCGAATACAGTTTATCTATTTTATTCTATTCTATTCTACTTTCGTAGTCAACAATACCAATTTTGAATTTCATATATATTTTCTGTGTCGGTCAAAACCATCCAATTAACATACGACCTTCTAGCGTTGTTAGCCAAGACAAAAGAACAGCAATTAAAGATACTAGTTGATTGTTCACAATTATGCAAGTTACTGTAGCAGGGTTTTATTAAAAATACGAGTGCAACGTTGAATATTCATTCCTGTTCTCTAGAGAATTAAGTCCAACTTGCATTGCTTCTAAGGACCATCTAAATGTAGAATTTTGGTACGAACTTTTAAATTTCGCGATAACCTTGAATCATTGATAATGCAGTAAATAGAAAAGGTTATTTTAAAATGTTTTATTTAAATTCAGTCTTAGATATTTTCTGTTCATGAAAACTTTATTTTATCATTGCTGAAACTGTAAAATCCAGATGAACTTTGTGGATGACAAATATATATTAGAAATGCTGCCCCTTCGGAGATTATGGGCGTAATGTTATGTATATATGTATTAGAAATATAGGTTAAACGAATTATGTGATTGTTTTTTTAATACACTTGGATTTGTTTTATGTTTGCCGTAGTTGAAAGCCTCAGGTGTTATTAGTTCCATCCTACTACCTTATCCATCAACATCCTTCACAATGCTATGCTTTATATAAAAAAGAAGAATTAAAAAATAATCCAGTGTTTTTAAATTGCTTGGTTAAAGTATGGTTTTAATCACCCAAGCAACTAATAATTAATCAACGTAGTAATTGATTAATGAGTTAGTGTTAGACACTTATTCATTAATATACGTTTCTATATTTTACTAGTGCGATGTAGAAACTTATTATATTAGTCGTGTAACACTACACAATAAATTATATCTGGGATTGTATCTGTATCAACATTGTTTTAACAGAATATACATACTTAACTACACACCCTTAATCCCTGAACTAGGCAGAGTCAAAGTGACAGGAGGCCCCTTTAACCATATACAGCCAAAAATAAAACTGGGCTGGGATAGACAGAAAATTGTAAAAAAAAAAAAAAGTAGTGACAAGTGGCTAGCTCGTCGCCTACACAATCACATACCCAAAACCCGATATACGGACCTACCATTAGTCGCCTTGACGCTATGCTAGGCAACGGAATATAATTAAATGATAATGATACTTAAGAAAACATAAAGTTATTATATTATACATTAAGTTATTAGTTATATTTCAATATTTACGTACCGAATTATACTGAACAAAGTCCTCAAGATGATTGAGGTATGATCAAAGACATTTTGTGAATAATAAAGAAAAACACACTAATGCCGCCCGTCGAAACACATTTAATGTTTTATTTTTTTCTTCATCGCCTAAGGCGAATACATTCAAGCATATTAGAAATAAAACGAATTACGAAACCAGTGCTTTAATTATTTTAATAACATTTTCATTCGAAAAGTAAATAAAAAATATTTATTTTTCATCCAAAAAATATCTTTAATTTAATAACTTTCTCACTAATGAACTCATCAACTGGTTTAAGTACCTAGGACTCGGCTCATTTTATGAATTCTAATAAATGCAAAAGAGTTTTCGTTTGAATTTCGTTCAGGTCATGGAAAAAATATTTGTAGTGAAGAAGAAGAGACTTTAAAATAATGTAACATTTTTTTAAAGTGTGTTTCTTGCCTAGCATATTGTAAAAGGCGACTAATGGTATATCGAGTTTTGGGTATGTGATAGTGTAGGGGACAAGCTAGCCATTAGTCACTACTTTGCACAATTTTCCATCTAATCTAGCCCAGTTTTACTTTTGGCTCTGTGATTAAAGGGGCTTACTGTCCCTATGACCCTGTCTACCCCTTTGGGGATTACGGGTGTGATGTAATGTATGTATGTATGTATGTATGTAGTAGAGTATCGTCAGCTATTTATAAGATTAAAAGTAAGAATCTCACAGAAGACATGATAGTATAATATTACGATTCAAAAACATACGTTAGCAGATAAAAAGTACTTTGAGTTAATACGCTATGCCGCAGCGCTATCTATAATAATATTATTAAGCTGAAGAGTTTGTTTGTTAGTTTGCCTAAATGCGCTAATCTCAGGAACTACTGGTCCGATTAGAAAAATTCTTTCAGTGTTAGATAGCCCATTTATCGAGAAAGGCTAAAGCCTATAGGTATAATATAAACCATAAACTCTACATTAATTACACTATGCCTACTAGGACTGGCTCGATGGCGCATTCGGTAGTGACCCTGCCCTATGCGCCAAGAGTTGTGGGTTCGATTACCACCCTGGACAAACATTCGTATGATGAATACTTGTGTTTGTTCTGTGTTTGGGTGTTAATATCTAATATTTAAGTATATATTTGTAATACTACTGTTGATTCTGATATCCGTAACACAAGTGCTTAAGCTACTTACCTCGGAGTCAGATCAATGTATGTGATGTAGTCGGATATTTATATTTATATTTATGCCGCAGCAAATAGATACGCACCGAGTAAGCTGGACTTAGCTGTCTCCGTGCTGTGTGCTAACACATTTTGAGTTAGTGAGTTGACTCAATCGACACATTGATTAGTCCACGCACAAAGCATTATAAAGCCCTTATCAAGAATCGCCGAAGTGGATTTCGAATTGCATGTTAGAAACATCAATATACATACATACATACATAACATCACGCCCATAATCCCCGAAGGGGTAGGCAGAGTCAAAGGGGCAGCATGCCCCCTCAACCACATTCAGCCAAAAACAAAGTCGGGCTGGGTTAGATGGAAAATTGTGAAAAAGCAGTGACAAGCGGCTAACCTGTCGCCTGCATAATCACACACCCAAAACCCGATATACCATTAGTCGCCTTTTACGACATGTTAGGCAAGAACGACAGTTGGCATTTTATTTTTCACATCAATATTTTATCCAAAAATTTTCACACAAACTTTTTCTGATAGGGAAATCCGATATAGAATGCAACATCTGCCGCAGATGCTGTTCAAATTCAAAAGGAAAAGGTGCTTATGTATGACGTGTCTATTTTTAGGTTCAAGCGTCCATTTATTTACGCTTGCCGATAAATACCATAAATGGCTAAAATGTTTCTCATGCATGTTCAATATAAATAAAAATCAAATGCCAAAAATATTACCCAAGCATCAGTTTGAAGAATTATTTATTTTTTAAATTCACGTCGAAAGTCGATAATTGGAATAATACTGTTTTTGAACTATTTGTTGATGAAAAAAAAGATACGATTCATGTACTTACCCTGCAAAAACTCGTTAGCGGTGTAATCTGGAACAAAAAGAATAAACCATTAAATAATATGTCAACTGGCTCGATGGCGCATTTGGCACCCTCCCCTATGCGCCAAGAGTAGTGAGTTCGATCCTCACCCAGTACAAACATTCATATGATGAATACTTGTGTTTGTTCTGTGTTTGGGTGTTAATATCCATTATTTAAGTATATATTTGTAGTACCACTGTTGTTATATTGAGTTTCTTGTATAACATATCATAATATTTTTCATAAAATAACTTATAAATCAATACTTAAAAAACAAATTTGATGTCTACTCTGCATTTTGAGGCTTCATCAAGACTTCAAACTTTAGGTACCTAACTGTTTACGCAATATACCTGCTGTTAAAACAAATTTGAACCCGAGACCTCTTGGTCCTTAAGCGGCGCATGCTACCACTAGACCATAGAGGCAGTCACGGGTTCAAATACCGGGCTGGGCCAAAAATTTGTGGCTGGGTATTTCAGTATTGAAATTATTCAGTAACAGCCTGGAGTCAGGAAGTTGGCGGTTTAATCACCCCCGTGCCTCGGAAAGTTATGTTTGCGCATACACTTGTGCACTATAATATCTCCTGCGCAGTTGGCTAATCCTGTTGAGATTGGCCGCCGTGACCGATATCGGTTAGGAGGACATTATTATTTATTATTGAAACAAATATTGTCCCATGTTGGTCTGGAACTTAAAAATGATGTGCCAACTGTGGTTCTTGCCCAGCTTGTCGTAAAAGGCGACTAAAGGTATATCGGGTTTTGGGTACGTGATTGTGTAGGCGACGACTAGCCTCTTGTCACTATATTTTCACAATTTTCCACCTAACCGAGCCTAGTTTTATTTTTGGCTGAATGTAGTTAAAGTAGGGCTTGCTGCCCCTTTGACTCTGCCTACCCCTTCGGGGATTATGGGCGTGATGTTATGTTCAAACAAATACACTAGCATCAAGTCCTGATCCCAGTTCAGGTTCGCTTTGACCATGACTGGTTCCTAACAAAATGAACATCTTTTTCATAGACGTATACTAGTGGGTTCATGAAAACACAGATAACCTCCAAATAGATACCACATTAAGAGGATTGACGTGCGCCCATGCATCTATGCTATTACACAAATAAGTAGTTGCCATACACGCGCATCTTCAGTGCCGACCAAGAGACAGATCTGCGCGTCAGCCTTTACGGAGACACTTTTATTTATATTTAATAAGTATTTATGCATAAATGAACGTTAAAATGGCCTTCTGTTCCGTAAAATGGTGTGGGAAGAATTCCAGGACATCAAAATTTGAAAAAAGATGGCATATCTTTTCATCGGTAAGTAAAATAAATACCTATTTTATTCTAGACGGAGCTCAAGTTACGACGGTCGAATTTTGAAAGTTGGCAAAAATTTTTTGACAAGTGTCAGCTCGCGTTGATGTCTTTTGTCACTACCCCTTTCTTTCATTACCCATTTCACTATTTTTATCCCGTTCTGGCATAGACATGCATAACAAGAGGGTTGTAACTGTGTACGTTTCAGTATGTCGAATCGACATTGTCGATAAAAAATAGAGATTGTCCTAACTCAATTTGCTTTAGATTTCCAAAGGGTCCTGAAAGAAAGTCTAAATGGATCGATGCCACATATTGCGGTCATGGATCGTTCCCGAGCAAAAACACCGTCATTTGTTCGAGGCATTTTACAGAAGATAGTTTTCACTATATGAAGGATAGAAGACGAGTAATGGAAACAGCCGTGCCTTCTTTATATTTACCAATGTATGTGTTGCCGGCAATGTATATAATCCAGGCATTCCATACAATATTCTATAGTTTTCTTTATTCTATTCTAGTATTCTATAGAATAAAATATCATTAACACCAATCACCAAACAATAACATTTGTTTTTTTTTGGTACGGTCTGGTACGGTTTTGAGGTACGGAACCCTAAAAAATCAAATTTATTTATATCTACATATAAAATATAAATAATTATAAATTTATCGATAAAACTATAGACATTGCACAATACAATTGAACATCACTAGATAAATGAGTGTTACGTCCCCCGCACCCCGTTCCTACCTCCTAAAATTGTGACTTGAACCTAGAACAAAGTGGTGAACGTACGGTATCTATTGGAGGTTATCTGTGCATGAAAACAATGTCACAGACGAGTCTAAGCTTTACTACTATTATTTTAATGGTATACAGATTAACCATATTCCACAAGAATACCTTCAATCCCTTTATAGCAGTGTTCTGAACTCAGTAAGGCCTACATACATAATTAATAACGTTGCATTGGCTTAGGGATCACAGAAATATCGCTTCCGTGACAGAAATAACTCGTTATATTGAATGATAGCGGTTCAGAGAATCCTCAAAGTTTCAGCCCCTACGAAGCTCAGAGCCGCTTGAGATGCTTATGTTATACGCTATAAGGTTCCAAATACCATAGCCTATTACATGTATGGGTTGTTTATATGCTATCAATAGTTGTTCCACCAAAACATACGCATCGATGTACTATATGCACCGATAGACGTGGTTTCAATGGCGTATGAAATAGAGCATAAGTTTTAGTGGATGTTTAATAAATTCTACTAATGCTGCCGGTTTTGGTAAGCCGAAATATTTGGAATATTTGTGGGAAATTGTGTAAATCGATTTTTTCTACGAATCGGAAATACCTAATACGGTTACCGCAGGCTTCGTTTTCTCGATACCACGAATTAGTTATGGCTCTCTTACACCATTAATATGAAATTTCGCGCCAAAGCTGAATACGCCCTGTATGGCACTAGTTTTTGCACTCGTCTCCGTCCGCGTAAGGTTTAGTTTGTTACATGGACTATCATGTGGCCTGTGTGATCAGATTTGGAAATTTAACCTCTATGGGGATACAATGGAGGTTTAACGTTTACATGACAAGGTTAGCGGTTTTTCACTGCTTTTTCACAAATTTCCACCTAACCCAGCCCGGCTTTATTTTTTGCTGAATGTGGTTGAAGGGGCATGCTGCCCCTTTGACTCTGCCTACCCCTTCGGGGATTGTGGGCGTGATGTTATGTATGTTTAAAAGATAGACTTTAAACTTTGTGCAGAAAAAAGAGCCCGTCTTTTATGTTACAAAGTCGCGAGCTTCCATTAATATGCCATAAAAATACATGCATTACTGAAACTCTTACCCCTTTGACTATACCGTAAACGGACAAAAAAAACAAAAAAATCGTCTCGCTCGCAAAATCAACCCAACCGTTAACATTACTTGGAAAATAACCAAGAACTCCTTCAACATACCGTCTGCTAATATCCTTGACGGAGCGACGCAAGGGCGCAAAGTAAATAAATATCGAATGTTTTAATAACATCGGCGCTGGCGATACGAGGCCAGGAGTCGCAATAACCCCTGAGGAGCCACCGTTTATTCGGGCACATTTGACAGTGACAAACGGATGGGTGGCTTCGTACGAATTTTATAAGATATTCCCAGATTCGGCTGATAGTTTACTGGAAACCAAAACTAAACTGTTTTAATACTTCTCTATTATTTAACGGATTTTACATTAAATAGTGTCGCGTCTTTTTGTGTAACCTTTTTAGTAATTAATGCCGCTCCTATTTTTTATCTTTAAATTTTGTTAATAATTAATTCAGCTAATTGTTACTATTGAAATAGTATTATTTTCTAAATTTTTCCATAGGGTTACGCAGATATCTCATCCATCCATTTGCTATGATCCTGGCCCACTTTTCGCTTCTTCTACATTAATCAGTCATTGCATGCTTACTCGTGAGTTAAGTACCTATTTGCAAATTAGCCCACTACACAAACTTAGTATCCGTAGATCCATTTATAGTAGGGATAAATACTACCGTACATTGAATTTTTGAGAAAATAAGTACCGTCTGGCGACTCTGGGATCTCACTCTGGGAATTCAGTATCATTTTCTGTTTAAAATTATTTGAAGTGATGTACTATTACATAACACATATATAATACGTCATGAAATGTCTACTGTTGAAGAGGGCACATAATTATTCCTAGTATACGTTCAACTAAATAATGAATGCCGTTTGTATTGCGGGAATACTAGATACACTTTCTATGAAAACTAATCTTGTCAAAAGAATTAGCTTTCCTTTCAGTAAATAATAGCACGTTTCAAGGCCGTACTGAAAACAGAATTGCTTTATTTGTACTACAGAATTGACTGCATACAAATAGTCCAAGTGCTTACTTCACATGACGGGTTCAGTAAACATCAACCCGCATATCGTTTAAAAACTTCTTATAATTACGAGAAGCACTACTAACGGAACAAACAATTTATTTTGAAAGCAATTACAAACAATTATTACAAAACTAGCGACCCGCCTCGGCTTCGCACGATAAGCATAAAACAATATAAAATTGTATATATATAAACCTTCCTCTTGAATCACTCTATCAATTGGTGAAAACCGCATCAACATTTCTGCGTAGGTTAAGAGATCTAAGCGCACAGACAGAGGCGGCGATTTTCTAATGATTTGCTTTGAGCAATTAATTCGAGATTGACCGAACCAAAATCCAAAATTTCCTTAAATCGTGATTAATTGAAGCATTTGCTACCTAATCCTTACTAATATTATCGTTGACAGCTTGCTAAATGCCATGGTTTCGACTTCAAACGCAAAAAACGCCCTTGTTGATGCAATAGGTATTTGTCTTGAGACTGAGTTACAGTATGTTCGTTGATTTTGATTTCCATTATAGATGTGGTTAACCTATTTTAATTTTAAATGGAGGTAGACTTTATGACAATATTTCATCGCTTGATATTCTCGCTCATTGAATTTATTCGATTTTAATGCCATTTTCAAACTCAAAACTCAAAATATCTTCATTTACGTAGGCCTCAAAAATCTTATAAATCGTATAAATTCAATGTCACGTAAAAATCGTCAAGTAATAGGTACAAAATAAAACAATTTTAATCTACCACCGGTTCGGAATGTCGCTTCTACCGAGAAGAAACCGGTATGAAACTCGGTAGTTACTCTTTTCAATGCCAGATTGAATATAAACATTTACAGATTATATTAATATTTATACCAAGTCATACAGTTATTGTTCGTCGAAGATTCAGGCGAGAGTATGGGGTCTCTCGAACTAACATGCCTCCGGAGGCCCCCTCCGAGCGGGGGCACGTGGCATTTTGCCAGTGCGTGCCCTACAATTACGTCAGTGCACTTTACCGTAACAAACTGATTTTAACGTGGGCAGACCCGCGGGCAATTAGTGAAGGAAATACGTTAACTCCCACACGCCATACGCCTACACTATAACAGCCCATTTTGTACCAAAGGTGAGAGTGGAACACCCACGCCTCCTCTCTGAGTAAAGGCACTATGCAATTTTATAGCTAACTGTATAATCTAATCATTGACATTACTAGGTAGTTTGGTTTGGTGCAAATGATTCTATTTTTATCGTAAATGACACTATGAAAAAATAATATGGAAAATTATGTCAGAAATTAATAGTTTGAATATGGTGCAATCCTTTCATGTTGTTATTAAATCCAATCATATTTCACGAATAATCATCATTACCCTCCGTGACGTACTAGTTCATAGTTAAATCTGCTTGGACGGCAATCTCAGATTTTATATAGTCTAGATTCTGCGCGTACGCTTACATGTTTAATGACATTGAAACTACTTAGTTTCACAACCCTTTGACAGGATAGCCAGACAAATTGGGTCATGGTTACACATGCATAGTTATTATTCGTGCTGATTTCCCTCACCGTTGAGCTGGTCGCTTTATCTAAATTTAGATTTAAAAAAATCCAGAGACACATCTACTCAGGGGCTTGGCTAGGCAGTGCCCGGAAGACCTTAAGCCCCAAAAACTTGAGTTTAAATCCTCCCCCCATGTATATTAATGTAACTTTAACAGGGACCCCAGTGTGTTATCCTGTTACGCCATTGATACTAATAGCGACAGTACATAATACGAAAAATATTTCTACAATGCTATCTATTTCAAGTTTAAGTGACCTTGAAACGACGCTTTGTAGTCAAAAACCTACTCAATTTCACCGATGATCTTAACGATCCGCCCAGGGACCCCCGAATGCTTAATTCTGAGTCTACAGTGGAATCCTATTTTGGGCACACAAAGAGTTTCCAACAATAATAGCCGGGTTGGGGATTCATCGAATTTGCATGTTTGTTTTTTAAATTACCCCCAAGCGGGCTTGGAATTCGATTTTTCGAAACTGCCGCGGATACTTTAATGATTGCTTTGCATTAAAGTTAAAATGGGCTTTACATATTACAGTTTCATATCACTTGAGAAAAGCTTGTTTTTCGAGGCTTTATTAAGCTTGCAATTTTCGTATAGCAGTTTATCTATTTCAAAATTTGCAGGTTTTTTTAACAGAAGCATCCGATTGAACTAAAATTTGTCATACTTATTGCAAGATTAGTTACAACACATTTCTGCAAAGGTTAATCTAATCATTTGAGAAGCCTATTCTGATCTATATCACTTTATACTTCAGAAATATATATATTTTTTTTTTATATGAAAATCCACTTATTAAGTGTTTATTTATTTAGGTGGGCTTATAACATGCATTTCATCATGTTTCAGAATGCTAAAAAAACACTGTTGGGTCAATTATAATGTAGTATTTAAGGTAGGAAAAATACTAACACTTCTGCTTAAGGCTGATGTATGTTTTATCGACCGTAGATGAGTGTTCGTAAGTCATTAGGCCATTGATTAGCTTTCCTCGAATCGTTAGGTCATCATCGAATACTGGATTTTATTTACCGCTACTTGGAAACAGTAGAAGTCATTAGTAATAATGATGATGTACTAATTTTCTGTAAATAAAAACAGTAAATGTAGGAAAAATAACTATAATTATATTTAAATTAATAACTGCTGATAGCGCTGGGTATTAATAAATGCTAAAATTATATAATAGAACTAGCAATTGTGTAATTGTTGTTCATAGTGAATAATAAATTTCGCCGCGTGGAAGGTACACCACAAATGACGTTTTTAAAATTACCGTATCTAAAGTAATAAAGTATCTATTTAAATGTGCGCTTGTTGCAGAACTATTGATCTTAGTTTGTAAGTAAAATCTGTTTCTCAATAAGTGAATACCTATTGTAATTCTAATGAGAAATAATAAAGTTATTTAACCATACAATTGCCCGCGACTCCGCTCGCGTAAATTTCATTCTATTTCAAATATTTTATTTTAAGGAGGTTATTGATCCCTGGTCTCGGTCTACTCCTACCTCTTACCACTTCATATAGGTACAAGTGGTGGCAAGTACATGACATCTATATCATCCGTTAAAGCAAAAACTTTGTACTTACCCCGTTTTATGAGAATTACGCGGACGAAAGAGTATGGGATTTGGCACAGTTAAAGTTTATATAGAGAAGGAATGCAGAAAGCTAATATTAAAAAAAACAACCTAATAATGTTCGAATTTTGAGCTGTAGGTGATAACTGGTATTCAATAGATCGTCCCTATAGTTCTGACACATTCATCATTTTGACGCACAAATGACATCACCTAAATCAAAAAGGCAAATGTTTAATTTATATTGGGTAAGAACTTCAGAGACATAATGCAGCGTATTCAACTTACCTCCTGCACTCTCCTGTGGACAGTCAGCTTGTGCCACTGGTGGTCATCGAACCTGGTCTTCGCGGGTTTGATGTGCATCTCCTGCTTCCCATTGCCGAGCCCCATGGTGAGAGAGACGCCGCCATCACGAACCGCCAAGTTCAGGTAGTCAGCTTCGTGACCTGATGGCAAGAGGATAATTTGTAAGTCTTCTTTTTAAATGCCACGTTGGTGTCTTTCTCCCTGTTGGAGTCATTGACCACAATTATCAATTTATCAAATCTAACGTTTACATTGTTAGGTCTGTTTTCTGACCTAAATAACTCAAAGACTGGAGAGAATTTAAGATAATGTTTATGATTTTTAAGATAATGTTTTTTTATAAAGAGAGAATAATTGTGATTTTTAAGTCATATGGTATAAAGAGCAGTTTAAAAAAAATACACTACATACAATGATTAAAATCAATCTATAACTGTCAAAGATCATTATAAGATCTGTATTAAAATGATTAATAAAGATAATTATGTTAAATAAAGTAATTGTATCCAAGATTTACAAGACAATACCTAGTTCGCATTGTATGTATTTCCAAATGAGCTGAAACCTTAGTTTAGTCTCAAATGGAGTATTGCAGTTATTAAATCTTACATACATATCTCATACACATCTCTTGCATAGTATATAAAAGAGACCTAGATCTAGTAAGCTATATATCACTAGAGATATCCTAAGATGGCTAGAAAAGCAATGTTCCTAATGGGTTTTTTTATCGTCCACCTCTAGGTAACTCGCTAAGCCCTAGTCGACGCTGAAATGGTATGATTGTATCAAGTCACCATTGAGACCTCTACCGTAGTTTATTTTGATAACTTCAAAGCCATCGGAGTAACAGAAAAAAAAATAGATGAAGATATTTTAACCTCTCATCTGAAACATTTTAATTTTAGTTTTGGCTGATTGTTGATTAAGGGTTTTATCGCTCCTTGAACTCGGCCTACCCTTCCAGGATTGAAGACGTGATGCTATGTATGTATGTTGAATTTTGTAAGATTATTTTATCATTCTATTTTGTTTTTTTTTTGTCCCATGTTGGTCTGGGACTTGGCCCATGTTGATCTGGGACAAAAAAAAAGAATGTGCCAACTGTGGTTCTTGCCTAGCGACTAATGGTTTACAGGCTTTTGGGTATGTGACTGAGTAAGCGACGAGCTAGCCACTTGTCACTCCTTTTTCACAGCTTTCCATCCAACCCAGCCCACTGTCCCATGTTGGTCTGGGACTTAAAAAGAATATGCCACTGTGGTTTTTGCCTAGCATGTCGTAAAAGGCGACTAAGGGTATATCGGGTTTTGGGTGTGTGATTGTGTAGGCGACAGGTTAGCCGCTTGTCCCTGCTTCTTCACAATTTTCCATCTAACCCAGCCTGGCTTTATTTTTGGATGAATGTGGTTGTAGGGGCATGCTGCCCCTTTGACTCTGCCTACCCCTTCGGGGATTATGGGCGTGATGTTATATTATATGTATGTATTATTTTGAAACTTCAGCGATTGAATTTCATTCCATTATTAATGACTACAATGCCCACTTCTCATTGAAGGAGACCAATATAAACGACCATGTACAGCTTAATTAAAGTGGCAAGGGTTTGGGCGCTGTCGTCATAATTAATAAATTTGGCTCGGAGCAAACAGGAGCCAAGGTGAGGGCGGAGTCATCACAATCAATACGTTGGCTAAGCCAACAGGAATAAAACTGTCCACGTTAATTTATAGGTTAGCAATATGCCTTCACTTTGTCCGAGTCAAAATTAAAATAGTTCAATTAAAACATACATACATAACATCACGACCATAATCCTCGAAGGTAGGCAGAGACAAACGGGCAGCAGGCCCCTTTAACCACTTTCAGCCAAAAATAAAACTGGGCTGGGTTAGAAATTGTAAAAAGTAGTGACAAGTGGCTAGCTTGTCGCCTACACAATCACATAGGTACCCAAAACCCGATATACTAAGTCCCAGACCAACATGGGGCAAAGTAATTTATTTTTTTAATAATAAGTTTAGGTTGACGCGCTATTACATTTTGAGAAATTCTAGAGTATCTATTTTTCATCAGTTATTAAAAGGCTGACGATAAGATATATTATTTTACTGAAAAAGTAATTATTGCACGTAATAAAATAATACTTGATGTTTATTAAAACGATACGTGTTGACAACAACTAAACTAATTCAATATAATTAGGACAGCTACATCAGCGATCCGCGATGATCCGATTATGTAATTTAGGTTGAAATTATATTGGAAATTGTTTACACCCTGGGGACATAAGCTACTTCTGCCAGTATATAATTTGCGACAAACTTTATAATATTCAAAATAATAGTCATGTTTCACTGCTGGTCTAATTAATTCCAAGGGGAAAAGTAGATGTTATGGCAGGTAATATCCTTTAATAAACACTTCTTGAATTACAGCTGACACACAGGCATTTTTCTAAAACTCAACAATTCAGTATTATATTGCTCAATTAATTCGCACCTTATATTTTTTACCTTATAAAATATTTAAGGGCAAGTTATGAAAACGTAAATACATACATACATACCATCACTCTCGCCTGTAATCCCCGAAGGAGTAGGCAGAGTCCAAGGACTACTAAACTTCCCAAATCAGTCCCATTCAGTTAGAAATTCAAGTGATTAAGTTAGATCAGGTGGAGACTTGTGAAAAACTAGTGAACAGTGGCTAGTAGTGAACTAGTAGCTTGTCGCCCACATTATCACAAACCTAACCTTCTAGAGTTGGTATAAACGGAGCTCTTTCTACAGGTTCGAAGGTTACCATGGGTGTCCCTCAAGGATCTATTCTGGGCCCTTTCCTATTTTTAATTTATATTAATGATTTGCCATTCTGTGATATTCAGATTGTATTATTTGCTGATGACACATGGCTCATTTTTGACATTGATAGAAGTAAAAATAATTTTGATGAAGTAAATAATACTCTCTCGATGGTCTTAAATTGGTTTACAGTGAATAACCTACAGCTTAATGCAAAAAAAACAAAATGTGTGAATTTTGTTCTTCCAAACGTAAGACAAGTAGATGTAAGCTTAAAGTTGGACGGCGACAAATTGGAATTAGTCGAATCGACCGTCTTTTTAGGTATTAATCTAGACTCAAAGCTGCAGTGGAGTTATCAGATTTCTATTCTTGCCCGGAAGCTTAGTTCAGCTGTTTTTGCGATTAAAAGAATTAGACAACTTACAGACGTTGCAACATCTCGTCTGGTCTATTTCAGTTACTTTCATAGCATCATGTCTTACGGTATTCTTCTTTGGGGAAAGGCAGCAGAAATCCAGACTATCTTTCTTCTTCAAAAACGAGCTATTAGGTCTATCTACAATCTAAACACTCGAGACTCTCTTAGGGAGTTATTCAAGCAAATTGGGATTCTCACCGTTGCCTCACAGTACATATATAGCTGCATCTTATATGTGCATCAAAACATCAATTTGTTTACTAAAAAATTAGATGTGCATAATAAAAATACAAGAAATAAGTTTAAGATAGCAATACCACGTTTCAGACTTCAAAAGTTGTCACGTAGCTTTATGGGACAAAGTATAAATTACTATAATAAAATTCCCGCAAGTATCATAACATTGCCTCTCATTCAGTTCAAAAAGTACATTAAAAATAACTTACTACAAAAAGGTTATTATACTACTGACGATTATCTGAACGATAAGACAGCTTGGGATAATGAATCTCCATTGGGATCTAATGTGAAATTTTTAATAGGGTAGTCTGAATCTTGTACACCTTTTCCTATGGTTAGTGGCTGATGTTGGATATTTGTGACCTTTTTCTTTTTAGTTTTTTTAATTAATTGCTGAGATAGCCTGAGTAGTCATGCTCACTTAATTGCCTCTGGGGTGGTGGCGTTATGTGGCGGGTCGTTACATTCCCTCTGATATGGTTGAGTGAAACGATGGCTGACACATACGTCATGCTTGTGCACAGGTGCCACCTTTGGGGGCTGGTCTGCTCTGGTTAATCTTACACTTTTATTGTAAGTAATCGTATTATGTCATCTCCCGCAGTCATTGATTGTATGATTTGGTTTAAAACATTTAAAAGAAAACTGTATATTACTCATGTATATTTTGACGCTGAAAAGAGTAACTACCGAGTTTCTTGCCGGTTTCTTCTTGGTAGAATCAGCATTCCGAACCGGTGGTAGATTCACATTGCTCTTAAGATTTTGTAAAATTGACGATTTATAAGTGCTTTTTTAAGGCCTACATGAATAAAGAAATTTTGAATTTTGAATTTTTTTTTTTTCTAATGGCCAATACACAATGCTAGGCAAGAAACAGTTTCTGCATTACACGGACTAGTAAAAAAATAAGGACTCCACGCTGTCATACTATAGCGTGAAGCCACGTTTATGCATGTGTGAGTGAGATACTTATGGATACCAGGTATCGGATATCTGTATTTTGGAGCGCTTATTATATCAATGTGTGACGTAAGTTGCATGTCAAGTTGGAGCACCTGAGGAGTTTCAATGTCTAGTTAGTGGCGCGGAGTCCTTATTTTTTTACAAGTCCGCGCTACCTTATTGTAAAATTCCAGACCAACGTGAAGAATATAAAAATACCCATGTCCATCTAAAATAAATATCGAACAACAACGTAAAAATACAAAGAGTAATTCGAACTGTGTAAACAGATACTCTTTATTAATTAATTTGATGTAATTTGAATTTCACAGCGTAAACACAGGGCAATATTGAAATGCGATGAGTGATTGATAAAATAATGGCTATGTAGAGATCTTTTTACATTATGTTTATTTATAGAATATCAGCTTTTGTGAGTGTCTGCTTCATTAGTCTAGTGCTTAGCCAGCTATTTCTACTAAGAGGTCCTGGGTTCAAACCCAGTGTCTGGCCAAAATTTGTGGCTATGTTTTTTTGTAGTACCAGCCTGAAATCAAGAAGATGGCGGGTTCATATCTTCGTGGCTGGCCTCTTTCTGGTCATGTTGGTTTGCCGTCTCACTGACTATAAAAGTTCACCTATATCAGCGCAGACTTTTTTTTTTTTTTTTTTTTTATTATCTGTATTTTTTTTATTTATTTAGGGACTTTGGTCCAGAGACATGTCAGTCCCATCGAATCTTAACCTATGATGCTGTACATTTTGAATTATTGTTCTATATTTACGTAAGAGACTTAATCCTGCGCAACCATATCCACCACAAGTCTTGCAGCTTCGCTTGTTGGATTTGCTAAAATATTTAGAAACCATCCTAACTCATACTTGTTGATGTTTAACCTTCGCAAGATTAAGTCTCTTTCCTTTTTAAACTTTACACATTCCACCAGGATGTGTTGGACATCTTCCAGCTTGCCACAAATGTTACAATTAGGAGAATTAACCTTCTTCATCATAAAAGCAAACTTATTTCCAGGAAAATGCCCAGACCGTAATCTATGAAGAACAACAATATATTTTCTGTTTAATTTAGAATTATAAAACCACGGTATCCGAGAAGGCTGACATTGAATAGTCTTAAACCAAATACCTTTTTCTTTGCTTCTCTCATCGTAATATTCTTTAAACTTTTCATAACAAATATTTTTAAATTTAGTTAGTGCTTCCGTGTAAAAAGGAAGTATAGGAAATTCCAAACCATCTGTACATGCTAATTTAGCTAACCTGTCAGCCTCCTCGTTGCCTCTTAGACCTAAATGAGATGGAACCCATTGCAATCTCAGTATCATGCCTGGTGAGTAAGTCAATCTATGTATCAATTTTAACACCGTGTAGGCTATCGGTATTCCTCTGCTATGACCAGAGGCACACCGAGCCATGTTGTAAAGCACTTTTACTATCAGAAAGGATGACCACATTTTTTCTGATATCATCCTGGCGTTCAATATATTTAAGGGCTTCTGAAATGGCAATAAGTTCCATCGTCATAATGGACACTCTGGTATTCACTCTATATAACGCCGATACACCTCTTGTGACGTCACAAAAAGCAGCCCCTAAACCATCATTACTTTTGTAACCATCAGTAAAAATTCTAACGTAGCCCGGGTATTTATTGTGCAATTCTTTAATTATATCTAATTTAATAAAATTATTTTGGTCCCTTTTTGTTCCTTTAATACAATCTAAAGTGGAAGTTATTACATCCATCTGTATGTAACTCGTCCAAATATCTAGCTTAAACATTCCAATAGGGTTTGATTTATCAACATTGCAATCTTTACATTCTCTAAAAACTGTCATCAGTAATGGTTTTTTAACTTTTTACCAATACCTTTCGTGACAAGAGGTGCAAAGGTCGTTTAATAAATCTACAGACAAATTATCTGAGTTGGACATACTTCTAATACAAAACTTATATGCTAAATACAACCATCTCAAATTTAAGGGTGGCAAAGACAACTCACATTCCATTACATGTATAGGTGAGCTCCTAACAAAACCTCCTATTATCCTAAGTGCTTGATTTTGTAATCTATCTAGCTTCAATAGATGTGTCTTGGCACAGCTACTATATAAAAAACAACCAAAATCAAGTCGGCTTCGAATTAAAGATATATATAAAGTACGTAAATGTTTAGGATGGAGTCCCCAGCCAGAACCCGCTAGAACTTTAAGAAGATTTAAATACTTCGTTGCCTTCTCTGCGATTTCATTTACGTGCTTGCCCCATCGTAGCGACCTATCGAGCCATATACCTAAATATTTGACTACATCATCCCGTATTAATACATTACCTTTAATGTTTATTTTAAGTTGACTTAACTTACGACCTCTAGAAAATAAACATAATTTTGATTTATTTGCAGATAACTGAAGTCCAATTTTATCTAATAAAACAATAAAAGTGTCCAGCGCTCTCTGCAAATCTATTTCGCATCGATTAAGGTCCTTATGGCTCGTATACAAAACATAATCATCAGCGTATTGGGCCATCATAACACCAGTAATTTGTTGACATAACGTAATGGTTACAATGTTAAAAAGCAACGGTGATATCGGGTCACCCTGAGCGAGTCCCCTACTGGTGCATCTGACTTCTAATATGTCTCCCTCTTTCCCACTCTTAATTGTTAGTCGTCTGTCACTCAAAAAGCACCACAGATATTTACATATATTTTTCCCAACTCCTAGCCCATCGAGCACTTCTATAACTTTGGATACCAATACATTGTTATAAGCATTTTCTATGTCAAGAAAGCAGGCCACTGTTGGAGTGTTGTTAGAAAATCCTAGTTGTATATGAGTAACAAGTCTGGTTAAACAATCCAAGCATGATTGGGCTCTTCTAAAACCAGCAGTATTTGGAGACAGTATCTGATGATGCTCAACAAACCACTCTAATCTCCTGCCTAACATGTTATGAAACATTTTACATAGACATGATATTAAAGATATCGGTCTGACTTTTGCCTCCTGACCACTCTCCGGTTTAGGTATAGGTACTATCAATACAGTACGCCATTGGTTTGGTACGGCACCTATTCTGAAAATTGCATTATAAAGGTCTAACAAAAACCGTTTTCCAGTCAACGGTAAGTTATAAATCAACGAGTATGTTATACCGTCACTACCTGGAGCTGTGTCTTTCCTTTTTAGACATGCTTCTAGTTCCTGTGTAGAAAATGGCTGTTCGAGTAAGTAATTGTTGGAGGCTAATATAGGTGGACACTCAACAACGTAGTCAGGTGCTAACGAATGTAGCAATTCCTTTTTTTTATCATCCGAGACTGAGAACTTTGACTGACGATAACCTTTGTACCATCTCATTTTACGCCACATATCAGAAACACCAGTACATTCATTGATATCAGTGCAAAACTTTTTCCAGCTACTGTTTTTGGCTAGTTGAATTTTTTTCCTGGTTTCTATTACCTTGTCTTCTAATGTTTTTAAATTCGATGGTGTAGGGTTCCTTCTAAACTTGCTTAAAGCTAATCTACGCTCAGCCACTAATTTAGATAAATCCGCATTCCAGTACTCACGTGGTCTAAACTTTCTAGTAGGATTGGTACAAATTTTGACGGTGGGAATATGTTTACTTGCTGAATAATTAATTTGGTCTATAAAAAAATCATAATATTCTTGAACAGTATTATAATCGCAACTTTTATCATCAAAACTAAAAAAGGCGTTTAAAAGTTCTGTTTTGTAAGCTCCCCAATCAGCTTTTTTATAATTGCGCCTCGCAATACAGTCCAAGACAACATTAAAATTCATAGATACTTTTATAATAAGATGATCACTACCTAAGTTCTCGCTAAGTACATGCCAATTAAAATGTATAGCTATATCAGATGATGCAAATGAGATATCTGGGGATGACCTTTGTAATACACCATTTACAAGTTTAATTCTAGTATCTTCTCCATTATTAATAGAAATAAAACCGTGTTCTACAGACGAGTCAAATAATTGTACACCCCTTTGATCGCATTTATAGGACCAATTTGTGTGGTGGCCATTAAAATCCCCTGCAATCAGAGTCTTGCGACTTACTAACCCAAAGATTTTATCCCAATCTGCCTGATTTGTTCGAACCGAAGAGGGGCAATAAATAGCTAATATATTTTCTATGTACTTACAGTTTAAAATCTTGATATGAACTAATTCTATGCCCGAGTTGATGCCGCTGATGGAGCAAGACTGTGAATGTAAGTTATTATGCACTATGACCGCCACACCGCCATAAGAATCGAATCTGTCCTTTCGATATACATTATATCCACTTATATGAAGAGAGGATTCGTCTTCTAACCAAGTCTCACAAATAATACCTATATGTATATTTTCCTTGTATAGTAAGGCGACAAAATCAATCAGTTTTGGTCTTAAGCTTTGTGCGTTCCACTGTAGTATGTTAATTTTAAGACTTTTACCCATTAAAAAGCTTGCACAACCGTTCAACAAAACCTCCACCTGAACAGAAATTTACTATACAACTGAATTCTTCAAAAATCAACTTTAAAACCAACATAAACTTAGCTTCAAAATTATTTTCTGACAAAACAATGTTCTTTAATTTAAATATCAAGTTCCAAATATCGAATTTCCTTTCTCTTCTTTTGCTTTTATCTTCTTTGTATATGTCCTCTCTAGGTCTTTCGTCATCTGACCTAATTTCATTATCCATTACTGAGTTTTGTTCTATAGTATTTTCTTTTTCACATCTAATTATTCCTTTTGTTCTGTGTTTACTTGTGCTATTCCTTTGCAGTATTTCGGAATATGAGACCTCTTCTTTTTCTTGATTGTTATCTTCATGAATTTCTGCTGAAGTTTGTAGAACGCTGCTATAGCTTCTGTTTGTATTGGTTAAAGGAGGAAATACTATGTTACTTGAGCTCTGGGTATCTGGAAAACTTGAACCGTATTTCTCTTTTGTGATAGGTTCATTGTTCTTTCCATTAGCCAAGTACAATTCTAAAGCTTTTTTATAAGTTAAGTTTTGTTCACTCATAATTTTACGAATATTTTTTTCCTTGGTGAAAAGTGGGCAAATTTTATTTAAAGACATATGCGGCCCTTTGCAGTTTGAACAAGTAAATATGTCAGTCTCACAATTAGCGTGATTTTTACCACATTTTGGACATATATCTGTATTCAATGAGCAGAATTTTCTTATGTGACCATACTTCCAACATCTCGAACATTGTGTAACAGGGAACACATAGTTTTCAACATCAAACTTGTATCCATAGGCTTCAATCATATGCGGTATTGAGGTACTTCTAAAACATAGGCGAACAGTCTCACTCTCAATCCATTTGTTCTCATTACCCATACGTTTCATTCTTTTGGCTGATACTATCTCAGATGTAGCTATTAAGTTTTCTAAAAGTTCTTCTTCGCTTATGTCAAGATCAACTCCTCGTATAATGCCGTAGGATAAGGTACTATGATTTGTAAACTGGGTCCTTATATCCATTTCCGCTAGTTTTGTGTTTGAAATTAATTTATCTGCCTGTATTTTATTATTAAACTGTATAAATACTCTGTAAGGGCTTTTGTATTTAATTTTAATAATACCAGTAATATTTGCGTTTTTCAAAAACTTGGCTAAGGCCATTTGTTTCATCAGAACTTGAGATGAAAATAGACATACTTCATAATTCTCTTCGTCGGTTGATTTGTCTGTGTTTTCAAAAACATGATTACTCTCTTCTTGTGTTGATGTACTTCTAATTAATCTTTTCGGTTTTCTATGAACTGTTATAAATCCTTCTTCACTACTTTCTTCACACTCACGTGTCCTTTTCTCGTTCTTTCTCTGCGCCATCTCTTGTAATTCCCTTTCACATTCGTTCAAAATATCATCATCATTTTGGCCTTCATCACTCACTATATTTTCTTCCATTCTCGATTAAAGTAGGTAGTCGTAAAAAAAGTTCCACAAATCGATAAGAATACACTACTACGTGCGCTCGCGACCGCGTCTCGCGCGCCAATGAGCGCAGACTTGTGTACCATGGTATCTTTTGCATAATCAGCTAGTTTTCGTTGAGATTTGCTACCATGACCAAAATCGCTAAGAGGATATTTTAAATTATTGATACTAGCTATTTCCTATAGCTCCACTTGCTTGAAATGCAAACTAAACAATAGAATAATTTCTGATAACCACATGATGTGTATTGTACAGTGTAGTATACAATGATGAAATACTCAGTTTCAATAGGAATGTTGACTGGCTAGTCAATTGAGATACTTTTTATGAGCTGTCATAGATTTTGTATGGGCTTGTCAAAGTGTGACGTCACTAGTTTGTATAGTCAACTGACTTAATATTAAGCAGTTTTTGTAAAATTAAAAATCTTAGACTCAATATGATTGAAAATCATTAAGGATTAACAGTATACTACGATACTTTCTTTTTCAGAATTGATATTTCAAAATTAAATATAAATGGTGTCAACCTCCCAATTACATAAAGACTTCCCTTACCAGTGTAAAAGAGCAATCCATTAGGTTGTCTCGTCTTGAAGTACAGCGTCAGGGCGTCTTGCGTGCTAACGATGGGCTCTCCCCCGGTCTGAGTGAGGTCGTAGGAGAGGAACTCCGCGCCTCGAAACGTCGCCTCCGAAGGTGCCTTATCTGGAACAAAGCAAAGTTTCTGAGTTCTCATCCCTAGATTTACCAACTTACATTTTAACTATATATAAAATGAATTATCATCATCATCCTCTTGCCCTTCTCCCAGTTCATCTGGGGTCGGCGCAGCATGTCTTCCTCTTCTATACGTCCCGGTCAAATTATCAATTATTAATAGTTGTAAAATGTTTACGCTTGTTAAAAGATTTCACCAATCTGGGTCGACTTGCTGGGATACTTCACCAATCCTGTTTACCTGTGCGAAAGATTCCAACAAACTGGTTAAACAAGCAGGAAGGTTTAACCAATCCGCTAAGTCATGCAGAAAGGTTCCACCAATCTGGTTTAACTGTGTGAAATAATCCGCCAATCCGGTTGTACAGGCTGGTAGATTTCACCATTCTAGTTTGGTGGCTAGAAAAGTTTACTAATCCGGTTCGACTTGCTATAAGTTTCTACCAATACGATATTAACAGAAAAAAATATATACGGTCGAATTGAGAACCTCCTCCTTTTTTTGAAGTCGGTTTACAACGCATAATTTTTAGGTATTTCCAGATCCTCTTTCAGATATATTATCGCTCTCTGAATTTGTGGATCAAATGATGGATAGTATTACTTCTCGAAAGTAGTTAAATAAATAATAAATAAAAAATGGTTTATTGTCTTTTACATTCAAACACGTTTCTTACAATTAAAATACAAAATCGCAAAGACAAAAGGTAGAGGTTCAGCTTATGCTGACTTGGAGCGAGGCTCCCCGTCCGCGCTGGTTTTCAACCACACCTGGGTCTCTGGGATAAAGTTTGAGAGCTTAAGACTGTGCTAGCTGGCTTATAAAAATTACTTAACTATGTGTGTGTGTGTGTGTGTGTGTGTGTGCGTGTGTGTGTGTGTGTGTGTGTGTGTGTGTGTGTGTGTGTGTGTGTGTGTGTGTGTGTGTGTGTGATATTGTGATTTAAGCTACCAGTGAGGCAAAGGAAAACTTACTTTCAATGAAAGAACTCTTTAAGGGCTAAATTATTTTTATAAGAATGTTTCAAATTCTCTGTAACACCTTGCCTTTTTTGTAGAGCTGCTTTATAAAAGTAAAATATTAAAAGTAAATACTTTTAAAACAATTTACAGACATTTTTAATCTTAAAGGTGGAGGCAAGTCATTCCAAATTAGTTATATAGTATATGTATAGTTCTTTCACGTAATCTTTAAGTCCCAAGAAATTAACTTGATCTTGAGATCACTTGCTATACGCATTAGTTTCAAGTATTTTGTTATAATTCTAACATCTAAATATTATACTTTCCAAAAAAAAAAATACCACTCATTAACAATTCTCAAAATTTTGTCTTATATATATCTTAGGCTACGTTAATATTACATGGATTCAGATATATAACAATCTATGATTAAATCTATTTGTAATGAATGTAAAAAGTCGATAATGTTTTTAAAGCCATTACTTAGAAGTTTAACTGCAAGATAGGATTTATAAATATATTATAATACCTAAATAATTATTATATCTTAAAATGTTACTACTACCTATATATTTTAAAATTTTAGACAGTGTGATATAAAAATACATAAATTGATATGATGCCAAAATAAGTAATCAATTTTAACTTGATACCTTATTAAAAGGTAGAGAAACCATAAAAGCAATAATTAAATTGTAAAATGAATAAAATAAGACACCAAAAACAATTATTATCAGAGTGAAACTGTTAATACAATAAATGTTCACGCGGCGGAACTTTTAAAACCGTAAATTGAGTATTGTGGTCAGCATGAAAATAAAACAATGATGAAAAATAACATTCATATAAGATCAATGTAATAACGGAGTTATAGCTCAGGATACATTAAAAAAAACGCTCTTTTGAACCCTTTCAATGCTAAAGTGGAAAGATGTAGTAGCTGCGGAAGGCCGAGCCTCGCCTACCACGACCAGATTGGTCATGTGTTAACAGAAGGTGATGTTAAAAGCCATAAAAGCCATAGAGCTTGTATAAAAAAGATCATGAATGTTAAAGAAGCAAGTGAGGTGTGTCCTTACACGCCATATGTCATGGTCCTTACCATGCTATGTGGCGTTCGGTTATCTTTGCCTACCCCGCTACGGATATGGCGTGAGATTTACTTTACAGGTTTCCCCTTTTTTACAAATACTTTTTTTTTCATAAATCTATTGTCACAATTTTCTAGTAAAAACCAAATGACATTCACAAATTGGGAACTTTATAATTAATTGATCGGTCGGTAAATTTTTATGTGGCCATCGAAAAATCAGGCTTTAAAAAATTTTTTAAGTAAAAATATAAAGTATTTTTTCAAGATTCAAAATCGAATACAGAATTAAATTAATTTAAAGAAGGAACTAAGATAGTTTAAAAACAAAAAATACCGTCACGCTATTGCATTCGAATCAGCCAGAGTTTCTTTCAATTTTTATCTCTTGCCGAATTCTTCCCGGAACCGGTGGTAAAATCATATTTCTTTGTCTGTTTTTGACGATTTTAAAGTGTTTCTTTGAAACCTACATAATTAAAGAATATTTTAGGTTCACCAATAAGACTGCTTATCGTTTCTATTTTTTATAAATAGGTAATAGAAAGTTTAATTTGCCAATCTTTATTAATTAGAAAAAATATTATTCTGACTATACTCAAATACTTCTAACCGCTCCCTCCAGCCTTTAATTGTCCATATAAAAATACGCTGTCATAAAACTTTGCATCAAATACTTTCTAAATAAAATACGCTTCAGGAAACCTTTAATTAAAACCCGTTTATAACACGCATAAATACTTCCAAGCATTTAAGAGGCTGTGGCTGGGGAAGCTCGCCGCCATATCAATTCCTGGTGTTCAGGTGCAGGCTAGGTAAAACTTCACAGACAAGGGAAACTCAAACTTGGATAAACTCATAATAAATTAATCAGCTTAGAATTTGTACTAAAAACTTGGATATACAAGCATTATTTTATGTGGATCTACGTGTTACTTCTTAAGACAAAAGTTGTTGAGACGTGTGAGTTCAGATCCAATTAATATTTAATGGATCTAGGTTAGAAACTGACCGGGTGGGACTGGGCCGGAAGAGCACTAGTATCTTAACACAAGCCCGGGGCCCTAAATTTAAATTTAAACCCTCCAACCCAAGTCCGTTGGAGGCACGTGTAGGCCGGGCCTGGTTGGCAAACATCACCTTGACTAAGTGGTCAGCCCAACACCAGCGACAGTACATCATACTAATACGAGTATTCTAAAGAGTAAGGATTTGTCTGTTTATTTGAATTGAATATGCTCCGAAACTACTGGACCGATTTGAAAAATACTTTCACCAATGGGAAACTACTTTATCAGCGAGTAACATAGGTAATATTTTATCCCAATATTCCCACGGGAACGGGAGTTCGCGGGTAAAACCGCGGGGCGCTGCTAATAACATTGAACCTTATGTTCTGTATTCATATTATTATAATCTTTATTGTATAAAGCACTAACTTAGCATGAGTTTACACCATTTTGAAAAATTTCAATGCGTTATAGCGATCGCTGCAGCTAAAGCGAGCTTTCCATAATAAATTCCCGGCGTTCAGGTGTAGGCGAGGTGAAATTTCACAGACGGGTAAACTTCGCGAACTACGATTAACTTATTTTATTATAAATTATACAGGTTGGAATCTGTTCTGATACTTTGATACGGCAGTAGAAGTAGATATGAGTTACGTTTAGACATTTAGACAAAATTGATAAGACCCTTGGAATTCAGGTATTTATTGAACTAAATTAATCTAGATTAGACATTAATAAGGAAACATACATATTGATTTTCTAATTACTTCTCTTCAAATCATTGTGTTATAACATCACGCCCATAATCCCTGAAGGGGTAGGCAGATTCAAAGGGGCAGCTTTAACCACATTCAGCCAAAAACAAAATTGGCCCAGCCCGGTAGGTAGTAAAGGCCGCCTTCGGCCAACTACCGACGTCCTCTCAAAAACAAAAAAAAACAAAATTGGGCTGGGTTAGATGGAAAATTGTATAAAACTAGTGACAAGTGGCTAGCTCGTCACCTGGACTCACACACCTAAACACCTATATACCATAAGCCGCCTTTTACGACATGCTAGGCAAGAAACACAGTAGGCACATTCATTTTTAAGTCCCAGACCAAACATCGGACGAAACTATCGTTGTGATAAAAATTGTTAAAATACAATTAACTAAATTAACCAGATCAAGACTTCAAAAGCACACAGTTCCTTTTTCAGCTTTGAAGTAATTTTTTTTCTCATTATACTCTTTAAGCCCTGGTGAAAACCACTAACTTTACATAAGTTTACACCATCTTTAAAAACATCAATGCGTTATAACGATCGATGCAGCTGAAGCGAGCTTTCCATAATAAATTCCCGGCGTTCAGGTGTAGGCGAGGTGAAACTTCACAGACGGGTAAACTTCGCCAACTACGATTAACTCATAATGAATGAAATAAGTTGGAATTAGTATTAAACACTTTGATAGACCTATAGTTAGCTCAAAGATCTGAAATCAGATCGGTCCATTGAAACTAAGCAAATGAATCAAAGACTAGAATCAGTTAATGGAATATTGATGATGTCTTATTAAGACGACAATAGCGCTCAGTATGAAATTTTGCAATTTCAGTAAAGGATCTCGAGCAATCTAACTAACTAACTAAACTTCACGCCAATTCCCTAGCGGGGTAGGCAGAGAAAACCGAACGCCATATGGCACGATCCTTACACAATCAATCCTTAGCAATTTAATGATCACATATAAAGTGGTATACATACATACATAATATCACGGCCATGATCCCCAAAGGGGTAGGCAGAGTCAAATAGCAGGCCCCTTTAATTCAGCCAAAAACAAAACTGGGCTGGGTTAGAAGGAAAATTGTGGAAAAGTAGTGACAAGTGTCTAGCTCGTCGCCTACACAATCACGTACCCAAAACCCGATATGCCATTAGTCGCCTTTTACGACATGCTGGGCAAGTTGGCACATTATTTTAAGTCCCCGACCAACATGGGACAAAGTGGTTTAAATATCTTTATATTCTGTTTTTATTTTTAATGTTTTTGATTGGTTGGTATTCTAAAATCATAAGGTTCATCGTGTCGTAAAACTATAGCTAAAAGGATTCGAAGCCATCTTATTCACTAGACTTCGCGTTTAGTACAATATCAGTAGGATTTGAAAATGTAGTAATATATGATATTTTTGTCTAAATCTAAAATCAACCAATAAATATATATAATGGGAAGTGAATAACTGAAAATATAAACGGAATGTTATAAGCAAACTGATTAATGATTGTAGAGAAAATCTGTTCCTAGCCGCTGTACATAGTTTTTAATTGGAAAAAGTTTTTTTTTTCTTTTTCTATAAAGCTGTTGTTGATGAGCAACAATTTCTTAGGAGGGTGCGCTACATACAATATTTAATTTAATTAAAACGCGATAGAAGAGTTCTAAGCGAGTGCCGTGTCTGGAACAAACTTGTGGCGATTAATCCATTCCAGGTGCTTAGTAAGGGTATGTCTACACTTGTGTAACACATTTTAGTCAGTGATAAATTGCACTACCTTTAAATTCACTGCGCTGGTTGTGTAAAAACACTTATTCAAAATGTGTTTAGAGATTCCGGAATGCTGTTCTTGACACACGCAGTTTATTCGGCGCGTTTAGGACGGTGGCGCAAGACAATTTTGAGCTGACTCAGAAATACTAAGCAATAAAACGCAACTTAACTAACCTTGATTGGAGACTGATTTACATCCATAAATACATACTGTCACGCCAGATACTGAGCATGCACCCGAAGTTATATGAGTGAGTGATTTTTGTTTCATTTCAAAATAGTTTCCGTCTAGAAATCACTTCTCATTCACTTAAATAAATAAATAAATTTCTCAGACTGACACCAATTCCCTCGTCCCAAAGTAAGCTTATGCTTGTGCTATGGATACTAGGTAAACGGATAGGCATACTTAAATACGTTTATAAACATCCATGACTCGAGTACAAATGTCCATGTTCATCACACGAAACATTCGCTTCTAGCGGGATTCGAACCCGCAACCCTTGGTTTTGTGGCCAGGGTCTCTGACCACTCGACCAACGGGCCAGTCAAACAACTTAACAAGAACATAGCCAAATACATATTATTTCCGAATAATTTTTTCATGGGCAGGTATAGATCCACCTTAAACGAGGTGAAACAGTAAATACCGCAGGCAGAGGGATCTCCACAAACTGTGATTTAATGAGTTCATAATAAATTAAAAAGTACTTACTAACGGTCTGCTAATTAAAATGGCTTGTACCTACTCTTTGAACGTTTTCCTCTCTTTACCTGACTCCCGCCCTTTTTAACCGACTTTAAGAGGAGGAGGTGATCAATTCAACTGTTTTTTTGAGACAAATTATCTGACAATCTACTGTTGCTTATGAAATCTGCAGATGCGATGTTCCTACTATATTTATTTACGCCTCGGCCTTGCATGGTCAGAACAAAATAACATAAAACTATACATATAAATAATAAACCTTCCTCTTAAATCACAATATCCATTGGTGAAAACTGCATCAATATTCATTATAGTTGAAAAGATCTAATCGTTCAGACAGGAGCGGTGACTTTGTTTTATACTATGTAGGTAATGATGACACTTTATGACTGGCCCGTTGGTCGTGTGGTCAGAGACCCTGGCCACGAAGCCAAGGGTCGCGGTTCTAGAGGCAAATATTTCGTGTGATAAACATGGACATTTGGACTCGAGTCATGGATGTTTATAAACGTATTTAAGTAGGTATGTCTATCCATTCACCTAGTATCCATATTTGGAACTAGGGAATTGGTGTGTTAGTCTGGAGATTTTATTATTTATTATTATTATTAATACAGTTTACAATTTTTTTTCTATGCTTTTTCTTCGCATTTTTTTAACAAAGTTTCGACGCATGTATTCTTCTAGGTTACAAAGATCACAATGCTTTTATGTAATTAGTAATTACTAAAATTATAGTCAAAACATAATCCAACTAATCCTAAATTAAAATCAAATATATCTTTTGTATTATCCTGTTAACTTTTCTAGATATTTTTATCTTGATTTGTAGCCCTCAAGACTGAACCTCTCGCAAAATATCAAATATAAGTGGAAGTAGCTGTAAACCAGCGCTGACTGGGTGCAAGCTGAGCTACTTCGAATTGCTAACATTATTTATGTACTGATTATGCCACTGTTACTAAATAGTAAATAGTGTAGGTAAATACCTATATAATATGAGAGCTTTAAACCATTTTTTATTTTTATATTTTATTTTTATCTTAGGATCAATAATTTTGAAACCATTTGTCATTATTTTAACATTTTGCAGGTAGATCCCTAACTAGAGACGTCACTTTAATATTTAATATAATATTCATAAATACAGTATTTACACATAAGTTTCTTATTATAGATCCAATAGGAACATTTTTAGTTTGGGCCTGTAAGGAAAACGTCGTTTTCTATATAGGTTTGCCGAATGACAAAGTAATTTGACAGCTTTGACAGTAATTAACTGTTGTATGGAAAGTAAAAAAAAATAATTTTTGGTTCGTTGCTAAAAAATACTTTAAATTTGTTCCTTAGAATAATAAGTTGCATAAGTAGGTACGGGGTTTCGCATATACTAAAAATAATCTTGTACCTTGTACCTATTTTTATGGGCATTAATTACATAAGTAACATTTAATTAAGATAGAGGGCTGACTAAAGATATCTGAAGAATCTAATCCTATCAAAAGCTTTAGGTACATGTTAACGATGCAAGTCTCAATACGAAGGCTTTAGAAATTCTAAGATAAAGCTAAGTTGCTCCATCACTAATGAACTGAACTTTCTCAATAAATACACTTAACTTAATATGTAGTAAAAACCTCGTTCAAATATATTTTGCTAAAAATAACATTAATTTAGCTAACAACTCCACGACATCTTAGAACGAATCTTCATTGTAACAGAATAAGTAAATACTTCTTTTATACTTTAAGGATTCTACTGCTGAACAAAGTTAGAGAAGGGATCAGTGAAAGAGGTCCCCCGAGAGTAATTTTAGGACTGACTTCAGTTCGTGGCAAAAATAGCTAATAGTAGTACGTTTAATGCCTTAATCTATTAGATGCGAGTTATAATAAAGCCTTTGAGAACACTATTAACAAAGAGTTGTGCGTTTGTATGCATTTCTAGTATTAAATAGTTTTCTAATAGGAATCCATTGTACGCAGAAGTTATGAGTGAAGCAAATTCAATTCGCTTATAAAATATAAATGTTATATAAGTGAATTTAAATAAGAAAATACTTAGCTATTTAAAATTTTATTGAATATAGCAGCGCCCCGCGGTTTTACCCGCGTAGTTTCCGTTCCCGTGGGAATACGGGGATAAAATATAGCCTATGCTACTCGCTGATTAAGTAGATATCCATTGGTGAAAGAATTATTCAAATCGTTCCAATAGTATCGGAGCCTATTCGATGCAAACAATTTTTTTTTGTTTTTTGTTTGTTACAAACAATCAAATCTTTCCTATTTATGATATTAGTATAGATTTAAAAACTAAAACACTTCCATAGTGATTCCAGATCAGTGTTTTTTTTTGTAAAAACGGATAAGTATGCCACTAAATTCTAATCTCTATAGAAGTAAAAATACGACATCTCTTCTCAGGAAACCATTTAGACCGAAGTGTTGTTAGGCTCCATAAGTTTGCGGACCAAAATTTTTTGATTTTATTTGAGCTATTCTTAACTTCACTACATACTAGCTTGCTGCTACCACTCTCAAATATCCTTATTAAATATACCTCTTATAAATCTTAATATCTGAATGTTTATGTTGAGGTTTTCCTCGTTTGTCTTATATAATTCTTAATTCATATAATATTTGATATATAAATGTAAACGCAACGAAATATTATGTTGTATTATGTTTTTATAAAAAAAATACAACTACATATTTGCGTAATAATTGCGTTCTCCAACAAAAAATAAAACTTACCTAAAATAAACATAAAAAATTGCAAATAAAATTAACTACAAATTCTTTTATTGGATCTTTTGAATCCCTTGAAATAGTTTTTCTAAAGCATAACAAGGCAATCACGTATCGAGGACATCTCTATGGTATTCAATATTCCTTATTGGAAATTATGGTATAGGGTATTGTTTCGCAAGAAATAAGATCATAAGCTGTGTTTTGTTGCAGAGCATCGTAATACCGCTAGTAAAGTTTTTACGTTTCTTTGAAACATTTTTTTTAAAGGCAATAGGACTAAGCATGTCCATTTATAAAATCATCGTCCACAATTCTCGTATAAGATGGTAATGGCAATGCTAACTCATGATCTATAGTTCTAGCCATAATAGTTTTAATAGTTACTCAACAAATACTGTAATACTCAGTATTTTATTTAAAAAAGTAAAATGTACGTTGTTTAAATTTGTTAATATACTACAATATTGTTTTACCAATTACAATAGAAAGCCATGAAACTGCCAACAATTCGACTGAAGACTCAATGTTTTATACGTCTCGTAAAACAAGTATTATTCAAGTTGAAACTTAGTATACTAATTAGAATTTATTATTACTAGACGACAGAACTTCTACAGAATATACGTAGGTACTTTGTTGCTTTAGCTAATAATTAGAACAGAATTCATCAATCATGTGTTCACACTTGGCTAGACTTATAACTAACTTAAGTACGTCGTTACCCCTACCCGCCCCTTTGAACTCCTAGCAGGAGTTTTTGAGCAATATTTGAGTGATTAATACCGATACTATGTATATTATTAACGTAATTTTTTGTTTTTTGCTGAATGTTGTTGAAGGGACATGCTGCCATTTTGACTCTGCCTACCCCTTCGGAGATTATGGGCGTAATGTTATGTATGTAATTTTTTTAATTGCGACAAATCCAAAAAGATTTGTAGATAAAGAGACACAAATCTCACTCTTATTCAATTAGTCACTTTTATATTTCTATATACATAGCAAATATATAGCCTAAATATATTACTGAAGTTACCTAAATAATTAAAAAGTCATGGTGTACAAAATTATATTGAAAATAATAAGATGACACTTGGAAACCATTGTAAAAGTATATGGATTCCCAAAAAGCTGCGGGTTTTATTTAGTTTTACATTATTAAAGATAAGAATTATCTTTTATGATGATTACGAAAGCAAACAACATGTACACTTTTTACGCGTAAAATATACCAGACTGACGGTAAATATGAAAGATAAATAACACCGACCCTAAAACTGCTCCCTGCGGTAACCCTCTAATGATCATTACACAGAGCTGTCCCTTAAAACACGACACAACCCACTTTTTCGCATAAACGGTATTTTCTCAGTGAACCCAACCCAATCCAATTTATCTTAGTACTTGCACGGTCTCTATTACTAAGTAACTATTAATCATCTTGTACAAACTTTATTAAACGCTTTGTAAGAATCTCATTTTAATTTTCAACTAAACTTCGATCATCATCTTCCTAGCGTTATGTCCCGTGCTTAGACGGGGTCCGCTTAGACCATGATCCAGGATTTAGCGAGTCTGGTAATTACATTGAAGCGACTGCCGATCTGACCTTTGTAACCCTAAGATAGGGGAACCAGACAATTTTTGGATCATGGTTACAAATTCAAAGTTGTTTGAATTTGCAGATTTCATCACGATGTTTTCCCTCACCGTCGAGCTAGTGGTATAAATATGTACATAGATTTTTTTAAATCTAGAGGTATATGCCCGGGTTTGAACCCGCACTCCTCGGTTAAGAGGCGCGTGTCCTTACCATTGAGCTACCACCGCTCTTTCAACTAAACTAAACTTCGATATGCTATATTAATTACAACTGGACCGTTAGTAAGGCCCTACATAATGAACTCCATTATCCTAATTACAGGTAGCATTACCACTACCAAACAATGTTCAAGCATTATCCATTAGTGTCAGCCATATTTCAATATTTGATGAACTCAAGCGCCTAATAACCGTGATCTTTACTTTTAGGTATTATTTTAGATAAAATTCCCAGTGAATCTTTAGTTCGCAAGTCAGTTTTTACTACCTTACTGAAGCCTACCGCACTATAAATAGGACTCAAAGGTAAACAAACAAACCTAAACATATTCCGCAGTTTACATTCACAACTTTTATTACCTCATTGGCTCGCGTAACAACGTTCGCAAAACTTTGTGTATACATTGACGCCTAACCTAATTTAAATTTACATACTAAGCTGTGCTAGTCAGCAATGTGAGTTGGAATGAGTGATTGCGTCGAGGTGGCACTTGATTATATGGGGATCGGAGTAGAAGGCTTTCGCTCGGAAGGTAAAGGAAGGCTGCCATATTGGTTTCGGGATAGGCGTGGGAAACTCAATTTCGAACGAAGGACGTGAGCCCACACTCTATGCAAATTGCGCTCAGCGCGGTTTATTGTAACTCCAGTACCCTACTTTAATTTAAACGACTTTTGAAAACTAAATTGCTGTTGTACTGTTTACTGTTGTATAAAACATGGCGATGTTGGTCAACCTTTGCAAACTGTTTTGTTGGTCAAATTAACAAATAGACCACACAATGTTTATCAAATACACAGCATTAATAAAATTTAATGGCTGATAAAACACATTGTTAATATTATGTACAAATACTTCGATATGTTTAATGTGCTGGCATTCAATTTCAATAACCGATGTACAAATAATAATATGGGCTCAATCAATTGTTGCTGAAATTACAAATTGCGGATTTAAAGGCAATGTTTTAAAAGTTGATTTCGTAAGTAAAGAAAGTTTTGTATTATATGCTGACACCAATCTTAGACTGAACATAGTCAATTATTCCGTTCTATTGTTTGAGAATAGACATAAGATATGCAATTATTCATCAAGGTTAGACATGACAGCCGCGTAGACGCGAGAACAATAAATATATTAATAAAACGGCCTATTCAATGAATCTCTTTCAGACTTTTAGCAGAATATCTAGTACGTTGGTAAGAAATAAATAAAAGTCTCTAAGGACCAGCCAGCAGATGTTAAGATATCGTTCGAGTTACATGGACTTCTTGCGCTTGCTTAAACAGAGCTTAAAAATTAAAAAGCTTTTACACAAGTAAAAATATATTAGATTAGTCTGTATTAAATTCAAGAATCCAGAGGTTAGATGGAAATTTGTGAAAAAAATAGTGACAAGTAGCTAGCTCGTCGCTAACATAAAATTAATCAATCTCACCGTGTGTTACGATAAGCTGAGCAAACACCACACAGGTAGTACATGCTTTTGAAATCCCAGACTAACATGTGGTCTATGTTCATAAAAAGCCTGGTTGAAAAACTTCCTTTCATTTTAATTAAATCTTTATTACATTTTGGAAATTGATTTTGGTCTCGCGTTCCGTTTCAGATATAATTTAATGTACATAATTGAGAACGAATGTTATCAGAACCAATTTTGCATCACTTTATAAAAAAAAAAAATCAGTACTGGAGTTATTGGTTTAAGCCTGGGCATCTACTGCAGGAATTTTCGAGTCTATGTACGTATTTATAATATCCTTACATTTAACTCGTTCATTTAATGACATGTTATAAAAAACAAAAAATAAAATAGTAAGAATTGTCTGGTTTCCTTAACTAGGGCTTCTTAAAACCAAGTATTCACTTTATTTTAGTAACTTCACTCTGGCTATATAATAATAGGGGTAACCCTAGGAAAATGCTGATGCAGAAAGTATTTAAAACAGATTTAGGCAATGCAAAAACAAACTTCATAGCTGTGGCAATAAATAACAAATTCCATTAGCAAATACAAATCATCCCTGATATAAACCGTGTTATGAAAGTTAACATCATTATTAAGTCACAAGTTTCGGGACTACGAAGTTCCGAAGCCAGCTAAATAGTTTCATTCCGCTGAAGTCGACGATTAAATAAGAGCAGATTACGAACGAAAACAATAACTCTTGACGAGGATGGCGGCAAATTTTTGGGTTCTTTAATTTAATACGGACTAATCTAATATATTTTTACTTGTATAAAAGCTTTTAAATTTTTAGGCTCTGTTCAAGCAAGCGCAAGAAGTACATGTAACTCGAACGACATCTCAACATCTGCTGGCTAGTCCTAAGAGACTTATTATCGATTTATTTTTCTTCACGCCAATTACATGGCAAGCAAAGATAACCCATATGAAGTCATAGAATACTTCAGTCGATTTTTCGATGTTCGTATTTGTTCAAAGACTTTTTAGCTATTGCCAAAAGTGGAAAAAAAAGTTGACGCAAATACATTTTACCTCAACTTCTTTTTTCTGGACTCTTTCTAAATCCTCTTCTCCGTCGTGAGATGTGTTTATCCTCGATAAATACAAAAACATGAAACTTAGCTTTAATTGTGTAAAAATTCTAAGAAACACCCAAAGTTTTAACGATGGAGAAGCTATTATACAAATCAATAAAGTACAACAGAAAGTTCTAACTGCCTATACCACATCCTCAAAACTTCGAAAATTGCCTCAAATCCTCACCATTAATTAACGCTATAATTTCCGGGGCTCATTCAAATAACAATCGAAGCGTATAACAGAAGCGATAACTCCACTTTATGGTCCTTTAGAGGCATTAACATGCAGATTGTTACCGCCATTCCGGTTTGAGCCGGTTTCAGCCAGCTCTAACCGCGGCGATCCGGATTCTAATAATCGATGATACGTATCTCTCCAGCAGTGTATGAATTGTTCGGAGACATAAATTGTAGATAAAGGATATTTCGGTATGTCCCGTACGCTTCATCTCTACGGCTAGTTTAGGTTAATATATATTATATTTTTTTTACTTTTTGGAGACGTCTTTAGAGATCTTGACAGCTTCTGTGATAAGTTTTAAGATTAGTTAGAAGTTAGAAGTTATTACGAAACCCATAAATACCGGGTTTCGTAATAACATATAAACCACTAGCAACACCGTGCGGTTTCACTCGCGTAGCTCCAGTTCCCGTGGGAATACGGAGATAGAATATAGCCTATGTTACTCGCTGATAAAGTAGCTTTCTATTAGTGAAAGAATTTTTCAAATCGGTCCAGAAATTTCCGAGCCTATTCAATGCAAACAAATAAACAAATCTTACCTCTTTAAAATAATAAGTATGATTATTACTCCCCTGAACGAATGGGCAGATTCCTTTCAAATCTGCCCATTCGTTTCAAATCTGCCCAGTCGTTCAGCAATAAGCTCCTTAAATGGTATTTAGCTAGAAATAGACTTAAGTTGGGTTGGATGGAAATTAGCCTCAACTAGAAGGTTTCTCTAATAGTTGCGATCTACATATATCTTAGCTCTATCGTCTTATGGTATATAGTCTTACTTAATGTTTATGTCCTACGGTTGGTTTGCTGAATACAATTACTTGTTTATTTTTTTTTTTATTTTTTTTTACCGCGCCAAGTAGTCATGCTCACTATAACATCGCTGGGGTGGTAGAGTTATGTGACGGGTCGTTACATTTCCTAAAATATGGTTGAGTGAAGCGATGGCTGACATACGTCTTGCTTGGGAACAGGTGCCACCTTGGGGGACTGGTTTGCTCTGGTCTGGTTAATTTATGCTTAAATTTTGTAAACATCGTTATTTTATATTTTGGTTTCTGACAAGCTGACTTCATGATATGGTTCAGATGCAAATATTATCTATACACCCTTGTAAAATATGTTGTTGAATTGAGTAACTACCGAGTTTCTTGCCGGTAGAAGCAACATTCAGAACCGGTGGTAGATTCATATTATTAGTTGATTTTCCTGTTGAATTGACGATTGATAAGTGTTTGTTTCAAACCTATATAAATAAAGATTATTTTGACTTGACTTTGACTTAAGATAAATCGTTGTAAATTACTGTACAATAATACAGTTATTTACAAACTTATGAATTTAATTTACACACTTACAAAGTATTGTCTATATGTATATATAGATTAGAATCAACTTCTAAGATTTAATGACCATTAAAGCTAATATGAATGAATATTAATACATTTCACCCCTAACATTTTTGTGATCCCTCTTAATGTAACGTCATATATTTCACAAAATTTATGTATTTTTTCAAATCCTTTTAATAGGCATAGTTATTTTGACATCCATCTTTCCTCACAATGCTTTCCTTTCATTAAATTTAATAAATCTACCGATACATACCCGAATTTGTACCAATAGACCTCGCGTATAAGACCCAAGTCATGGTCAATTTAATTTAAAATTATAACTTTTGTTTTGTAACTTTTGTGCCATTGAACCCGCACAGCTCTATGCGCGCGTACAGTCTTGTCCCAAAACTGCTCACAAGTAAAGACCTCTTTTAAAATTCACGCACAATAGGTTTTTATGGGGTCATAAATTAGTTCGGGTTGATTCCAACCTGCAGGCCAAGGAGCTTAATGGTCAGGGTACCGAATACCTCATGTAATTTAAGTCGGCATGAGCTCTGTAAGGCATGAAGGAGAATTTCGTAGGACGAAAACGTTTTCCTTATTGCTTCGGTCATGTAACTATTGAGGAATATACAGCGGGAATAGACGTGACTAAAACACGCATATCGGTAGTAATGACCTGTCGGCAAATAATAACATGCTCGAATTTTTCGAAGAGATCGAATTTACACGTGTCATTTATAATAATACTTCGTAGCGCACTTCGTAACGCCCCGTATCGGATTTTCAATACCCATTTTTTTTTTCCTGCAACTTTTTTATTTTTTCTTTCATAAAATCCTTCACCTGATAATAACAAACACAATTAAAAAATAATTAGCGATATCGGTTCGACTGTTTTCGAGATTTGCGCTTAGCAACACATTTAACGATCCATTTTTATATTATAGATGAATCTGTATGTATCTACATACCAACCGATTCATCTAAAATATAATATTTACGGTGCAAATATTAACTACTAATGCCTTCGAATTCTGTTTTTGCTTCTAGCTGTCCGTGATTAAGGCGGTACGATAAAAACAAATTCAAAAATTGCATAATTGGATGAAGTCAATTTTAAGTGACATTCGTCTAAATCATAATTACATGTATTTTATCATGACTAATGAAAGTGCTATGGTATACCTAAAACATACATAAACCACGAAATATCATCCTTTATATTGGCTTCGATACTTGCAAGTAAAAGTTAGGCGACACTTCGCTATCGACTTCAATGTAATGTTATGAACGAAGTGGCAACCAAAATGCAGTGCCAAATAATTGGAAACTTGCTAAAGGAATCCGCCTCCGAGCCGAGCTCGCAAACTCTACTTGTTTGCGCCTCTTCATAAGTTTGTCAAGCCAAACGCCAATTACACAGAGCATTCGCACGCAAATTTCAACCCTCCACGATTGTAACACGGCTCACAATTGCACTCCACAACGACCGCTAAACATTTACCCCGTATAATTGTCTGACTAAAAACGCTTATATTCGTGTTATTATTCCGCATACAATATTTTGCGTCACATCCTTTTGTAATACAACTGTAGTCCTCTTAGTCCTTTGCGAAAGTTTCCCTAAGTTACGTGTACATTACATTTACGTATACATTTACATATGTATAATTTTCAGCACATGACAATGAATATTAAGATTGCAAGCCAGTCAATTTTCAAATCAAACCAACGTCATAAACCAATTTGCCAGTTACACAAACCTTTTTTATAGTAATTTAAAAACATGTTTAAATTAATCTGAATGAGAGCAAAAGCCTATAAATTATTGGTGACCATTATCTAGATATGGAATTATGTGCCCAAATATTTCTTTAAATAAACCATACATTTTCTGCCCATGCAATCCCCAAAGAAGTAGACAGAGCCTACACAAACACAAACTCAATACGCCTTAGTCGCCTTTTACGACATGCTAGACAATGAAGTCTCACCCAAATAGTGATGCCGATCTATAATCGACTATCGATAGTCTATCGATAGTTGACATCATATCAATAGCTTAGATCCAGGCAATACTATTACATGAAAGCAATACTATCGATAGTATCGATACTATCGATAGTATTGCAAGTCATCAATAGTATTACCCCAATTTGGGCTATCGATAGTATCAATAGTCCTATCGATATTCTAACTGATTTTCGAGGTCAACTATCGATAGTTCGGCATCACTAACACCAAACATAGGCAAAATCTGTCCCACGAAACATAAAAACGATGATCTTTACTAAAATAAATGAATATTCGTAATCATATTTTTTTTAGCAAATACCAAAGTGATATTTCCCAAGCCTTCCCGTAAATTCCTTTATTCAAAGCTTTACTTACGCAAGGAACGAATTGACAACTTGATCGGCTGAAAGTTTAAAAGCCTCGTCGGCCACTTACCATAAATATAACTTTGGGTAATTCTTTTAGACGTGATTGCGTATTGACTCAGCTTAACAACTTAAGCCGTCGATAGGGTTGGCGTTTGCAATATTTCCTTGTGAAAATACTGAAAGGATTTTTTTGTGGCGCCGCGTCAAGTTTCAGTATGTTAGGCTTTAGTCGATTTAGCGAGTCAAATTTTACGGGCAGCGACTTACGTTTGCCCTAATCCCTTACACGTGTGTTTTTTATGTTTATTTTTTTTATTTTAGGGGATGTGCTACACTACGTTCCATTCTAACAATGTGCATCGAATCTTTGGCCACTTAGGACACTCGGATTTTTCTAAAGATCGTGATCCGATGAAGTTGACCCAAGCATAGAAGCGGCACATAACGATAGGTAGCAATTCTGTCGCGTTCCAAGGAAAGATTCCATGCCTTAGTCGTAATGATAGTGGGGTATTCTGTAGCAAAACTAGTTATAGCACGAATAAGCTGGCTCGTTAAATCCTGGTCATGGTCAAGGTCCATTCCGACTCTGATCACTAAAAAATGCTAGCAAATGATTATGTTTAATTTTTACATGAATAAACAAGACTTTGACTTTGTAATTATGACAAAATAGTGGGAGCAGCGGACCCCATATCACCGTTCCATCGGAATTGTTCCCGTCCCGTCCACCGCACCAGAGCGGGCTGTCATCAGCATAATATTGGGACTGCAGAAACGATAGATAACACAAACAAGATGATCATGTTTGAAACCTAGATAAATAAAGAAGCATTACATCAAATACTCTGCCCACGGCAACTGCTACTAATTTGCTACATTTGGCGTGGAAACTCTTGGACCGTGGGTCCGGAGGCCCGCAAACTATTCCAGGAGCTGTCCGCCTGGTTTATTCAAGTTCCTGTCGACCAGAATGCTGGAGGCTGCCTCAGCCTACGCCTCATCCTGGCAACTCAAAGGGGAAACGCTGCCAGTATTCTGGATAGCTTGATCGGCGAGGCGGACCACTCCCCTTTGTCGTAAATGTATATATGGTTATTTTTTTTTAATACATATTTATTGTTAAGAAGCGTTTGCTTTGTAATTATCACAAACTATTCGGAGCATCGGACACTCCTCACCCATATACTGTTCTATCGCCAATCGTACCAGCCCTGTCCGGAGCGGGCTGTCATTAGCATAATATTGGGACTGGTGGAAGTTGCGCGAGTCATTGTGATGTGTGCTCGCCGGGTCGCGCGCTAATGGAGCCGCGTGACCTTTCGCTTTGCTCGCCGTGATTCGGAAATTATTGCGCTCGATGTAAATTAGCTATATTCCGAGAACATTTCGAGTCTCAGCTCCGGGATTTGAAATTAGAATACTGACAACAACGCTTTCTCATCTTTAGAGTGGGAGGTCGCTGGCGCCCTTTGATGGAATTTATATTGACATTTTGCAGCTAATTGGAATTTCTCTATTATTGTAATCTCACTGCTTGTGATAAATAAAGTACTTCATTGTTAATATTGTTCTCCAATTTAATTATTTCTTGTATAAAGCCATTATTATAATTAGAATATTGACAACATTTTCTCGTGATACTTAAAAAGAAAATTGTACAACGATTCTATCTATGTATCGTATCTTTTAATTATTAGGTTCATGACTATGTAGGCGACGTCTTACTACTCTTTCACAATTTCCATCTTAACCCAAATAATTTTATTTCTAGCTCAAATGGTTAATCCAGTTAACTGCTCCTTCTCTGCCTACCCCTTTGGGGAATGCGAGCGTGATGGCATGTTTGTAGTGTTTGTAGTTAAGGAACATGACAAGCTAATGATGTTACGACGACATAAAAAGTATAAAATACGCCTAGAGGTGACGCCATTGTCGGTCTGACGTTCAAATAGAATATTGTTTTCTAGAAGGGGACTGGCAATTAATTTTAATGAGAATCCATTTAGAATTGGAAAAATAGGCGTCGGTCCATTTCTTCTTCGTCAATGCAACCTGTATTCTCTATAAGGGACTGGGCGTTTAAAATCATAATTATGCTGGCTAATGCAGGCTTTATCCTGTCATATGTCACCCGATCTCTAATACTGCACTGTACAGCAGTATTTTAGTGTTTTTTTACCATAAACAAGTTGATTTCAGCCTGCGTGACAATTGATCTTTTAAAAAGTTAAAGTCTTCTCAAACGTCTCGCGGGACCTACAGATAATTTTGCATGAGTTAAAAACCCTATAAAATCTTGGCCTTAATTTTAATCATAACTACGATCGTCATCTTCATCTTCCTAGCGTTATATAGCTTTTAAAACATTACATTAAATATCAAAAAAGCACCGATAAAATACAACCCCATTTAATATAAAACCGTATTCCATTGCAATAAGATCTCAAATGAAGGTAACATTTAATTGCTTACATCCTTTTATAAGGTTACACAACCTGAATGAAACCTTCACTGTACGTATCTGTCACGAAACGCCAGTTTAAATAGAAGCAAACATTCAGTTGCATAACAATTACGATTTCGCGATACTTTTTAAAACCGCAATTCACATCGCATTTCCCGGCCGCGGACGAGCGAAATGTCACAGGGTGTTGCTAAAATTGAATGTCCAATTAAAACGATGCGATCGATCGGTATGTGTCTGCCGGAGACACCGGAGCGAGCCCAGCACAGTGCAGATGGTGACGGCAGGTTAAGTACGCACATTTATATTATTATATAATACTTCCCATGTTGGCCTGAAACTTTAAAAAAAATGTGCCGTTTGTGTTCCTTCCTTAGCATGTCGTAAAAGAAATTTAATGGTACATTGGGTTTTGGGTGTGTAGGCGACGAGCTAGCCACTTATCACTTCTATTTCACAATTTTCCATCTTACCAGCCCACTTAGTTTTTTTGAGTAAATGTGGTTAAGGGGTCTACCTACGCCCTTGACTTTGCCTACCCTTTCGGGGAATAAAGGTGTGATGATCCTATGTATGTATATGTATTACATTAATTGTATTTCAATTATATAAATTTGTAGAAATAGATATAAAGTAGCATTGTTATTGTATACATGGCGATTTAAAAGAGTAACTACCGAGTTTCTTGCCGGTTCTTCTCGGTAGAATCAACGTTCCGAACCTGGCGGTAGAATATTTATTTTGTATTATTATGACTATTCACAAGTGCTTTTGTGGAGCCTACATGAATAAAGATATTTTTATTTTTATTTCTATATTATACTTAAGCTTTTATATGCGTACCATCTTGAAATTCGGTCTATTACGGACATTATCGTGTATCCTGTGGAGATTATCAATTTGGCCTATTAATTCTGAAGATTCAAACTTCAGGCAACTAAATTACTAGTAAAATCATCACAATCTCTTAAGTAGTGAAGGCGTGTAGACAACGGACGGGCGAATACGTATACATAGCGCGCGAGTTGAATGCAGAGCTCATGTATGTCTCGTCTAAGGCCCCGACTGCATTCAACTCGCGCGATAACTATAGACACTTTCGCATTTATAATATTGGCAAGTGTAAGGATTTAGATGAATGTTTGTATTATTCCTCAAACGCGCTTTAACAGCTAAATGTTAGCTATTACAAACTGACACGTACTCGTAGACAGATATAATTTTTTTTTTATAAAAATCACTATATTCTTACAAATAACATAACATAACATCACGGGTAGGCAGGGTCAAAGCGGCAGCAGGTCCCTTTAACCACATTAATAAAACTAAGCTGGGTTAGAAGGAAAATTGTGAAAAAGTAGTGACAAGTGGCTAGCTTGTCGCCTACACAATCACATACCCAACCATAACCCGATGTACTATTAGTCGCCTTTTACGACATGCTAGGCAAGAACCACAGTTAGCACATTATTACAGACCACCATGGGACTCCCAGACCAATATGAGACTAGAATTACAAATAAGTTTAATTTTATAGTGTCTAAAGATTCATCACCTTCCTAGCGTTATGTCCCGTGCTTAGACGGGGTCCGCTTAGACCATGATCCAGGATTTAGCGAGTCTGGTAATTACATTGAAGCGTCTGCCGATCTGACCTTCGTAACCCTAAGATAGGGGAACCAGACAGTCTAAAGATGTCTAAAGATTGTAGAAGATTTAATTACTCAAAAAAGTGACCTGAAAATTTCTACATCATATTATACTGTGGAGAAGTTCCACATGAATGGACATCAAACGCAGCGGCATGGGGCACCCAACCATTATGGGAGCTTATTATTTCGGTAATATTCATTTGTTATTCAAAAACCTCAGTAGAGGCTTATAGCTGAGTGAAAGAAAGCATCGTGAGAGAACTGCACTCTTATTCTTTTATCTGTCTAAGGCATGACAAAACTGGAAAAATACATAGAATCTCAATGCAAGTTGCAAATCGCATCAGACACTACTATTCCACAATCTTCCACGTAACCCATAACGCCTCTTGGACTGCTACCCCTTCTTGGATTGCGAGCGTAATAATAATCTGTATGTAATTCACCGACAGTCAACGTAACCTCGCAAATTCGAATCTTTACTCTGTGAATATGATGTTGCTTATGTGTGTTAGGTGTAACTGGTAAGTGTAGAGAGATGAATAACTGCAGACGCTCAAGAGAAAATATACGACATTACGTATATTTTCTCTTGGCACAATCTAATATATATGTTTACACACAACTATATTATATTCACGAATACATATTTGGGAGTACTGTGCTAATTACTATATGACTAATGGATTACAATATTTTATTATTAATGATGCAATACTAAGAGTGGCACAATTACAAAACATGACCACTTTGTGTAATACCACTTAAAGTTGAGAAACGCTGCCTGCAGCTACAGCACACAAGATTCATAATCTCTAGAGGGTGGATACTACCCGTAGAGACGCGAACCTGCCACTTTTCTCTATAAATTGGAATTGATATTGATGTGTTGATGTATAGTTCCTGCGAGCTCCCTCAGGGGTAAGTTTGTAGGAATTCGATAAGGGATACTTGAACAAAAAGCATCATTTGTAAATAGTAAGTTTTCTATGTACCGAATAGCATTAAAATCAGTTCAGAGGTTTATCTTTATTAAGTTACAAATATGTACACAGATAAGGACAAATGAAAAAAAACTTTTATATTTGAAAATAATAGAATAGAAGACTATAATCCTTACAATTGATCGGAGCTTACAAATGATAAATTTTAAACTATTATTTTTTTGAGGAAGGAGGCAAATTGATTAAAAAAATAGTTACTCTTTTCCCTAGCAACGCTTAATAATTCTAAAACATCTATACTTACACATAATATACATACATAACATCACGCCCACGATCCCCGAAGGGGTAGGCAGAGTCGAAGGGGCAGCAAGCCCCTTCAACCACATTCAGCCAAAAATAAAGCCGGACTGGGTCAGATGGACAATTGTGAAAAAGCAGTGACAAGCGGCTAACCTGTCGCCTACACAATCACACACCCAAAACCCGATATACCATTAGTCGCCTTTTACGACATGCTAGGCAAGAACTACAGTTGGCATATTCTTTTTAAGTCCCAGACCAACATGGGACAGTGGGCTGGGTTGGATGGAAAGCTGTGAAAAAGAAGTGACAAGTGGCTAGCTCGTCGCCTACTCAGTCACATACCCAAAAGCCCGTAAACCATTAGTCACCTCTTACGACATGCTAGGCAAGAACCACAGTTGGCACATTCTTTTTTTTTTGTCCCAGATCAACATGGGCCAAGTCCCAGACCAACATGGGACTATACTTACTAATATTATAAAGCTGAAGAGTTTGTTTGTTTGCTTGAACGCGCTCATCTCAGCAACTACTGGCTCAATTTGAAAAATAATTTCAGTGTTAGATAGCCCATTTATCGAGGAAGGTTATAGGCTATATAACATTTAGATACTATAAAAGCGGGTGAAACCGCGGGTACAGCTAATTCTGAAATATGAATTCAATAATGAACTGTACATACATACATACATACATAACATCACGTCCATAATCCCTAATTCCACTTAAACCACTGTATAAATAAATATTAAACATTAATTTGATCTCAAAGTAATTATGCATATATGTATTACGGAAATGAGATTCAAAATAGATACCACAGACATTCAGACTAAGACTTTGTTTGATAAACAACCTATTAGGTATCGTGGTGTGGGAAAAAAATCCGCTCCTTGCGTTCAACATTGCCTGCGCTGTCATAATCTCATCGAGATGAGTTTGTATTGCAATAATCTCATCACGTTCAGTTTGTACTGCATCTGCATATGACTTGTCCCATTGTCTCCGAGCGTCAATCGGAACGGACGAGCAGGTACTATCGATCCGCGTTTAATTGGAAATTCAATTCCAGCAACGGCCTGTGACATGCCGCGTCGGATTGTGGCCGCCGGTGGGATTTGTTTTTGCCGCGCGGCGTAAAAATGGGACGGGGAGCGGCGATATAACCGAAACTGTCTGGTAGCTGTCGCTTTAGAGCTCTTTGGATTTTTGATTTATGGACGCCCGATCTTTGGGACGCGCTGTCAGTTGCTTTTTGCGTCATTTACTTTGGAATTGACACGGTTGAACATAGTTAGTATTAGTGTCACGAAACGAAAGGTCGCGAATTCACAACTCGCAAAAATCATATGGTCGAGTGATGATGAACTATAAAAATCTATTTTAATTAAGCTACGATCGGAGTCAGATTAATGTTCGTGATGTAGTTTGATATTAAAAAAGAAACATGTTAGTTCGGTACTTCATATCGATGGTTTAAAAAACAAATTAAGCTGTTAATCTAGCGAAAAATTGCAAATAATGTATTATGCAGCCAAATATGCTTCCTAAAGTTAGTTGTTTCAGAAATCTAACCACATGTAATGTAATCCTCCTGCAATCCGAAACCATGCCCATATAACTACTGGTACAGCATCTTCGAAGAAACTAACCAATGTGTGGCTAAGTTACGTAGTCGCTTTTTATCCGTGGCTACATAAGCTGAGCTGACTCGACCGGGAAAGTATCTCCTCAGGCTTACAATACTGGATCCATCAATCCAGCGGGACTCAGCACAATTTTAGATGTGCTAGATCCCGCGACAAATTCCAATTCAGTGCCGTTTGATTTTAATCCCTTCCAGAGATAAGAATTAGTCCCATGGACTAATTCTTAATTGTGAAAAATTGGCATAAAATAGCACTTGTGCTGCTATGTTTTGCACGGTGAGTGAGAGTACCGGAGACCTTTAATGACCGGCAACGTATCAGCAATTCATATAGCATTGTAGGTCCATGAAACGGCACGAATTACTTACCATAAAATGACTCGATAGCACGATTACTGCATCTAATGTATAAAAAAAATAATACGAGCACATGCTATCAATTGTAATAATAGGGATGATGACTGCATTAAAAAACTATAATTCTATTTAGTCCGTCAGTAAGATTATACAAAAATACTGGACACATATTTTTCGCTTAATTAAATAAAAAAAAAATCACAAAGATAATGAGCATCAAAGTTTTGAAGTGGGGGCTTGCGACGTCACTACTTTGTAAAAATTTTACGTAGGTGTGACGTCACGCGCAACTTGTAAGCATTGTATCTTCGTCAATGTTTGTATACGTGTTCAACATTTTTTTATAATCTAACTGACGGAGTAAGCAGAATTATTTAGTCATATAGCCTATTAACTATAAACCCGAGGCTATAGACATTTATATACTTAAGTCCCAGATGTAACATCACTTGTGACGCACAATCTGAAAGTCAAATCTCACTGCAATCCTGCTAATTGTCACATAAAAGCAATTAACCCCATTCGACTCGGCACACTCCCGTCTCCAGCTCACTAAAACCATTCTCCTAATATGCAAACAGAGCACCATCAAGCCACACGGTGACGTCACTGGTACGAATATATTTGTGGTTTCCCGATGCGGGAAGCGAGCGAATTTAGCTGTTTACTACGAAACTAGTTGTTGCCCGCATCTTCGCTTGTGTAGACGACAGGATTGAGGTCAAACCCTGGCCAAGAAATCAAGGACCACAGTTTTGATTTCACTAAAATATAAAATACGATGTACGCGTCATGATTACTCAAGTCATGAATGTACAATATCACAATATAAACTATAAATAATAAATAATAATAAATATCCGACTACATCACATACATTGATCTTACTCCGAGCTTAGTAGCTTAAGCACTTGTGTTACGGATATCAGAATCAACAGTGGTATTACAAACATATACTTAAATATTGGATATTAACACCCAGACCCAGAACAAGCACAAGTATTCATCACACGAATGTTTATCCAACTCTTGGCGCATGGGGCAGGGTCACTACCAAATGCGCCATCGAGCTTGAGAACTATATCATCATAGAACAAAAACTTCATAGTTAGGGCTAGGAAATTGGAATGCTAGTGTGATTAGAGAAGGTTTTACTTTTACGTTTTATAAACATCTATAAGTCGAGTACCAATATCCATCACACAATCATTTGCTGCTGACAAGATTCGAAGTTGTGGCCTTTGATTTCAAAAGTCGCTAACTAATCGATCAAGCGGCCAGTCAAATTAAATAAAGAGAAAGAAAGAATTAAAGTTTTTTTTTATTTTAAATATAACATCCGGGATCAAGAAATACCGAGTATGTAGCTAATGCTACAAAGACTTATTTAGGTATACAAATCGGGAACTAACTACGAGTTCCACACTATGAGTTCTTAGTTAACAAGTCTGTGGCGCGATACGAGCGTCAGCGAAGTTCGTTATGGAATCGCTGGCGCGCATTTGGCTAAGCACCATGGTATTATATTAGTCGTATATCCGACGATATCTGTAGTACGAGATAAGTTTAGAATACCTAAGCAAATCAGTCCGCATGTATTAAGAGCGTACCCAAAAGGTCAGTCAGCGCCGGTAGCTTCATCTCGCGTCCACCTCCTTCCCAATTCAAATTTGCTCACGACACCTCTCGGCTATTTCCTGGCAGCACCTCTCGACACTTCCCGGCACCTCTCGGTCATTTCCTCGTGGCACCTCGCGCCCGTTAGGCGGCGCGTGTAGGAAATGACGGAATGACGGCAGGAAACTAGCCGCGACCCCTTGATGCGAACTAGGCGGTTTCCTTGACTGTAGCGTCCAGTGATGAAGGTTCGTCGAGATAAGAACTTTTAACGTTATTAATGAAGTAAATATACATGTATTGTATACATGGTTATTTTTATCTGTCAACAGTAGGCACTATGATGCATAGACAAGAGAGAATTGTGTATGCTGTGTGTAAGAATACATGTCAGACAATACATTAAAATAGTTACTATGATATATAGTCTTATGGCAATAAGGTAATGTGTTTATGTGCAATTCAATTATAGATATACTTGTTGTGATATTATTTTATAAATTAATGTCAACAATAGTTAATTTAATTATATTAAGTGCCCACGTTACTATAAGTAAATAAGTTAATGATATTAATAAGTATGCAATCATAATATGTAATTTTTAAAAGCACCTACTTAAGTAAATTGCTACACCCTATCAGGGTCCATGTAACTGCATTTCAAATGTTTTGTTATGTGTGCAATTATGAATAAAATAAATAAATAATTACATGTTAGGTTCAAAAACCACAGAACGATTTTCGTCCTCGCCACAAAATGAAATAATATTATGTCAGCTCAGAAAAGAGCCTTGGCATTTTGGTCTGAAATTACCGGTTGTCCATACTCTTTTAGTGAACTTCAGAATCTAATATCATTGTTTAAATAACTCATTTAGGTATATAACGCAAAGGCGAAAAATATATAAAATTACCTCTCGGCAGCACTCGGCCAAGTATCCGTGAAAATCCTCGGGTCACTTCGCGCCGTCGAGGGAAAGGTAAAAGGAAATAGCGCGATCTACTCAGGAAACTCATTTGAGTCTGAGCTGAGCGATCGAACCCTACTCCGCAGGTGGTCTTTGGCTTTAGCTGTAATAGAACTTTCCAATTTTATATACCAGTTGAATAGCCGGTATAACATATCTATTCGATTTAGTTCTTAAGTCTATATATCGCAAAGAAAAAAATAATAATGCAAATATACCTAAATAACGTCAAAACACGTTTACCTCTTTTTAAATTTCATACAAACATCGCGCCCCCAACCCCCTAAGGGGTAGATGGAATCCAAGGAATAGTAAGCTCCTTCAACCACACTCAGCCAATAAAAAAATAAAAAAAAATTCTTCAGACTGACACACCAATTCCCTAGTCCCAAACTAAGCTTATAAGCTTGTGCTATGGATACTAGGTGAACGAATAGACATACTTAAATACGTTTATAAACATCCATGACTCGAGTACAAATATCCATGTTCATCACACAAATATTTGCCCCTAGCGGGATTCGAACCCGCGACCCTTGGTTACGTGGCCAGGGTCTCTAACCACTCGACCAACGGGCCAGTCAAAATAATCAAATTAAACTTATTGGGTTAGACGGAATACTTGCGAAAAACACGACAAGTGGCTAATTCGTCGCCCACACAATCACATACCCAACATCCAAAATACCATAAGTCACCTTTTACGACATGCTAGGCAAGGAATACTGTTGGCTCTTTCTTTTTAAGTCCCAGATCACATGGGACGAATTTCAATTTACTTTTTAAATAGATTCTTTTGTTTTTATTTTTTTAATTTATCTAGTTATCGTCATAACAATAAAAATTTGTACCGAACAAACGACCTTCCATCGCAGAAAATGCCATTTCTTCCAAGTGGCACACAAGCCAGCTAGAAGTTTAACTGCGACTGCCGATATAAAGCTTTCCCGAGTTTAAAATAAATCTCCTGGATAAGACGCCGGGACTGGCTCTCCGTTCGTTATCTTCTCACGGTCCTGGATTAAATGGAAACGAACCGATCATTATTCCCGGTCAACGAGTACCTGATACCGGGGCAATGGATATTTAAGGCAGCGAAGTGCTGAAGACTTATTTAATTCTATCGATATTGGTTAAGGTTTAAGCTACATAGCGGTAATTGTGGGAGCTGCGGAATCATTTTTACGACTGAAAAGAATCAACCCCCAGGAATTATGATTATACTTATATATCCCATAATAGGATATCTTAACGTAAGATTTCACTACCGCTAAGCTGGTTATGAATTCATACTTCGGTTTCTTCAAAGCCAAATACCGCTATAATAAAAGTAGCTGAATAGGCTAGATGACTAAAAAATTCTGTATAGTCCGTCAGTTAGATTATGAAAAAATATTGAACACGTATTTTTTTATTTATTTGTCAAACAAACATTGACGAAGATACAATGCATTCAAGTTGCGCGTGACGTCACACTTTCGTACAATTTTTACTAAATAGTGACGTCGCAAGCCCCCACTCTAAAACTTTGATGCTCATTATCTTTGTGATTTTTTGTTAATTTGATGAAGCGAAAAATATGTGTCTAGTATTTATGTATAATCTAACTGACGGACTAAATAGAATTATAGTTTTTTAATGCAGTCATCATCCCTATTATCTTGACCTCTGTTCCAAATTCAAATTCTCAAATCAAATTTCAAAGCATACTTATCAGGCCGTTGTGTTAGGTATTCGTTAATTCGGCTTTCTCGTCTTCTTCAACGTATGTGACTGTTACATATCTGATATATTGTATATTATGCTGACGATGCCTGTTAAAATTCAACACAGTTTAACATAACATAACATCACGCAAAGGGGCAGCAGGCCGTTAGCCACATTCAGCCAAAAATATAACTGGGCTGGGATAGATGGAAAATTCTGAAAAAGTAGTGAGAAGTGGCTAACTACACAATCACATACCCAAAACCCGATATACCATTAGTCGCCTTTTACGACATGCTAGGCAAGAACCACAGTTGGCACATTATTTTTAAGTCACAGACCAACATGGAACTTCCAGACGAACACGGGTCGAACGCAGCATGTCCATCAAAAAAGCACCTAGCGGCATATCAAGGGTAATAGAACCAATACTATCACTACACAGTTTACCCAGCTCCCGTATAAAGGCAACAAAAATATCGGATAGTTCCGCCCGAACAATGTTCCCGGTAAAAACCAATTTTTGCGAGTAGAAAAAGCCGAGTAATCCCGCGTGATCCGATTACCCGTATGCACGCATGTTCGGGTTTGGGGAACGCGTCTATTATTCCCGTTAGCTATTAACATTGAGGTAAACTGTATGAGCTAAGCAATATCATAACTGCGAAGGTAACTATATCTGTTACATTCTCAGACCTTAACTTGTTAGTCACCTTATGATGAAATATGGCACTTCAAAAGTTTCAGTTAAATATAAATATAAATATATCCGACAACATCACATACATTGATCTGACTCCGGGTAAGTAGCTTAAGCACTTGTGTTACAGATATCAGAATCAACAGTGGTATTACAAATATATACTTAAATATTGGATATTAACACCCAGACACAGAACAAACACAAGAATTCATCATACGAATATTTGTCCTGGGTGGGGATCGAACCCACAACTCTTGGCGCATAGGGCAGGGTCACTACCGAATGCGCCATCGAGCCAGTCAAAAGTTAATGATATATTAAGGAAATCAAAATTGCCTTTTTTACCACACAGATTCTTACTCGGAATCGAATAAGTACACAACGCATGTGGAACGTGCTACCATCCACTAAGTTTTTCACAAAAAGCGGTAGAAACTAGTGTCTCCGTTCGGGAGGCCAATATCGATTGTCTATAGATAGCCTATCAATAGTTGAAGAGCAAAACTATCGATAGTATCGATACTATCAATAGTATTGCCGTTTTCCGATAGTATTGCACTAACAGAGAGATCGATACTCTCAATTGTCCTATCGATCGTATAGATGATTTTAGCGTTCAATTATCGATTTTTCGACAACACTTAGTAGAAACTGTATTTTACTCGGTGCAAATAACGCTATATAAAAACTGCAAACCACAATCCAGTAAGCTATTAACTTTCAAATATAGCTTCCAAAAACAACAAAGTGAACAACACATTTGGTGCACAATGCAACTGCTGTTAAAACAAGCGCGTTTGCGCAAAATATCTCTCATTTAACGACCTCACACCTCCGTTAACTAGCAACAAATTTATAATAAACTTTGTACTTAACGTAGACAAGGATCATATGAGACCTGGTGTTCTGAAGTAACAAAACTATGTTTACCTACCTACCTGAAAGAATCTGTCATAATTTCCAATGAGAAGGTAGTTCAATGATAATAACACGTGTCCAACAAGATATGTCGATTTAAATCTAAACACGTATCTAGATTTTTCAAGTCTAACTCGAAATCGATATGAAATCTAGCCCTGATCCTGCATATTTGTCTGGTTTCCCTTTTTAAGAATTACAAAGACCATGTGGCTTTATACAGAATGTGATCACCAATTTGTCTGGTCATCAAAATCATCAAAGAAAACATCCGATATCCAGGATTACGTATCTGTTGCAAGCAGATTCCCAATAAGAATATAGAGCTAGTGTTACGACCTTTTTCGCCTGATCATAGGTACCATATAGCTGAAAAGACTATGACATTCGAGTTATATAGACGATGACCAAATTAGCTTTAATCACGACCTGATATTTTTTTATCAAGACTAATAAACATTTAGACCCCATATTTGACCTCTTCTTTATTATAGCTAGGAAGCCATAAAGCTAGGAAGATGACACTCAAAAGAGTTTTTAACGTGTTTTAGACCAAACATAAGTCTTCATAACGCTGTAATGAAAAGTATAAACACATTTCTGAACGCATTTCATGAAATTTATTGTCTCTCCAACATAGTACAAAGATTAAATTAATTTATACAGCGGATTGTTGTTGGAAACTAAGATTAACAAGACCCTAAAATTTGATATTAAAACTTCAAAAATCATGAATCATGAACGGACGGAGGACTGATTAATAACAGCGTGAATATTTTTAAATAAATAGTGAAAGTAAGGTGACATGTTCGAAATTTCGTTTAAAATGTTGCAATCAATTTACTATGGCATATCGAGACGTGAATATTCGAAAATGCAAAAGGCAGGCGAAATATTTAAACTGGGAATAAATGCATGACATTAAAAATGTTGATTCAATACGTGAGTTATACCTTACCTCTCTCCTTGTCTCCCTACGTAGTTAATTGGTAATATTATTCTCTCGGACATTCAGGTGAACATAACTCTACACACATTCATATCATCACGCCCGTAATCGCCGACAGGGTAAGCAGAGTCAAAGGGCCAGCTAGCTTCGTAAACCACATTTAGCCAAAAATCAAACTGGGCTAGGTTAGATAAAAAAATGTAAAAAAATAGTAACAGTTAGCTAGTAGTATTAGTTAGCCGCTTTTACGACATGCTGGGTAAGGAACACAGTTGGCACATTCTTTTTAAATCCCAGACTAACATGGGACATAAAAATAACTCGACTCACGTCAAAACCACTCGGTGATGTTAGATTTAGTAAGTCAAAAGATTCAATCCAAAAAAATAATATAGGGTACGTTTTATCTCTGAAAATTACAATATATATAAATATCCCACTAATAATTATACATCCCACGGGAAGCGTGAGTGTCTATCTGCAATAGACCGAATTCCACGCAAGCGGCAATATCTATATCTATACTAATACTAATATTATAAAGAGGAAAGATTTTTATTTTTGTGTGTGTGTAGTGTTTGTTTGTAATGAGTAAACTCAAAAACTACTAAACCGATTTGAAAAATTTTTTCACCAATAGAAAGCTACTTTATCAAGGAGTAACATAAGCTCTATTTTATCCTCATATTCCCACGGGAACGGGAACTGCGGGGGTGCAACCGCGGACGCTGCTAGTAGTTTATAAAAAATCATCATCAAACCACATCAACATTGACATCTACCATAATATCTATCGATGATACCTGAATACACTATAAGTATGACAAACTCTTGGGTGACCATAACTTTCTTCAATAATTTCATTAAACTGAAATTCGATAGAAACTTTTCAGCCCGCCGGCGTCACTCAATTTCTCTCTCAATAACTGTCATACCCCCCCTTACGCCCCCTTCTCGCCCCGTCTACAGCGGAAACTTACTATATTGGACACACTCGCCCCCTCTGAGGATTATGTAGATTCGCCGAGGAGCCCGTTTTAGCGTTCGTGTGAAAGGTAAATTTCACATTTTTACTTTTATTGGCTTCTTTGCGTTTTACAGGGTTGAATGGCGTTGTAATATCAACGAGTAGTTGATGTTAGGTTTGACAACATACATACTTTCACGCTTGCAATTGCCGAAGGGGTAAACAAAGTTAAAGGTGTAATAAGCTACTTTAACCGTTCACTTATGGCGTATTGAAGTTAGCCATCAATAAAAAATAATATTGTAGAGAAATTGTCTGTGTCTGAAAACAATTCGCAAACTTCTTCGGACACGCTTTGAAATATGTTTTAAAACAACATACAATCTTGAATCAAAATAGAGAACCTCCTTTCTTGAAGTTGTTGAAAAATCAAGTAAATACCAATCAACTTTCGATCACTAATCTTTACCAATCAATCAACGATAAAATATATGCCCCTAAAGTCTTTTTGCTCTGACTACCTGGCAAATACCGTAGGCCAATTTTTTCCAGACGAACTATAACACTTTAACTGGGTTATAAAAATACAATACATATATTAAATTTAAAAATTCTCAACCTAGACCTTAGAAAACTAAACTAAAACTAGGTATTAAATACAAAACTTTAATAAGGTTTTCAAGTGGAACCTGACCTTAACAGAAATATACTCAGGCGAGCTAAGTTAAACGAACGTGTAACATGTAGTCTAGCTTGTACCTGTTCCATTAGTTTTACTTTTATGAAAATTTTGTTATTAATCGTCAAGCCTTATGAAATAGGTATATACTATATAACTGACGACATCACATACATTGATACATATGTAATGTAGTCTGATATTTATTTATTTATGTACACATGTTTATCATATTCAAATTCAAATTCAAATTCAAAATATCTTTATTTATATGGGCTTCAAGAAAGCACTTATAAATAGTCAATATACATAAAAAAAGGATAAGAACTAATACTACCACGGGTTTTATATTATATTTTTTATATTCATATCAGACAGACAGTTACCATGAAAGTTTTGGCCACATCTATATACATTGATTACACGAAAACGAAACCATTATAATGTCAAGATCGAAACCCAGACAAACTTCCGTATATCAGCACAAAAGAACAAAGTAACAGAACTTTAAAAGAAGCAATTCCGCTCGTTAGAGAAGTTGAACTTGAAGGCGAAGTCAAAACCGAAGCGTAACGAAGTTAATATTACAACAAACTGAATGCCAGTTGGGAACTAGCCCATCGCCAATTAGCTGAATGGTTTAACAACATGTACAATGACGCGGTGGGTGTGTACATTGAAGATAAGTTTACTAACTACAACTTAATTTGAAGGCCGCTCGGTAATGGTCAGAAAGCATGACCAGGAAATCTGTGGGGATTTAAATTCGGTCGAGGAGAAATGTTATTGTGATGAACACGATCATAGTGTTTATAAAAATGTATTTGCGACCGACTATCAGTTGCCATTCACAGCACCATCACGTATGCTAAGTTTGGAACTGTGTGTTGTATCAATAAAAGTTACAAAAATAATGGGCTCTGAAAGTGAAACTTTCTTTGAAGTGAATTATAATGTAGTTGTCGTTACCCGGAAGGTAGTGACAAATGTAATGACACATTGCTATCATACTTCCGAATGGCCAAATGTCATCTTAAGAATCAACTAAATATTGGTCTTTCTATTTCATTATAAATTAATTGCAATTAGATTTAAGAATATCTTTATTATAATTATTAATCGAGGAGTAAGGGTTCAAACCCGGGCACGTACCTCTGGATTTTTCAAGTCTATGTACGTATTTATACCACTAGCTCGACGGTGAGGGGAAACATCGTGATGAAACCTGCAAATTCAAACAACTTTGGATTTGTAACCATGATCCAAATATTGTCTGGTTCCCCTATCTTAGGGTTACGAAGAATTAGCAGTCACTTCAATGTAATTCAGACTCGCTAAAATCATGGTCTTAGCGGACCCCTTCTAAGCACGGGACATAACGCTAGGAAGATGATGATATCTAAAAGCGTTTGAGACTGACGCGAACGCGCTGATACACTTACGAAAAACACACGGATTTTGACTCCATATAGACACACACACATTATGCAAATCTAACAATTATCACAAACAACAAGCAACAAAGCATACTGCTCGTTGTTGAGCATTCCTTTGCCTAGACAACACAAAAAATCTAGAACTTTTTTCTTGCTAGTTTGCAGCTGTTCCATCTCTTGTGGATTGTTTCTTTACTACTGGTGACAGTTGAGTTCCTCGCGGAATTCAGCTCATGAATAAGTGATTCTGAACACAAGGCATGCGCTATATTTTGGTTCATTTGGTGGAATGCAATAGGGCACATAGATCTTTTTCTTTCACAACGAGGTTCATATTGTCTGCTGATATAGACTACTACTTCTATATTTACTATGATAGACTACCAAAAGTGGTCATTATGAAAACCAGTATTCAGAAGTTATTGACAGGCCCGTTGGTCGAGTGGTCAGAGAGCCTGGCCACAATTCAAGGGTCGAGGGTTCGAATCCCGCTAGGAGCAAATGTTTCATGTGATGAACATGGACATTTGTACTCGAGTTATAGATGTTTATAAACGTATTTAAGGATTTCTATCCGTTCGCCTGGTATCCATAGGACAAGCTTATTAGCTTAGTTTTGAACTATGGAATTGGTGTGCCAGGCAGGAGAATTTATTTATTTAATTTGTTATTGTCTGGCACTCTCGCCCTCAATCATCACGCCTTCAATCTCTGAAGGTTCCTTCAGAATATTGCTGTTCCTTGGGCTCTGATCAAGTCCATTAAGTGATTAAGCCCTCACAAACCACTTAACTTTTAAGCCGAAAATGAAATTTAATTGAGTTAGATGAACATTTTTTTTAATTGTTCATAGGTGCTAAGTTTTTCGACTACACAATCACAAACCCAATACATCATTATAACACACTATATACACTTTTTATATACACTTTTACAACATTAGCAATAAATACAGTTGGAACATTCTGCAATTCAAGTCCTAGATCAATATGGTACAAATAACAGCAACAATTAGCAATGTTCCACATTTATCAGTGCGTTCCCTGTGCATTCCATTACAGTTGTTTCCATAAGCAATACGTTTGATTTTTCAAAGCGTCTCTGATCGGCGTACGCAGCTTCAGTTCCAGGGGGGCAATATTTAACTATATTATCGATAGGGTCGTGTTGCGTCCGCAACCTGCTTGCAGCGTAGCTAGTTTTAATTCACCTGTTTTGACACAGGAGACTTACGCACATTTCAAGTAAAATAAAAGCTCGTAATTAAGCATGAAGATTCATGTACAAGTGGAACAAAAAATGGCAACCAAGTGCTGTTTCAGAATTTCAAAACGGAAGAAAAGATTAAAGAACACGTCATCTACGCGAAATTTTCCGAGAAATTCTTGGAACGACTCGCAATAGAGTTCAGGGGAAGTTTTGAACATTCTTGTGATTTAACTGGCGCCCCTACTACGGAAAGATTGCAGAAAATGCTCAAGAAATATTCGCTTAATGTGAACTTGGGAACATACTTAAGATGATTCCCCCTCCGTCTGGAAATTGCGTGTTTAAACGTGCTTTCATTAACTGCAATTAAACATCAAATATAATTAAATCGGAAGGAAATTTGCACCTGCTTACAGGTTGTTATACCGATTGGGAACCATTATTGAAATCAAAACACAACAAGAATACCTTCTTCGATTATATCAAGGTGCCCTGACACTGGAACCAAAGAATATGTAGCTGATCGAAACTGTTATTACTATAACTGGAATTTAATATTTATTTAACAACGAGCTTTTACTGCATGCACTTGAACGTACAATGCATTATTGTCAATTTGTATATCCCTAAGAAATTCCTGCTTCATCATATCTAAACTAACATTATTAAATATCTGAAAGAGAGTTCGTTACTTATTTTGGTCCATGACTTAACTCCCTATCGTTTCTCATAAAGTTTTGGAGGCATATGGTAAAAGATCCCATTTATCTGTTCAACAAATATAAATACCTTAGAAGCAAGTCGATATCGGATTCATAAGTCATTTTGTACTTTTTTTGACAAAACATGTTTTTAAACTGCTCCCAATTACTCGCATTTCAAACAAATGTAGAAAATAAACTGGAAAAAAGCTAGCTACTAAAAGATAAAAAAAGTGTAGAATTTCTTAAACCAGACTTGTGTGTTCTACATACAGTCAAAGTCAAAGTCAAAGTTACTTCAAATCTTGCCTTTCAACTTTGGGAACTCCCGTTCGTTATGCCAAAAGAAAATGTGAATTTTTCAAAGAATCACCCCCGACTTATAGTAGGGCTTTGTAAGGTATATTCTTTAAAACGAGAAAAGTTCTCAAATATTCCGAACTGAAATGAAACGGAATTTATCAAATTGAACAGCGAAATTGCCCTGTCGAGGAACTCGGGTAATCCGTATAATTTTCTAGGATAACTGTAAACATCTTAAACGGATGATCTTGTAAAAACGCTCTTTGAGTGCTAAATGAATCATCAAGAGATTAGACATGCTCTGCGTCGGCGTATTGTCCTTGAGCTAAAGTTATTAGGAAATTCTATAAAATTAAGGAAATTTACTTTTATTTTTCCATTTATCAATAAAAAATCATTACTCTTGTGGGAGAGTCTATCATCAGCTCATCTCATATTATTTTTGTAAAACGTGCCCTTCAGACCCCAAAGAATTCAAGCCGTGCTCCCCATCTTGTAGTATCTTAGACGAAAGGGATATTTTGCCATAGAAATCGGACACACCTGCGTTCCTCTGCAATATTTGCGGTTGCGTCACGAATTTCCCATAAAAACCAACCACAAATTAACTGCCAGTCTATTCATAGACTCCAGTTTCACAATATTAGACAAAGTGCGTGATATTTGCGCGGCCCAGCGGTCACCTGTGACCGCGACCTTGTCCGTGACAGCTAATGACCTTCACGCTGCCATTGCCAAAACTATAATAGAATGAGTAAATATCAGTAAAGACATTGTTTCTAGTCGAATTTTTCAGTAACTGCGGTCTTTTACTGCGCCAAGTTAGCTACTTAATACACTCACCATCAGAAAATTGTGAATAAATAGCGACACAGCTCGTTGTCAACACAATCACATATTCAACACTTGGAATACACGAAACATCAAGTCATGCATTAGTCGCCTTTTACGACATGCCAGGCAAGGAACAAAGTTGGCACATTCTTTTGGCAAATAAGACACAAGAGGTAGGTAGAGTCGTAGGAGCAAATGGCTCCTTAAACCATATATACAATAGGTTTTTGGCTATGTGTGGTTGGGTTAGATGGATAATTGTGATATGCAGTGACATGTGCTTAGCTCGTCGCCTACATTATCACATATTCAATACACCATTAGTCGCTTTTTACCACATGCTAGGCAAGGTAAACAGTTAACACTTTTTTTTTTAGGTTCCAGTCCAACATCGGACAAATACCCTTCTAGATGGGATGGGTATATATCATCATTTTCCTAGCGTTATATCCCGTGCGTTGACAGGGTCCGCCTAGACCATGATCCAGGATTTAGCGAGCCTGGTAATTACAATGTAGCGACTGCCGATCCGACCGTCGTAACCCTAAGATAGGGAAACCAGACAATATTTGGATTATGGTTACAAATCCAAAGTTATTTGAATTTGCAGGTTTCATAACGATGTTTTCCTTCACTTCAATACGTACATAGATTTGAAAAATCCAGAGGTCCGTGCTCAGGTTTGAACCCGCACCCCTCTTTTATGAGGCGCGTGTTTTTACCATTGAGCTACCACCGCTCTATGGGATGGGTATATGTATGGCTGTATAAACACAATACACTTAGCCTTGCTTCGATACCTGTAATCTACCACAATCCTACTAGCTAAAATTGGTCATATTGTGGTCGATACTACTTCTTAGTAAGGCCAGAGTTTCCTTCAATATGCTCAAACACCAACTCATTTATTTGTGCTATTTACTTAAAGCCTCTATTTATGTTGTATTTGGAAATGGCTAGATTATACGAACGCCGCATGAAAGCATCAACAATTTTACGTGTTTTCGAATGGTGATAGTTAGTTTAAGCAAAGGTAAGCAAGATTCAAATTAAAGATTTTGAAAATGAAATTGAGTATTTGTTTGGTTTCGGATTTACATCCTTCGCGCTTTATCGCACTTATCATATTTTTATTGTTACTCATTGAGCTACCACAGTTCCTTGGCATTTTTAAACAACATTTGTAAACAATAATAACACTTTAAGCAAAGATCGGATAGACAGAGTCAAGGTAAGAAGAGGCATGCTCGGGTGGTTCAGTGATGTGGAAAGAATGGATGACGAAAGATTAACTAAACACATATACAATACAAAAGTTCAAGGATATAGGAGCCGCGGAAGGCCCAGGTTCACCTACCACGACCAGTTTGGTCGTATGTTAACAGAAGGTGTTGTTAGGAGTCATAAAAACCGTACAGCTTGCATAAAAAGGATCATGAATGTTGAAGAAGCAAGTAAGATGTGTCAGGACCGTGCCATATGGCGTTCGGTTCTCTCTGCCTACCCTGCAAGGGAGTGGCATGTAGTTTAGTTAGTTAGTTAAGCAAAATTTTACTACACGTGTTCACTTTTACAACTACACCTGATATAAGTCCGGATACTTGTATGTAAAAGAGCTCACTTTTAACCCTAACTGCACTGTGTCAAAACGGGGCGTTCATTACGAAATATTTCCCATTTTATTTTTTCCACACGTAAACGATGGGCACGTGAAGTATGCTAATTATCAGGAAGTACGTGCTACGCCGCTGAATTCTAGATTATACATTCGAAAAAGCTGAATGTATGTAAATCGCCGAGGAAATTGTGCCCACTTTGATTTTTTTATGAATAATTTCGTTGAAACGTCAGCTCGCTCGCGTCACGTTTTCACTTACATGCTTTAGTAAAGTTATTCATACTTTGTAATACCTGGTTACACCATGATCTAAATTCTGTTTCCCCTATCGAAAAACCAGAGTCGCAAATCTTCGTTATGACCCGTTACTAGATACATAGTCGGGGTCAACTTAAACCTTGATCCTAGACTTAGGTAATATGGTTATTACATACGCGTGACTGCCCCTTATAGCCCTTTGAGAAGGATACCAAATAAATTAGTCCATAGTTATCGTCCGTTTGACTGGCCCGTTGGTCGAGTGGTCAGAGACCCTGGTCACGAAACCAAGGGTCGCGGGTTCGAATCCCGCTAGGGGCAAATAAAATGGGAATTTATGTAAGAATACTATTAGTAAGTAGGGGAACGTCACATACCCAACTATATATATATATATATGTATATATATATATATATCTCCTATCCTCGGTTCGCGTGGGATTGCGCCCCAGCTAGATTAGTAGCGGAACAAAAACTTGACGCTCAGCAGCAATTAGACCGGTTTCGGAGCCATTTTCGCTTAGGATCGCAACACGCAAATGTGTCTGTAATTTGTACGTTTCCGTACTACTTTAGTCATATTAAACTATGGTTCTTTTACGGCAACAAAAATGGCACCATCATAGAATCATCATCATCCTTAGCCAACTTACTCGAATCAAAAGCAGTAAGAACAACTATTTTGAAAAATTTATTTGTAAGATTGTGAAAAAATTGTGATAAGGCCTACTCGTCTCCTTCAGCATTATAAGCCTATTACCAATAGTCGCCATGTACCACTCGGTAAGGAACACAATTGGACCATTTCTCTCAGTCCCAAACCAAGTCAATAATCCTTAAAACGCCTAGAACGCCATGAGAGGTCCTAACTAAACTAATCCAGATATTTGACCTCACAAAAAGAAACAAAGACAACGAAAGCTTTAAGCGTCCACACCGGCGGCGATGGGCGTGTAAGCGCAATCCTAAAGCTAATTGCACACGCTGCACATTGCACATTGCTCCATTAATCAAGCTCACGGGTGCAGCGATTAAAACGGCGAGCTGAACACACGTTTGCAGTTTTCGTAATGGCCGTGTTAAGAGATTATTTAAGAGGATTCCTAATGGAACACCTAGCGGACTTAACTTTATATAATTTTTAAAACGGTCCAAAATATCGGTTAAGGTATGGTTTGATAAAGTCATCGTTTTCTTGACGTTATATCCCGAGCTTGGTCGGGATCCGCATAGGTCGTGAACCACGATTTATAAATAAATAATAAATAAATAAATTCTCCAGACTGACACACCAATTCCCTGGTTCCAAACTAAGCTTATACTTGTACTTGGGATACTAGATGAACAGATAGACATATTTAAATACGTTTAAATACGTTAAAAACGACTCAAGTATAAATGTCCATGTTTTTCCCCTAGCGGCCCTGGTCTCAGGGCCAGTCGAATGAAATTTTGCGAGAATGGTTATTATTATGAAAGTAACTAATCCATACAAACTTTCGCGTTTATAATATTAAAAATAAAATAAATAAATATGCGACGACATCACATACATTGATCTGACTCCTAAGTAAGTAGCTTAAGCACTTGTGTTACAGATGTCAGAATCAACAGTGGTATAATAAATATATACCTAAATATTGGATATTAATACCCAGACACAGAACAAACACAAGTATTCATCATACGAATATTTGTCCCCAGGACAAATATTCGTCGGATCGAACCCACAACTTGGCGCATAGGGCAGGGTCAGTACCGAATCCGCCATCGAGCTTGTCAAAAAAATATTAGTAAGATCGTACGGGAAACAATAACACAATGTATTATATTACATCCTATATTTTACTTGGGGCTTCGCCCAGGTGAAATATGGTTATAGAGATCTATCGTGTGTTCTGTGTGGTCTATCTTTTTTTTTAGGAGTAAAAACAATACCTGCCAAAAATCGCAATCGGTTATAACGTTTTTTACGTAATAAACAAACAGACAAACAACCTTACTTTGATATTTTTATAAAAATAAGAATTGTATACAAAATAAGAAATAATCTTCGTTAAACCAACACCCGAATCGCATAATCTTGTATTATTACAATGTTACGCAATATTTCTAATAGGCAGCTGTGTTTTGCTTTCATTATGTTCGAACAAAGTAGGTACAATTCTAATTAAAACCAGATAAAGTCGTGTGTAAGCCACACACGCGGCGTTAGCAAGCAATATTAAAGTGGAACATTAAACTCCGGGAACATGGAACACAGCCGCGAAACATGGAACACGTCTAGGGCTGTCGGGAACAAGAGGGAACAAGGACACGCGTGTAGCGGATGGTATTTCAATGATATAATTATGAACGTGTATAAAAAAAAAAACATGCAGTGGAACATTGAATAGAATAGAATAGAATAGAAAACATTTATTAACTAAGTATTAAATAATACAGACATATGAGACAGAAACATACATTGAGTTATGGCTACAAGGTGCAAGCCTCAGCATGTGTTGCAGCAACTCGAGAGTCGCCCCAGCATCACTGGTATTCTGGCCGCACCTTTTGAGTGACGTACATGCACTGACCAACATTGAATCTACTTTTTTCTTGGAGTCACTCAAAAAGGCTAAAATAAACTAATTTATCTACTAATTAAGTAATAATAAGAGTCAGACAGGTAATGGTTAACAGAAAATATTAAGAATTTCTTGAGTTTCACACTTTCGGATCCTTAAAAACATGAATATAAAGAGGTATATTGAAACTAAGTTAATTTGGTTATGGTCCATTTTCATTTCCAACTAATTAAAGTTAAGGAGTAATAAAATTCTTCATGCCTTGACTTTTCCTGCCCCTTAGGGGATTACAGGTGTAATGTTAAGTTAAGTTAAAATCATATATCTGAATGTATCTTAAGCGATTACTTAAGTATTGAAAATTCAGACTCAAGAAAATAAAACACTGTACGTGTTACCAATTTGACAATCTCTAATTATTATAGAGTTTAGAGTCATATTTATGTAACATATTAGCGTTTGAAGGAGCTGAGATTATTCACGTTAATGAAACATCGTATTCTACCCTGTTTCAAAGTCAAATCGAATGATAATATAGTAGGTTAGCAATTATAATGACACGCAAATGCCAGCACTTTTTGGCCACACACGGAACAAGCACTGTTAAGCTGGAACAACTCCGGAACATTTTCCGCGGAGAACATCCGAGTGTGTAGGGGTGTCACGTTTAGTTACTTGACACGAATAAAAACCATGCAATGAATAGTTACAAAATGGATAATGGAATAGCCACAACTTTACTCTAAAGTTACTAGAAATAAAGTTGAATCTCTTTCTAAATAATTTTCACAAGACAAATACAATTAATAACTGGAAACACACTGCCTTATATTATTGAAAAGTTTTCTTTTTTAAAATTTTATTAAATTAATATCTTGTTCCGATCACACATTTCACTGTCGTAGTAGGTCGTAATAATCAAAGTTTATTTAAAAAAATAAACAATTTCACCTTGTTTAAAATCTGGATAGGTCCCAACCAAAATGTCATACCTAACCAAAAACATGAGAATATTAAACTATTAGACCCATTACATCTAATTTGTATTTTCTGAAAAACTCTAATTATCACAATATGTAAATACACAATAAGAAAAACCTTTGAATAGACTCGTACTCATTATTATACGAACAGATGTTACCAACTTTTACAAATGCGAGAACAGTTATTCCAATTAAGAGCAAATAAGGTCGTGTCCCTGTACGCTGTTACCAGGTAACAATACACTGGAACATTAAACTCCACAGACGCCGCCACGGAACACTTTTACGAGACAGGGGTGAGGAAATGTGGATTGGAACAAAAGATGACGATGAAAAATGTTATTATAATTAACAAAAGCCTCAAATCTCGGACACATTTTAAATGTGATATACGCATATTCAAAGGTAACATTTTTATTGTCAATCATATTATACCTATTAGTTGTTTGATTTTTAAAAACTTTGCATCAATAGCTTCCTATGAGCATACTGTTATTTCTATGTGAAACAAGTCTGTACTTAAGATTAGAACTGCCCTGTATCATCATAGTTATATCCATAGTTATTTGAATATGCAGATTTCATAAGGTCACCTTTTCTCGCTGCCCAGCAATTGGTTATAAATACATACCAACTTTGATAAAAAAAAAACCAGCATTACAATCAACAGTTCTCGCTTAAAACGCGTGTGTCTATACCATTGAGCTACCAGTGCAACTACATACTTATAAACTCATGCTATATCTATCTCCCATTATAATAACAACGTCGGTTTTCTCAATTGCGCGAATTAGAGCCACTTCAAAGGCGGAACATGTTCCGTTCTCAAACTTCCTGCACATACATTACCGCGTTTTATATTATGATTAATTGACAGCCCTAGCAGGGGACGCCAACCCGGCAATCCGACGCGACTTATAATTAATAGCGGCATGTTTGCCGAAAGTTGAGCACGCCTGCCCCTCAGAAGCGCTTCCGTTTTCGAAATGCGATAGGTACTGTACAGAGGCTGTTTTTAACGTGTGGAAAAGTAGCAACGATAATAACAACATTTGTTATGCAACAGGAGACAATTGAGTGTCCGGAAAGCAGACAGTTCCGATTTGGTACTTATACGAGTAAATACTTGCATAGAGTAAAAAGCCCCCGTTTCAGTCATCAAGTCAGCTCAATCAAATTCGGACGTCAGTAGTTTAAGAATAGTACTGCTAAAGCTTACATACGAACATTTACGAAAAAAGATTTTAAATACGAGCATTCCCTACAAAAATGGGTGTTAAACCTTTTTTGATGTATACAATTTGAACGTGAGCACATCAACTTGTAAGTATAACAGACAGTCAATTAGACATTAACATACAAATTCTCTCCCGCGATTCGGTATTCTGCTTACGAAAAGGTAATTTATATTAATTCCTATTTTATTTAACGAACAGTTTAATTTAATAAAAATTAAACCAAGTTAAAAAACATTAATCCTTTTACATGCTAGTATTATCATTGACAAAAACAAACTGCACTCAAAACAAATAAACCGCGATCATCCTCTCCTCAATCACGCCCCTCATCACGAAAGTGACAGCAACTGTCAAACTTTTTCGCGCCACAGCGCACGGCGGCCATTTTGTGCGGCGAGGGAATAGCCGCGAAAGTTCGCCTAATAACGAGTCTGTAATTACTAAACCTCCGGGATTGGAACTAGAATACAAATTAAGTGCGAAACGTAAGGCGCTTTGTTAGAGACTTTACGTGGAATTTGGCGTAATTAGGGGTAGTAGGTCACACGGAATACATATTTTACCGTATCTCATGTATTTATACGAAGCTTAATCACCACTGGCATTCAAGAACCAAATAATTCGTGTACCTATATATTTTTTATAAAAGTATACACATATTGGTGTATATACTTTTATTACCTTTATAACGAACCCTTGCTCGCGGCTACAACTGCGTGGAATTCGATTTGTACATCGATTCAATTGTGCGTTTCGCCAGAAGAATTAAGTGTTTCGAGATAAAAGTATATAGCTATATATTTTCTTGAAGTTGAAACCTTTGGCGTATCAAATTTCATCATAATCGCATAAGTAGTTAAGGAGTGATATATAGAAAACATACAGAGCTACTAGCGCATTATACTTTATTGGTATACCTACACACATATATATATTAAGTACCTATTACATAAACACGTTTTTAGGACAAATTCACATACCTACTAATAAACTATGTATTTTTTGATAATAATGACGGAAATAAGTTAACAAACTAATTTTCTACACGTCATATACTCGCAGTCCAAAGAATATTCTACTTTGAAAGCAGGTTCGTGTAATGATTAATTTAATTCAATGCTTTGAGTTCTCGGCTGTTTATTGAATTATACGTACAGACAGACGGAGTGGCGTGTTTCACAAGCATTGTAAGCTTATTCTTATTATCCAGAATGGGCGAATAAAAGTTGACTTCAAAATGAGTCATGTGGCCATTTGTATTTTAAAGATTTCGCTGAAATTCTTTTATCATGGACAGTTTTAGGGCGCATGTATTTAGTGTAAGGACAAAGACCTGTCTGGGTTATAAAAATCTACATACATACATAGATACATAGCATCACGCCCATAATCCCCGAAGGGATAGGCAGAGTCGAAGGGGCAGCAAGCCCCCTTAACCACATTCAAAAATAAAACTGGATGGGTCAGATGGAAACTTGTAAAAAAGTGGTGACAAGTGGCTAGCTTGTGGCTTATCACATACCTACCCAAAACCCGATACACAATTAGTCGTCTTCTACGACATACTAGGAAAGAGTCACAATTGGCACATTATTTTTAAGTCCCAGGCCAATATGAGACAATGGATTGGGTTAGATGGAAAATTGTGCAAAAGTAGTGACAAGTGGTTTGCAAGTCTATTAAAAACCTCAAAATATAGACTTGTTTGTATGCCGTAAATATTGGTGGCGAATATATTCTGAGAGAACCATATTTTATGTAGCGCTTGACAAAATCGTATTCAATAAATTCGTGTACCATTTTATTGGGGTCTGCCTAAATTTATGTAGGGAGAGTTGTATTAATATATTTTTTTCACACAAGCAATTTAAGATTAAGCTTAGTTCTGCCACCTACCTTTCAAACTAATCCAATGAGTCTCATAAACTTAATTAGCTAACTTTAGTGATACTTGAAGCTAAGAAGATGTTTTTTTATTACCTATTCATCACACTAGTCACGATTGCAGATAGTACTACTTAAGTACATAAACCCATTCTGAAAATTTGTTTCAACATGACAGGGCTGGAACAAGGTAGGACCCCTACTAGGGGTTCACCAGTTGCTGTGATTTATTCAGTGACCCAGAATACCGGAGGCGCTTGTCTGTCTTGTTGTTATTTTTGATCGGAACCAATAAATAAATATCCGACAACATCACATACATTGATCTGACTCCAAGCTAAGTAGCTTAAGCACATGTGTTACAGATAGCATAATCAACAGTGGTATTTCAAATATATACTTAAATATTGGATATTAACACCCAGGCACAGTCCAAACACAAGCATTCATCACAGAAATATTTGCCCTGGGTGGTGATAGAACCCACAACTTTTGGCGCATGGAGCAGGGTCACTACCGAATGCGCTATCGAATCAGTCAATATATCGTGGTTTAGAAGCGAATTGCAGTATATCTAGTAGAGCTCTGTTTTTCGCGTCCAATGTCACTACTGACATTGGACGCGAAAAACAGAGCTTAAGATCTACATCTTGTTAAGTCTAGTGCAGGGATGGCGAACCATTGGTACGCGTGCCGTATGTAACACGTAAAAGAAAATGTTGGGCACGCATTTTAATGGACCATCACTTTATGATGATTTTCTTTTCTTTCCGCGCTCTTGGCGCATGTGACATCTACTACATATGTGGAAATTATAACATTGCCACATTTATATAAAAAGGGTTCACCACCCCTGGTCTAAGGTATTTCTAAGTCGAACTTACCTCTCTCGCAGAACGCCCCCTCATAGTCCCCATCGCGACACTCGCATATCGGGCCATCGTCAGTGCTGATGCAGACCCCGCCGTGCTGGCACGGGTCTCTGCGCTCACACGCGTCTCCGCTGGCGTTGCCGATTCGGGCAGACTAGAACAAAAGGAAATGGAGATGTTGACTGGCAAGTAATAATAATAATAAATTCTCCTGACTAACACACCAATTCCCTAGTTCCAAACTAAGCTTATGCTTGTGCTATGGATACTAGGTGAAAGGATAGACAATTTAAATATGTTTATAAACATCCATGACTCGAGTACAAATGTCCTTGTTCATCACACGAAACATTTGCCCCTAGCAGGATTCGAACCCGCGACCCTTTGCTTCGTGGCCAGGGTCTCTGACCACTCGACCAACGGGCCTGTCAGGGTCAAGTCAATTGATATACTATTAAAAGCTGTCTAAACGCAATCACTTCATAGATTTTGTAAAGGCTTGTCGGTTTATGACGTCACTAGTTTGTCTAGTTGACTGACTAAATATTAAGCGGTTTTTTGTAAAATTTAAAATCGTGATTGAATATTATTCACAGTCAAGTAGGTTTTACATCATACGAAGATACTTTCTTTTACAAAATTTATATTTCAAAATAAAATATCCGACGACATCACATACACTGATCTGACTCCGAGGTCAGTAGCTTAAGCACTTGTGTTACGGATATCAGAATTAATAATATTATAAAACAAATATATACTTAAATATCAGATATTAACACCCAGACACAGAACAAACACAAGTATTCATCACACGAATGTTTGTTCTGGGTGGGAATCGAACACACAACTCTTAGCACATAGGGTATGGTCACTACCAAATGCGCCATCGAGCCAGTCAATAAATGGTATCAACATTATTACTGAGTATATTGAAATGTTTACCAAGCTGATTACAAAGGGATGCGTGAAACGCCATACTGTCTGCAACGCGCTAAGTAAGTTATTAACGCCACTAAGTATATATGCAATACAAAGAGATTGCTATTTGCACTTTGAACCTCGATACAACACCTAGCTCAGCGGGAGTACTTACACTTTTAGTTCGGCCGTGTTTATTTTCATTAGCAGAGCTCCATCGGCTATTAGTATTACGGACCCTTAAGTATGTCACACACGAGAAGCCGATGGTTCCAGTCACACAGAATGAAGGACTTAGAGGGAGACCTATAATTAGCAGTGGAGGTCTTTCAGATGATATAATACCCTTGGGACTATGCGAGGTTGCATGAAAGAGTACATAACCGATTTAACAACAAAAGTAGACTCATACTCATGTTAAAGAGGCGAGTGAGGTGGTGCCATATGGCGTTCGGTTCTCTCTGCCTACCCCGCTAGGGAAGTGGCGTGAAGTTTAGTTAGTTAGTTGGTACACTCATACAAGAAAAATATTGCAAATTCCACGTCATCTTTTTTTTGGTTTCTTACTTATCTAGTCAAGCTGGTATTTCAGGGATAAAAATTATACTTATGAAAGTTTTTAATGTATACTTTGTTAGTATAGATTTAAATTACTTTTACTTAATCTTTTTTATTTCAATAAATAGAAATAAAAAATACAAATCCAAGAAAATTAATATTCAAATTAAAGCACCGGTGACAGGAATTTAGCCGTAAATTAGTTTTCGCCTCTCAATCTGAACGGTACCCGTGTTAACCCAAGATTACGCAAAGCCGACGAAACTGGGCTTAGGGGTGTCAGACCGGCGGGAGATGGAATAGATATATCAAGTCCGTAATTTGCCGTGTACATTGATTTATTGGGCAAATTGTACTTGTGGCAATCTTTATTTATTGCTTGCTATCCTTTTCTCGCGGTTTTCGTTTCGTTAATGTAGATTTTTCTGTAGCTGTGAAACAATTTTTCTGGATAAGTTCTCGAAATGCTTTTTTGTAAAAAAACAAGAAACCATTATTTAGCGCAAAAATACGACATATTCCGAAGCAATTAAAACATTTATATAGATTCCAAAAATCCTAGCGTAACTATCGAGTTTCTTGCCGGTTTCTTCTCGGTAGAAGCAACATTCTGAACCGGTGGTAGATTCATATTATTAGTTGATTTTCCTGTTGAATTGACGATTTATAAGCGTTTGTTTCAAACCTATATAAATAAAAAGTATTTTGACTTTGACTTTGCCCTTGTAGGGTAAAGTAGATGCTGACTAAAATAATAACTTTTCTCCTAAAAGGAAAAGAGAAAATAACTCTCATTTATATAAGTAAGTAGTTAGAAAATACGTCCGGTTAATGTCATTCGGGCAAGATTATTTTTAACAACCGTATTACAAAAAAGTCTAATGAGGGTTTTTAAAAATACAAAATACGCTTGGTGGCACAAGGGAATCTCGTGGTCTTATCACTGTCACTATTGGCTCATTGTTGACAGAATGTCAGTTTGTTCTGACAACTAACCAATGAGGAGGGTGACAAGACCGCACGTCACAGTTACGCCATCTTTTGGATGTTTTAATTCAAAAAAACCCTCATTGGTTTAGATCTAATCTAAAGGATATTTGGAAGGGACTTTGGCATGTAAACATGTAGATAATGATTTAACTTAAGACATTAGATACTTTTATGACAACTTTAACTTACGTATCCCCGTGAATAAAGTATTAACCCGTTCCGAAATCTACGCAGAGCTAAGCCAGCACAAATTTTTAAACTTTCATCCTAAAAACCGCCCGCAATTCTCAAAGGGGTATGCAGAGTCCGAGGCTGTGAGATAATTCAATGACTTTTAGCTCAAAAATAAAATAGAATTTAGTTGGGCGAGAAATTGTAAGAAAAACGTGACAACTGGCTGTTTCTTTGTCTACTTACACAATCCCAAACCCAAGCCCCATACACAATTAGTCACCTTCTTTGACATGCTAGGCAAGGAACACAGTTGTTCCATTCAAGTCCCAGACCAACATGAGACCTTCCTGCTTGGTTCTGTAAAACATTGGTATTCAAAAACACACTCTAATATTTTGCAAAACAAATTCAATTTCCCACTAGCACCCCTACCGGGTTCAAACCAGTTCAAACTGCTCTGAACCGGGTGCCGATCCATTATCTGATTAAGCCGGCGTCTGGCGATTAGACGAGCGCGGGCGACGCTAACGACGCCCTCAATATTGACATGAGATGAGATGTTAACGTGTCTTAAGTAGTGTCGCTGAACTAACGACATTCAACTATCGATGATTCGCGAAATAGTCTTCTTAGCGATCATTCTATTCCTAGTCGAGTCCACTTTGACCAAGATTCCATACACACATACACAAAACATCACGCCCATAATCCCCATAGGGGTAAGCAGAGTCAAAGGGACAGCAGACCCCTTTAACCACATTCAGCCAAAAATAAAACTGGGCTGGTTTAGATGGAAAATTGTGAATAGTGGCTAGCACACAATCACATACCCAAACCCCGATATACCATTAGTCGCCTTTTACGACATGTTAGGCAAGAAACACAGTTGGCCCAATCTTTTTAAGTCCCAGACCAACACGGGACAATGGGCTAGGTTAGATGGAAAATTGTGAAAATATATCCAAAAAAAATAACCAAGATTCCGGAGTCTTTAATCATGGTTGGACCACGGCATGACTACCCTCTCAGATAAAGCACCGTTTTTAGAAGTACCTGCTTAAAACTACTGTAGTGTACTGTGTTTAGGTACTTACACCATCAAAAGTACAAAAGAAGTTAGTGACTTGTACATCCGTAACTTTTACTCAGGAACTGAATCATAGTACTTAGTGCGCTTAAACACTGTTAATTTAGTCCGATCTTTTTTAAGAAGGTTTTATTGTTTACCGTTTCGTAACGACCCATTCACACAGTAACCACAACTTAGCTACAAAGTGATTCCAACACCAGCCTATATTAAGGTTACATACCCCCATATTTTCAGACGACATAACTCCGCTTATCTACAATCAGAACTACATCTTTGCATTTCAATAACAGCCCTTTGAGTTCGTTAACCCGGTCTTGTGAATAAATCATACTAGTTCGTTCAACCTTGCTAGTAGTGCCTTGTCTACCTGCTGACTAGTTTACGTGATTATGTTTTAATCCCTAAAGGTGTAGGCAGAGACCAAGGAACAGCAAGGTTCTTCAACTAGTTTTAACAATAAATCAATTAGTTGGTTGGATTAGTAGACTGAAAATTGTAAAACAGTAGTAAGAAGTGACCAACATATCCATACACCTGACGTGCTAGGTAAGGAATACAGTTGGTTCGTTTGCACTTCTATGAAATACTGAATATTTTTATAGATCATCCAAATTTTACCAAAACATTTAAGCATTTAAATCGTATTTCCAAAAAAATGCATCGGTGAAAATTGAACCAGTTTTCAAATTACGTCACTTTAAAAGAGCAATGAATAATATTCTGGTTTTTCATCAAAAATCCCTTTTGCAGTTTCGAACGAGAATTCTACTTTACGTCTTTTTTTCTGGTCTCGCTGATCTCAGTAAATGTTAGTATTTCTACAAAGTTTTGTTTGACTCGCAATGTGGCCGTTCCAAAAGCTTTCAAATCTCCAACCATTTGCGGACATTCCGTTAAGCTGGTATTTAGTTTACTTGAATACAATGAAGAGGCACCCAGGACGCAGGAATAAATCGTGGCTGCGAAATATCCAGGGGTGGACTAGGATCACTTCCGTCGAACAACTTTTCAATCTCGCAAGAGACAGAAAGGTTTGGGAAACTGGCGGCCAAACTTTATCATTGAAGAGGCACGCGAAGAAGAATATAATGTATAAGTTTAATCGTGATGCTTAAGATAAACAGTTTGCGGTGCCATTGAGCTGGTCTGAGTATGAATACAGGGAGTAGCCATAGGTAAACGTTTGCTATTTCTTACTACAGTGACCTCACATAAGAGCCTGGTTATTGCAAATTTTTAATCTGTTTGCTTATCCGTCTAGACTTTGACAACTTAAAATTTCTTAAATGGCTCTTTCACTTTTCTTCTCAAAGCCAAATTCCATTTAAGTTTTAAAAGCGAAACTCTTCCACACAATTAGAAAACTTATACCATGAGGAGTTTGCAAATACGATTTTGTTTTAATGTTTAACGAAGTCCTTGACAATATTTGATTAAGCTAGACTTTCACTTTCATTACGCACACTCAGACGGTACTTTTAGCAAACAACAAGATATATAAGATTGCCAAGTCGGCGGCATTCACAATTAATTTCATAAAATTAAGGACTGAGTTTTGGACAATCAGATACATGATGTATATTATCAACGTTTCAAATTATACAGTTATACTTTACACTGAGTTCGAACTTAGTGTAAAGAATAACCAAGAAAAACCAAGTGCAAAATTTTAATAGTCCGACAGTCACAGTCTTATTTTAAAACGTTAGATTTGATTTTAAGCAAGCAACAACTTTAAGATTGTCATTACCATTGCTTTCTTAAGAGTAACAAACAACCATTCATATTATTCGGCTATTCTTTAGACTGGTTTCAAACCGTCATCCTTGGTTTTGAACCTGTCATTACTCTGACTGAATAGTCTCTTTTTGTAAAAGGAATGTCACAGTCTGCTGCCTGAAGTAAAAGGACACTCAGTACCGTCACAACACGTGGTATAAAGACTCCTTCACTTCGTCTACTCTTCTCATTATCGGGATGAGCTCCACACCGAGTTTTAAGGAACAATGGACTGCACTACTAAAAGATACCCCTTTTGAAAGGGGAAGAACAAAGGGTTTTGTTTCATATTTTATGTGAGTCGGTCTACCGCATTGCTTTCCAAGGCGAACCCTCGACAATATCACGAATGTGAAAGAAGTCGTTAATTGTAATTTTTTTGACTATTGTTAATACTAATGGTAGCAAAGCAAAGCAACATTCTATGAGTATAAACAAAATCCAAGTACGTTTTTAAACCCCTAACTTGATATTATCAGAAATAAATACAATATATGGATATCTACATATTCTGGTTATTGGATACGATCATCATAAAATTAATCTGCTAGGGATTAATATTTAAACGTTACAGATATTTTATAACAGCCGTTTCAGTTTAGCAAATATACTCACTAACTTCCGGATAACACATTAAATTACATTCCAAATACGAAAAGAACAAGTATGATAAAAAATCCAAAAGTATGTTAAAAAAAAATATAGATTGTAGAATACATACTAACGAACAGTGAAACGCGTAAAGATAATCTTAAGAAGTAACTTTGTCTTTCGTCCTCCTATAGTTATATTTTAATTATAGAATAGAATAACTTTATTCGACAGACACAAAAAATAATGAAAGTAACAAACACAAAGAGAGAATACAAGAAAAGAGACAGAAACACAGAAATCTATATCTATACTAATATTATAAAGAGGAAAGATTTGTATTTTTGTATTTTTGTGTGTGTGTATGTTTGTAACGAATAAACTCAAAAACTACTGGACCGATTTTAAATATTCTTTCACCATTGGAAGGCTACATTATCCGGAAGTAACATAGGTTATATTTTATCCCCATAATCTCACGGGAACGCGAACTACGCGGGTAAAACCGCGGGGCGCTGCTAGTACAATATAAAGTGAGTGCCAAAACGGCGCCCGCTCAGCTCAGTCGTGAGCCACCTGATAATCAGACAGATCACGATGGTTTTCTGGACAGCAACCGCCCCCATCCACGGTACCCACGGTACGTCATCATCTTCCTAGCGTTATGTCCCGTGTTTTTAGACGGGGTCCGCTTAGACCATGATCCAGGATTTAGCGAGTCTGGTAATTACATTGAAGCGACTGTCGATTTGACCTTCGTAACCCTAAGATAGGGGAACCAGACAATTTTTGAATCATGGTTACAAATCCAAAGTTGTTTGAATTTGCAGGTTTCATCACGATGTTTTCCTTTACCGTGGAGCTAGTAGCGCCCGGGTTTGAACCCGCACTCCTCGGTTAAAAGGCGCGTGTTCTTACCATTGAGCTACCACGATACATATAAAATGTAATTGACCCTACTCTCATGTTCTTCACAAGAATAACTTAGTAAACCGAAAATCTCTTACTAAAATGGCGATCGCGGAATCATTAAAGATATTGATGGCAGTCGTCGGTGAAGAATCGTGACGTCTCACTCCTTAGATACCGATCTCTATTCGTCGTATAGCGAGGGGTGGCCATTTCTAGATCTCTGCTAATGGCTAGCATCGTTCTAGAATTTATATGTTTAAGTCTTAGAACTTAAAAGTAATGTACCCACTGACTTCTTGCTTACGACGTTGTAACAAATTATAATTAATAGAATTGTAGTTTTGCCTAAAAGTGGTTAATATCCTCCGAATACTCCTGAGGTATCCCTGACTGTCGTAAGTGGCGACTAAAAGGGCCTTTGGGGTCGTGGGAGCTAGCGGGGGAGCCTTCTAGCCCTCAATCGTCCCCAGAGAAGGCGACTGCTCGTGTGTTACACCCGGTCCTTTAGGATAGGGTACACAGCTGTCTGTGTTGTCGCACACACCACTCTAGGTGTTCTGGGGGAGAATCTCACTCCCTCGAGATGGGCCGCTAGGCGGCAGCGCGCGCTGCGTAGACTTTTCGAGATGAATCCCGACAGTGGGGATCCCGTTAGTTTTGCGTTCAGCGCCCGAAGAATGGCAGCCTTGAGGTTTAGTCGGTAGGGGAACCGGAGTTGCCAGCCGGTTCCGAGCCCGACACACCCTTGTAGGCTCTTACTCAGATCTACTTGGACGGTGCGTAAAGGCATTCCTTAAGTACAAAAAAAAAGGTTGATAGTCCTTGGACAATACCTACCCTAATTACGGGTCTATCCTCGTAAATAGTATGTGCTAGCCAGACAACGAGTCTCCAGGTACCCTAAGTTTGAACTAGTTAGTTTAGTTAAGCTTAGCCGATACATTTTAGTGTTGCGACGATAGATTGTTTTGTTTTGTGATGATTGGACTAAGAAGATCAGTACCTTCTGATTTCATAACAAGCTTTTGCTCGGCCCCGCTCGAAATTTGTCCAATTACAAAGAAAGATTATCGTACATTCCGCGGGACCTGCATATCTTTTGGGTAATTATACCTAATTGAGCGGTTTAGGTATGCAATTACTTATGCATTGAAATTCTAATAATGGGCTAGTAGGTAGTATGGTTTCACTCGTTTAAAAGGAGAGTATGTCAAAATTTTTTACCGATTGATCGCCTGAAACTTTCAAGAAATGATGCCTTTTTCGGGACCAAAATATTACCCGTGTTGGTCTGGGACTTAAAAAAATGTGCCAACTGTGTTTCTTGCCTAGCATGTCGTAAAAGATGACTAATGTTATATGGGGTTTTGGGTATGTGATTGTGTAGGCGACGCGCTAGCCATTTGTCACTACGTTTTCACAATTTTCTGTGTCTTTGACAACATGGATGCGTAATAATGATGATTGCCTCAGTTTTAGCTAGGATTCACTTTTATTTCAAATACTTTAGTAATGCCATAAATACTTTCATTACTTTTTAGTTTCTATTCCGTCTAAATTTCAACCGTTTGATACCGCGTGCCTCAAAGCACAACGCGGTTGATCTACAGCCCTAATTCATAACCCGCATTTCGGTTTGCGGTTCCACGTAGCAACCCTACCGCCGGGGGCGCTTCGTGACCGGGGTGGGAAATCGTATGATATCGCGCGGGACATTTTTCAAGTGAACACTATTCTATGCGGTTGAGAAGATTAATACACGTAGGTGAGCATTGATTAGGAAAGTTTTATTTAAATTAAGTTAATTCTCCAGACTCACATACCAATTCCGTAAAACTAAGCATGTTTGCTAATGCTATGGAAACTAGGTAAACGGATAGATATACTTTTAAATATATTTATGAACATCCATGACTAGAGTAAAAATGTCCATGTTCATCACACGAAACATTTTCTTTCGGTTCCGGTTTTCGGTTTCGGTTTGTAGTTCACGTAGCAACCCTACCCGCCGGGGGCGCTTCGTGACCGGAGTGGGAAATCGTATGATATCGCGAGGGACATTTTTCAGGCGAACACTATTCTGTACGGTCGGGAAGATTAATACACGTGAGTGCGCATTGATTAGGAACTTTTTATTGAGGCGATAGTGGAATGTGCGCTTTTTGGGGGTGATAGCTCAGTGGTAGCTAAGGTCTCATATGCGACGGAATGTGGTTCGAAAGATCAGCATCCGGATATTTTTTTCTTTTTTTAAATTTGCTTTTAGGTCGGTGGTGTTGGAAAATATTCTCACTACACACATCTGATAATTCGAAATACCAGGAATAATGGTCAAAATTTAGTCTGCTAGTCTAAGCGGACCCCGTCTAAACATGTGACATAACGCTAGGAAGATGATGTCTAATGTAACAAAACCAAAGAGTTTATTTGTACGAGCTAATCTTACGAACCACCAGACGAATTTGAAATACTCTTTCTGTTTATGCATTAAATCATTTTTAATGAGTAAGGGCTATTATTACAAGATCGAAGAATTCCTCAATGACAAAGATTTATGGTTAACTTCATAATGAATTGTTCATCTGCAGTGATATCTAGTCTTAAGTGTAGATTAATTAAGTTTACAAAATTGTACATTTTTGCATTTAAAAGAGTAACTATCGAGTTTCTAGCCGGTTTCTTCTCGATAGATTCTACCTTCCGAACCGGTGGTAGTATTATTTGTTCTTTTTTGTATATTGACTATTTATAAGTGCTTTCTTGAAGCCTATATAAATAAAGATATTTTGAATTTGAAATTTGAATTTATATTAGATATTCCATTTGTAGAGGTATGATTTACGCTACATATCTCCGCAAAAAAAAGCTAAGCAATCCTCAAATTTGCAATACCTAAATGGTAACTAAGTTGTAAGTCCCTTTAATGTTAACAACTACTATGTACAGTTAGAGCAAATATATGTTTGATTTGATTTGATTAACCACCGCGCGTTAAGTCCCGCCAGTACTATTTCTGAACTCGTAAAGCGATGTTTTCTTACGTCAATCTACCACTGTCTCCAGCTTCCAAATCTCCGTAGCGGACGATCCATTGTCTTATTGTCCTATACTTTGGTGCGTCGTAGCTTCCCGTCTCGTATAAATTGTTGACAGGCCGTCTCCTGTGAAGAGGGTACGAAGAGGTTTGTGTGACCTTCTGATGCTTTAATGTATTTTCTTTTGAACCTTGTATCTATTGTTCAGGTCTACGATGTTGGCACATTCAAGGCAAATAGATAACTAGATAGATAAGTGATTTACGGGCTATTTTAAACTAGATTTTGCAGTTACCTTCAAGGAAGTTGAATTTGTTGTTGTAAAATATTCAAACTTGGTAATTTCACCTTAAACTTGTTTCGAGCAAATGCTGTAAAAATATTTTTTATTTGGTTTCCACTCATTACGTAGACGTAATCTTCGAAATATCGATAGCAAATATTTTAGGTCTAAATAAACGAAACAAAATGAAATCTTGTACATATCAAATAGATTAATATCATACAGCAGTACAAACTAATCATGATCTGTTTCCAAAGTGACTTAAAAACTTGTCGTAGAGACTTTTTTTTTTGAGGGGACATCGGTAGTTGGCCGAGGCCCCCTTTACTATTTACCGGACCTATTTACTATTTAAGGTCGTAGAAACATGATTATTGAAATGTTTTATAATGTTGCCGTGTAGTACAGATAATAATACATAAATAAATTTCCAAGACTGACACACCTCTTGCCTAGTTCCAAACTGAGCAATAACATGTTTGTGCTATGGATATTAGGTGAACGGATAGACATACTTAAATACGTTTGTAAACATCTATGATTCCAGTTTATATGTCCATGTACATCACACGAAACATTTGCCCCTAGCTGGATTCGACTCCGCGTCCCTTAGATGGCCAGGGTCGCCAAGATACCAAATTTTATCGTGTTGAACCGCGGGAATCCAATGGTGACAAATGATGATGAAGACGAAGATTGTGTTGCATGATATTGCTTCACAATGAATATGTGCGACATGGATGCTACATGACAAAGGAACTTTGTTTTAAACTATTTACATTCTACCCGTGCCCCGATGCATTTTTATTCCATTTGCGCTGTCCGTATTTCATTTTGTAATTCTCGATACATGGACGGACAAATATTTATCATGCATATTTCAGTGCATTGCGTATGTAAACCCAAACAAAAAAAGCAATACCAAATAGATTGAATTAAGAAATCCCGAGTATCTATCCACTTAAGCACTTTAATCTATCCAGACCAGGGTGCTTCGCCAAATGTGCGCTAGCGATTCCATAACGAACTTCGCTAACGCTCGTATTGCGTCAAAGACTTATTCGGGTAGACAAATCGGGTACTAACTCTGAATTCCGCACTATGAGTTCTTAATAAACAAGTTTGCGGCGCGAAACGAGCGGTAGCGAAGTTCGTTATGGAATCGCTGGCGCGCATTTGGCTAAGCACCTACGTCAGATCATTCTAGATCAACAGAACACCTACAGATGTCAAAAGTTCGTCTGTAGGCAAAAGGTCCTTGGCTACCTAGAAAGCCTGGAGGTTTTAGTGGGTCGCCCTCTTATTGCCGAGGGAGACTACCACAAAACCACTTGGCACCTACAAATTTACATTTCAATAGCTTCATAAAGCATATGATATGAGGTACTACTCGTTTTGTGATTATGTAGGACGCGAGTTAGTCTCTTTTTCACTATATTACATCTAACCCAACTCGATTTTATTTTTGGCTGAATTTGGCTTAAGTAGCTTGCTGCTTGCTTAAGACTCGTGCGTAGCCCTTCGTGGATTACAGACGTCATAGTATGTTGTATGTATGTACTATTAAATGCCGTTCGAATATATCTGTTTCTGCAAAAGATCTTTAAAGACCACCAGACACAAGATGAGCTGACAACGGTTTCGTTTTCTCTTAGAAATACGGAATGAATAAAATTTTAAGTCAAGTCCAACGAGATGACCTCTGCTAAAAATAACATGCAACCCGTGTAAAGTGACCTGAAGTTCCCCTTTACGTTGTGACATACGCCATCTTAAAGGTCAAGTTTGTTTATAAGTTTTTAAAAGGTTGGGAGTAGAGCAGGGATTGGTTATATATTTTTTTATTTTTGTACTATAAGAACGGCTCACAACAACAGAGTGGTGGTAGCTCAATGGTAAGGACACGCGCCTCTTAACCGAGGAGTGCGGATTCAAACCCGGGCACGTACCTCTGAATTTTTCAAGTATAAGTAACGTATTTATACCACTAGCTCGACGGTGACGAAAAACATCGTGATGAAACCTGCAAATTCAAACAACTTTGGATTTGTAACCATGATCCAAAAATTGTCTGGTTCCCCTATCTTAGGGTTACGAAGGACAGACCAGCAGTCGCTTCAATGTAATTACCAGACTCGCTAAATCCTGCATCATGGTCTAAGCGGACCCCGTCTAAGCACGGGACATAACGCTAGGAAGATGATGACTATAAAAATGGCTAACAGGCATAATGTCGATCAGGCTGATGGTTAAGGTTTACGTAAGGGCAACGTCGTTGCCCTTCGAAGGTTTTATCAAAATGCAAGGACAGATCCCATGGGGTCCGTCGTTGACCTTTGCCAAAACCCGTTTCGCATAAAGCCAGCTGGATTAAAGGACAAGAACGCGACAAGCACCTTAGGTATGTCTTCAACACTGCGTATCCTTATAATTTGGGACCCCGACACTATCTGTTATTGAATGAAACACAGCAGATTGCAAAACCGCTATTTTGCGCCCGTATTTTATACTCCATTCTGGTCGTTTTGAAGTACAATATACCTACCTGCATGAAGTAATTAGTACTTTGTCAGTGTCCAAGTGTTAAAAGTAAAATACGACATCTATTTTTTAATATCTATTTATATATAACCATGATCCAATATTGTCTGGTTCCCCTATCTTAGGGTTACGAAGGTCAGATCAGCAGTCGCTTCAGTGTAATTACCAGACTCGTTAAATCCTGGATCATGGTCTAAGCAGACCCCGTCTAAGCACGGGACATAACGCTAGGAAGATGATGATTTTTTAGTATCTGTTTAAGCTCAATGATAAAAACATGAGTTAATTTAGAACTAGGGAACAAAGAAATTCATTGAGAATCCTAAGTTCAGAACAAAATGACACAAAAAAAGATATAAAGCTAGTTGAAATATTAACATGAAAACCGATTCTACTGTCAGTTACAGGCAAAAAACTTCGTAACAACTCTTTTTGATGAAATTCACCGGCGTGTTGTTTAACTTTATAATCTGTTTTAGATTTATCCATCATTGAGAGTGTACTGAAACTGGGAGATTCCCTAATGGTATCAAATATTTATGGTTATACTTCTCTCTAGTGCTTTGTTCAGTTCCTAATCGGACTATAGTCCTAGATTTAATAAGTCTAGTTATAATAAAGCGACTTGATTCTCACTTTCATCATGTTTCGACAAGGTAAGCAGTAAATTGGATCGTGGTAATATTTCTATGACTAGTAAATATGTATATGTATAGTTTAGTTAGTTAGTTAGTAAATTTGTATTAGAAATTAAGCGAACTGTTTGTAAAAGTTCTAATAGGGATGTTGACTGGCTAGTAGTCAATTGAGATACATTTTAAGAGCTGTCAAAACGAAATCAGTTCATAGATTTTGTATGGGCTTGTCAACGTGTGACGTCACTAGTTTGTATAGTCAACTGACTTAATATTAAGCAGTTTTGTAAAATTATAAATCTTAGAGTTAATATGATACAAAATCAATAACAGCATACTATGATACTTTCTTTTTCAGAATTGATATTTCAAAATCAAAAAATCAAAATTAAATATAATGGGTATCAACATCCCAATTTTCTTAGAGGAAAAATTATCATTTTGTTATTACTAACTATATTTGTAAAGTGATATAAATAAAGTATTAAATTAAATTTGATTTTTTTAAACCGGTATCCGGCTGGATAGGCCGAATATCAGATAGTTACCAGATATCCGTTTCATCTCTAATATGTATTACGGTTCTTAGCGATGGGTTAGTGGTATATTTGTTATATTTCTTTACGTAGGCCTCAAAAAAACACTTGTAAATCGTCAAGTAATAGGTACTAAATATAACAATTTGAATCTACCACCGGTTCGGAATGTCGCATCTACCAAGAAGAACCGGCAAGAAACTCGGAAGTTACCATTTTCAATGCAAGTTTAAATAATAAAAAATAAAATAATAATAATAATAAATTCTAGTCCCAAACTAAGCTTATGCTTGTGCTATGGATACTAGGCGAATGGATAGACATACTTAAATACGTTTATAAACATCCATGACTCGAGTACAAATGTCCATGTTCATTATACGAAACATTTGCCCTTAGCGGGATTCGAACCCGCGACCCTTGGTTTCGTGGCAGGGTCTCTGACCACTCGACCAACGGGCTAGCCAATTTACAGATTATATTAATATTAATTCCAAGTCATACAGTTAATTTTCGTCGCAGATTCAGGCGAGTATTATTACAAGTAAAAGGTAAACCGGAGCAGACCAGCCTCTAAAGGTGGCACTTGATGACAAGTATGACGTATGTATCAGCCATCGTTTCACTCGACCATATTTGAGGAAATGTAACGACCCGTCACATAACGCCACCACCCCCGAATCAATTATCGAGACTAACAGTTAAAACAATTCTTAGGTACTCCTAACACATATATTACCTGCGCAAAATACCTCATTTGACTGGAAATTTATTTTCGTGACATTTCTCCATCCATCTCTGGATTTTCTTTATAAGAAATTACATCTGCAGCAACGCAAGTTAATAAACAAATACGTCAGACAAAGCCGTTTACTATGAACTGACACATACAAGTATACAAACCTCTGAGTAACGAAACCAATGGAGACTACATATTATTCTATAGGAAATCAATATCTGCTATACAAATATGATTAATATCGATATTATATTCATAAACCTCTATCTCTTTTTAACAAGCCTACAATACTGTAAAAAGAGACAACAATATATTTGACTAAACTATTTTCGATAACATCATCAAGTCACGTCATAAAAATACCTAATTGAAGCCGGCTTACCGTTTTGGTTTCTCGCTTTAAGCTGTCATTGTCAGTGGAATTTGCAGTATATTGTGGAAATATTGATAAAATTTGTGATTATAACTTAATCTAACTTGTAACATTCAGAAACATCGTCATAAATAAATTGTTCAGAGACTTTAGTATGTAAATAAGTAAAGTGGATTGACACTACGCAAAGGCGCCATATTTGTTTCTCACTCAAATTGGGCTTCAATTTTTCGTAAGTATGCCATCTCCATTGGTTTCAGTACTCAGAGATAGAAACGGTAGGAAGCAATGTCAAATTAAAATATTAATAGAATTTCAGACCCATGTGTGGGTTTTACGAGGAAAGAAGGTATCCTTTCAATTACGTCTAAAAGCTTTTCTTTAACATTACGACTTTTCTACGTTGTAATACGAGAAAAGGACATTAAAGGCTGTACGGAAGTAAATATCTTCGCATGTCTCCAGTCGACTCAAAAGTTATAGATTTATTATTCACGAATACAGTGAGTACCGTTTAGTGAATGCGATATCATATTGTACTTTAATTTGAATAAGAAATATGTATTTTTCCTTCACAATTGTTTTAAAAATCACAAATTTAAAGCATATAAAAACTCTTTCATGTTTAAGGCTCAGCTCAAAACGACCGTTCAAGTCAATTTTGATTTAATCTAAGGTTCAAGTCGTGGAATCATCTAGTTGACGTCTCAGGTTGACGTTTACAAGTCAACATAATTCAGACTTGCATACTCAGATCAACAGTTCTGTTGATCTGAGCTTACATACAACAATACGTAGCAATTCATGTACAATATTATTAAATATTTGTATAATTTAAGCAGAAAAGAAAACATCTTAAACATTAAGCAAATCCATAAAAAGAGAACGGTATACAAAAAACCACGTTAATTACATTCATTCCGCGTCGACTCCTTCAACAAAGAGTCTTAAATTTTACGAGCGGTTCTCCCAAAAATATCGGCTTAGTATATTCTCAATATTAGTTCAAGTTAAGTCGTTACCGACGAATACTTGAGCCAGTCCAACCGCAAAGGTCATCTGATATCGAACAATAAATTTCCGAAATGTAGTCCGATCAAGATTTGCCCAGCACTTAGATTGAAAAGGGTTCCGAGCGTTTGTGTTCCAAGTAACGTAATTAAGTAATCATAAAAATATATATATTGCTTACACGCTTGTTTCTAAGTTCAAGTCGGGGTCACGTTTGTGATTTAAAATGGAGGCGTTTGTGGTTAAATTGTGCGGCATTTGGGTCGTTTTATATTCTGAATGTAGTGTTGCTGACATTATTTTAATAGCTCTTTACAGTAAAACGGAATATCGTCTTCTACCTAGCTGTATCATCATCTTGATCTTCCTAGCTTTATGTCCCGTGTTTAGACAGGGTCCGCTTAGACCATGATCCAGGATTTTGCGAGTCTGGTAATTACATTGAAGCGACTGCCGGTCTGACCTTCGTAACCCTAACATAGGGGAATCATATAATTTTTGGATCATGGTTACAAATCCAAAGTCATTTGAATTTGCAGGTTTCATTACGATATTTTCCTTTACCGTCGAGCTAGTGGTATAAATACGTAAATAGATTTGAAAAATGCTAAGGTACGTGTTTGAACCCGCACTCCTCGGTTAAGAAGCGCAGGTCCTTACCATTGAGCTACCACAGCTCCTTCAACCTAGCTTAGCTATATAAGCCATGCTTAATCAGGTTCCGCTTAGACCATATTCGTGAATTAAGTGAATAGGGTAATTAATTACATTGAAGCAAGTCTCTTCGTTGTTTGTAACCATTCCGATAACGTAACCAGACAAAATAGATTATGATTACACGTCCATAGTTATTTAAATGACGTTTTCCACACCTCAGAGCGGGTGGTGACAATTTGTACTTACTTAGTTTTTAAAAAAAACTTGAGGTACCTAAATGTCTAGGCAAAAGTCTTCCACGATATCCCACGTTTGTTATATTATGTCCTATTTAATATGCCTTAACGCTTTAAACATAATTCCAATTACTAGCTTCTCCCCGCGGCTTCGCTCGCGTGGTACATCGATGAAACATTGGTATGTATGAGCTATATTATTCTAAAGTTTCATTAAAATCCGTTCAGTAGCTTTTTTTTGTGAAAGAGTAACAAACATCCATCCATACATACAAACTATTACTAAAATAAATAAATCAATTTATTAATTAAACGAGAAAATCATATTTTCTACCTTTTTTATTGTTCAGTACAAATGAAATGTGCCTGTTTCTATTTATAAACGTGACCTTTGATGAAAGCTTTTTCTTTTATTTCATAGACTGATAAAGCTGTGGGGGGAGGGGGATCTGCCACAAAACCTGACGAACGTAAAACGGAGTACAACCACTTTAAATTGAGCTCAGAACTACAGAATCAACATTAAAATTTTATTTCGCAGACAAGCCACGCTCGTTTTATTTCATGGAAATATGAATGAATATCCGGGACACGGTTAAGAGTAGAGAAGCTTAAATGGATTATATTTGTAATGCTGGTAACTAACTAACTAACTAAACTTCACGCCACTTCCCTAGCGGGGTAGGCAGAGAGAACCGAACATACTGCTGGTACTACGGTGAAAAAAATAATTAGAACGATAGTCCAATGGGTAAGACACGCGCATCACATACGAATCGTGTTGGTTCAAATTCGGGGTCTTAAAAGTTATTTGTGCAAGCTTTATTTCAATACCAACTTCTGCCCGCAGCTTTGCTTGCGTGGTACATCGATGGTCGCGGGTTCGAATCCCGCTAGAGGCAAATGTTTCGTGTGATGAACATGCCCGCAGCTTTGCTTGCGTCGTACATCGATGGTCGCGGGTTCGAATCCCGCTAGGGGCAAATGTTTCGTTTGTACTCGATTCATGGATTTATAAACATATTTAAGTATGTCTATCCGTTTACCTAGAATCTATAGCACAAGCACAAGCTTAGTTTGGGACTAGGGAATTGGTGTGTCAGTCTGTTTTTTCATTAATAGCCCAATCGGGGATAATGCGTCGGGGATTAAGAAACATACACACTATTTAAATAAATTCCACTACAATATCAATAATACAAAAATAATTTTGCGGAAAAATCTCCTTATATTTATACCGGCCTAATAAAAATGATACGGCAAGAAATTGAAATAGCGTGCCTATCCGAAAAACATGAAACTGGAGAGTTGAGCACATCCCGAAGGTAAGGCCAGCGACAACCATAAAAACGAATAGGGTGGGAGAAATGGAAATCATTTGAAAATAATATTGTTCAATAAACACCACTGCTTTGGTGAAGGTCAGGTTACTCAATAAATAAATGTTTTAGGAATAAGTAGGTTTTCAGCTCATCTTGAGTTGTCGTTGGTATATCCTAACTTATTTGACAAGCTCGATGGCGCATTCGGTAGTGACCCTGCCGCATGCGCCAAGAGTTGTGGGTTCGATCCTCACCCAGGACAAACATTCGTGTGATGAATACTTGTGTTTGTTCTGTGTCTGGGTGTTAATATCCAATATTTAAGTATATATTTGTAATACCACTGTTGTTTCTGATATCCGTAACACAAGCGCTTAAGCTACTTACTTCGGAGTCAGATCAATGTATGTGATGTCGTCGGATATTTATTTATTTATTCTATTTATTTATTTATTAAAATGAGAATGTGAGTTTGTTTGTTTGCTACGCTTTCACGTCTAAATCACTAAACTGATTTTAGAAATTCTTTAAGCTATAGAACATTATAAGCGAGTAACATAGGCTTTTTTGTTCCCGTATTCTTACAGGAACGCGAACCGAAAACCGCAGGGCTTTGCTAGTACAGTATAATTGTCAAACTACATTTGTCTCGTGCCTATACCGCCGATTGTCATCATCATCTTCCTAGCGTTATGTCCCGTGTTTAGACGGGGTCCGCTTAGACCATGATCCAGGATTTAGCGAGTCTGGTAATTACATTGAAGCGACTGCCGATCTGACCTTCGTAACCCTAAGATAGGGGAACCAGACACTTTTTGAATCATGGTTACAAATCCAAAGTTGTTTGAATTTGCAGGTTTCATCACGATGTTTTCCCTCACCGCCGAGCTAGTGGTATAAATACGTAACATAGATTTGAAAAATCCAGAGGTACATGCCGGGTTTGAACCCGCATTCCTCGGTTAAGAGGCGCGTGTCCTTACCATTGAGCTACCACCGCTCCTATACCGCCGATTGTAATACAAATAAATACGCCAAAATTATTATTATTATTTTCTTATATACTTACTAGAAAAAAATATATAGCCCCAGGATGTACCTACATCTCTGTTACAGACAGAATACTACGCGGCAGAACTGAGGGTAAAAGCCGGTAAGTAAATCATAAATAAACAAATTTTACGAGTAAGCTTCGAAATCGCAAAATAAAACGGTATTTGTGTGTATATTTTTTTCTTTTTTATCACGTTAAACACAATTCGCCGAATACCCTTTTAACGAGAAAATGATTTGAATTTATGGAAAAACAATGAATAATCCTTGTCCCTTGTTGGTGTGGGTCTAAATTAATGTTCCAACTGTGCTCTAAAAGGTGAATAATTGTGTAATAGGTATTGGGTTTGTGATGACGTAGACGAGCTATTATACAATTGACATTGGAAATGTTTTTTCGTTCACTCCAGTGTAGGCTCCGATTTCACAAAAAAGTGCGATCCCCTTTTATCTCGGAGAGTTGTAAAGATATGATATTCTAAAAAGAGAGAAAGCTGTAAGGTGCAAAAATAATTATTCGAGAAAGTCAAAAAAGAAAAAAATATGGCCGAAATAGAAAAAAAAAATTTTTTTCCATTTTTTTTTTTATTTTGCCGCTCGATATTTTGGAAACGAAGAATGATATCAAAAATTTGAGAAAAATGTCTCTGGACAATTTAGTCAGCTACAATTTGAATTTAAAATAAAGACGATTGGGTTTAGGGTTTGCTCGGTAGCCTAACCTTTTTGAAAAACGTCAAATTCCGTAGATTCAATTCCAATGTGCAGTTCCAACCAACCAGGATTATTAGGTTATTGCTCGGCCACGATTGTGGACATATTATGTATGTATGCAAGCATTTTTTAATTACAAGGATCAATGAACCGCAAAATTTTTATACTAAACATACAAAATATAATCTTTCTCAAACAAGCTTCTATCACATTTCTATTGTCGTCTAAATAATGCGCGTAATACAAAATTCTCTCAACCCCGTCACGTATATTAATATTATAAGAGAATGTAATTACCTATGATTTCCTCATCATGTTACACGACGAGCCAAATAAATTGACCCTAAATAGGCTTTGTATTAAAGCAGTGATAAAAGAGGTAATACTAAACCAAAAAAAAATATTTTAACCATAAAAAGGTATCAAAATACTAACGCGATTTCAAAAATATTTGATTATTGCAAATATGTTTTTTTTTTAGTGTTAAATGATCGACGCAAATAAAAATAAACCCTAAAAATAATTGTTTTTTACGCGCTAGGGTGGCGTGAAGTTTAGTTAGTTAGTTTTACGAAAATATTGAAGTAAATGTTACCAATTATTTTTTTATACCTTTAAGTCTCAAGGTTTTTTTTTGAAGGCAGTTTTTTTTAATAAAAATATTACGTATCAAGCCAAACACGGCCAGAAGGATTGCAGCATGATTGCCAACTATAAGAGTCTCCGTGGCCTATCTGAGATACAAGAACCCCATCGATCGACCAGCCATTAATATTTCATCGGCCGCCACTCCTCGAAACAAATGTTTTTCACGCTCAATAATTCAACAGCACCCCTACACTTAGCGAAGCTTTCTCCGTCCGATTGAAATTTAAAAATAGAAAAAGGATTAAGCGTGACAACGAGATAGTGTTATTTATTTATTGACGACCCTTTATAGAAGTGTAAGCTTTTTTTTACTTTGAGAAATGTTATTAGAATGATAAGGAAATACTATGTGTTATAGACTGCTTACGTTCAGTACTCTGATGAGGGTTTAAAAAATACAAAAACCGGCAGATAGCGCGAGGGAGTCTCATGGTCTCATCAAAGAACCAATAATGACAATAATGTGAGGAAGGTGACAGACCGTACGTCACAGTTATGCCATCTATCTGATGTTTTAATTTAAAAAACCCTCATTGAAACGTTTTTAACATTTGCGATATCATAGTTGCGGTAGTGGCACATTCGTTAAATGGGGTTTGATAACTGTACTGGCTGTTAGTATATAAGTACTTATCTTTTTTTAAATATTAAAGGCGAAAGCGCCTTTGTTTCGAATTAAAGTCTAATGTGTTATGTCTAATGTTTACTGGTTGTGATAAAATTTAGGATGCCAAGATATCGTACTAAAGATAAAATTAGGCTAAGGTAATTTAACAAACAATTACAGATTAGTTTCAGACCCATTAGAGTCTTAAGATACTTTTTTCGGGGAAACTTCATAGAACCTGAAGGAATAACGTTGCCATCAAAAAATTGAATTCCATGCTAGTGGAGCCACTAGAAAAAGCTAGTATAGGTACCATAAACAACACAAGCTACAAAAACGAAATCTTTCGCAAAAAGCTAACGGTCACTTTGCATCGTAACCAATGTTGATCCGTCATAAATAACAGTTAAGCTTATTAATAAAGCTACATAATTTAAAACGAAAGCTCGGCTTTACGGCTCGCCGTTAAACCAGCTTTAGTGTCTGCTCATAAAAGATCTAGATTGTGCAGCCGATAAAATGCGAGAGAGTTTGAAATTTTGTAACCGCGGACACAGTACACAAACAATGGGAAGGAATATCAACCAAAACTACAAAATACATATAAACTAGATCGCTAGATAACTTATAGGAAAACTAGCTAAGCCCCCGGGTTCACCCGCCTTTATGGTTTTATATAGCCTATAAGCCTTCCTCGGTAAATGAGCTATCTAACACTGACATATTTTTTCAAATGGGAGCAGTAGTTCCTGAGATTAGCGCTAAACTCTTCAGCTTAATAATATTAGTATAGATAAGATACTGGCGTTATTTTGTTTTACTAACTAGTTTCTGGAGATATGTGAAATAGAGTATTCAAATTCATCAAGAATATAAAATTCATTAATAAATATGTGATAAATGTTAATTACTTATTTAATCACAAACATGGTATAAATATAAATAAATACATATCAGACTACATCACATACATTGATCTGACTCCGAGATCATCCGAATCAACAGTGGTATTACAAATATATACATAAATATTCAATATTAACACCCAGACACAGAACAAACACAAGTATTCATCACACGAATGTTTAGGTGGGGATCGAACCTAACTCTTGGCACATAGGGCAAGGGCAATACCGAATGAGCCATCGAGCAAGTCAAAAAAGTATATTAATTATTACATGGTTTATTGCAAGCGCACATAAAAGATTTCCATACGTTTAAGACAAAAGCTATATGATTAACAAAACGTTCTGTGGTTCTATTTTAAACCGACATAAAAAAAGGAGGAGGTTCTTAATTTGACTGATTTTTTTTAAACACTGTATTACTGTTCGTTTTATGTACTATACTCACATGAGGTATTTTTCACTTGTAAATGGCTTGCTATCGCTTTTAATCTTGAATTAACGGCTTACCCAAAACGTGTCTTCAATAACATAATAAGTTTAAAAAAAAAAGCATTTCCAATCAGAATCCAGTTTGACCATGATCTCGGAATTAGTGACTCCGTGTATTTTATTGAAGTGGCTATGACCTGGCCAATGTATTCTAATTTGTCTGGTTACTGGAAGATATTACAAAGATAAGACAGTCGGTCCAATTTAATAAATATATTTGCTAAATCTTGGATTTTGGTCCAAGTGGACCCCGATTAAGAATGGGACATAGCGCTAAGAAAATATGTAATTGTCGCAAAAAATCTATCGGTCTTGACCGAAAATTTACAGCGAAGCAGTAATACGACCGACAACTTAGGATACTGCATAAAATTTATGTAGTTCTACATTAAATATCCATTACACTGGGTGCATATGAGATGGGTTTTTAATCTCGCCGCAGCGTGCAGCGAAACGGTAGGTAGCTGCCTCGCATCCGGGCCCGGTAACGCGTCTTCAGCTTACGATATAAACGGATATTGAGATATAGTCAAAAGCTGTCGGCCCTTTATCAATCTACTAGCTGTGCCCGCGTTTATGGTTAATGCTTATATCTTCTAATATATAAAATTCTCGTGTCGCGGTGTTTGTTACCAAACTCCTCCGAAACGGTTCGACCGATTTTCATGAAATTTTATATGTATATTCGCTAGATCTGAGAATCGGTCGTAATCAATTTTTCATACCCCTAAGTAATAAGGGTGGTCTTCGTCAAAGCTATAACTTGAGAACGACTATAACAATTTTACTAATTCTTTTTTAGTTGTGATTGTTATTGTCAAGTGAAGGTTATTATGAAAGAAAAAAAATGTTGCGCGGTAAATTAAAAAAAATGGGTGATGAAACTCTGAGAATGGGGCATAACGAAGTGCGCCGGGTCAGCTAGTAGCCTATATCATTCTTACTCGATAAATGGGCTATCTAACCCTTTAAGAATTTTTCCAATCGCACCAGTAGTTCCTGAGATTAGCGCGTTCCAGCAAACAAACTCTTCAGCTTTATAATATTAGTAAGTATAGAAGTATAGATAGGTACTCACTTTAGTTATCTATACTTCCACATAAAAAATTCTTAACTTTTATAAAGTTATCTAATCAACACATTCCCAATTAACGGAGTAAGTAAGAGTAAGTTAAAATGAAATAAGAATGCATTCTATGACTTCTAATTCTGACTTATTTTGAAATTCTAAGACCTGCAATCCCCGAAAGAGAAGGCAAAGCCCAAGGAGCAATAAGCACCATTGACTACTTTTAATCAAGCCAAAAATAAAATTTATTTAGACCAGATAGAAAATTGCGGAAAAGTAGCCATAAGTAGCTAGCTCGTCATAGTCGTCTTCAAGAAAAAATCTAAGTTCTAAAAAGAAAAATCCATTCTCATCAAATACTTAAGACCAGAGATTCGGTCATTACTTAGCACGCATCCATTTAATTTTTATTTCATCTAGTTAATGTGGATGCGTCGTACAATTGCCGCTCACATCCTCATGAACCAAATCACGCGCGGCTCGTAAATCTCTTGTAAGCACCAGTTCCCTCTGCAGTAACCCAGTAGGTTTTAAAATAATATTGTGTCAGAGAATATTTCATTAAATAAAGCTAAGGTGTTCACAAACTATGTTAGCTCTTTGCGTTGTTCTTAAAAGAGAACAACTATATTAGCTTTTTGAAGTCTAAATGGAGACTATCCTAGCTTGGTGGAGAGAAAAAACATCACGCAGTAAATTTCACAGTCTGTAATAAATTATGCTTTTAAAAGCAATATTTAATATTTTTGTACTTTTATATTCGGTTCTCTTTGCCTACTCCGCTAGGAAAGTGGCGTGAAGTTAGTTATATATTTGAGACTATATATTTATATATATTGTTATCAACGCACTTTCAGTTTGCTACATTATATAAAAATCTCGATAATCCCTACATAATTTACATTTAATACAATTTAGTGTACCACACAAAATTGCTTCGAAATTTTATATTCTTTTTATAACCATATCTTATGACAAGGACATTAAATTCATTCTTAGAGTTTATTATTAGTTCTAGGTTATTAGGTAGGTATCTATAATCATGGTAACTTTCCAAACTACCCTTTTTCGTAAATATTTATATAGTTAGTTATATCTTTTTAATACATTTTTAATATTTAACATTTTCAATGTACATATATCGCTACTATAGGCATTTCGTATTCACATTCCAATCTACATACTTGTTTTAAATATATAAGCATCCATACATTGGCTCCAACCGAATTAGTTATCTAGGGTGTTAGTAAATATTTGTTATTTCAAATCAATCAAGATACATGCTTGACTTTTTACGAACAACCTATCGCTTATGAACCGCTTTACCTACTAAGCATTATTTCTCAATGCTCGTTCACACAAAACATTTTCATTTACCGGCGCGTGCAGCCGCCCGCGCGCCAATCACGCGCCGAGCATAAATCGCGCGCGGACGCTTGTCGCGTCGTATAACAGCGCTCGCTTGCTAACGTTTATATTGGTAAAACTTTATTCGTGCTTAGCATTGAATCCTGTTCCTGGTCGTTGCCGTTTTTGACAATCATTTTGCGTCTCATACTTAGTCAGGGAAATTAAATTGGAGTTAGTTATTCATAGTGATTTTGAATGTGTAGGTATCCACACAATGTTTGCCCTTATCACCGAGTTAGTAGTATGCAAGCACATACTTATATTTTTTTTATCAAATAATTAACAACGTATCATGCATTTGAACCGTTTTATCTACAGAGATAACACTACTTAATCACGTGTAAAACATTTTAACTTAGCCGGCCGCGCGCCAATCACGCACCGGGTATAAATCTAACGCTTGCTAACGTTTATATTGTTTACTAGCTGTGCCAGCGGTGTCACCCGCGTTTATGGTTAATATTATAAAGACTATTTCCGTCATACATGATTTCTTTGTAACTTTAACCATTAAGGCTGCACACGCGACGGAAGCTTAAAAAATGGAGTAACTTCTCCCGTTTTCCCAACATTTCCCTTCACTACTCTGCTCCTATTGATTGTAGCTTGATGAAAAGTATACTATAACCTGCCCAGGAGTATGAAGAATAATTGTACCAAGTTTCGTTAAAATCCGTCGAGTAGTTTTTGTTTCTATAAGGAACATACAGACAGACAGACAAAAATTTTACTGATTGCATTTTTGGCATCATTATCGATCACTAATCACCCCCTAATAGTTATTTTGAAAATATATTTCATGAACAGAATTGACCTCTCTACAGATTTATTATAAGTATAGATAAAGTGTAGACTATTTAGACTATTATATGAATAACTATACATCAAAATAAATAAAAATAAATAATAAACTAAAATAATAGTCGAAAGGTTTACTCTGGAACGTATATGTTTTACCGTTATGACTCATCATAATTATCAAATTTTATTTTGCTTTGAAATGCGAATCGTAAGGAAAAGTGATAGGTGTCGCAAGTTTTAACAATTTCAGTAAAAAACCAATAAGCTTTATATTTATTTAAATGTCTAAGGCCAACTGTAATGAAGATCTAGTAATTTATTAGTTTATTTTAACAGTACAAAGGTTATTGGCGAAAACTAGCACTCTAAATTCAATTTTGATCTTTCAGTCTTTTTTGTAAGTCTTGATTCCTTAGTAGGTAACTTCATTAAAATATAAGATGATCAATTGATAATCTATTCTCGTCATTGCGTTTGGTTCCCATTTGTATTGTATGTAAAGTCTGATCATAGAGAATAGGCAGCTAATGGCGTTAAGTTTGTGATTATGTATTTCTTTTTGATTTAATTTTACGTTTTCACACGTTCCCTCTAACCTAACTCATTATTTTTTAGCTTAAAATGGTACATACTAATATTTGATTTATTCTTTTTAACAATAAAATATTTTCTTCCACACGTCTTTCACCATCCGTCGTCCGCCATTCGTCACATTCCTTTTACAAATATCTTCCGTCTCTCTTACTCTACTACGTTCCCTCTTACACACTTCACATCATTCCGTTCTACGTATCTGTCATACATCATCTATCAATCCTACATATATGTCTCGTATGTATATAAATGTAGTTAAAAGAGCTTTATCTAAGGTCTACGTCTACGCCTGTGGGGTGGCAAGCGACAAAATGTACGTATCATATTATTTTATATAAAACAAGCTATGCCCGCTGTTTTACCCGTGTTAATGTTATATAGCCTATAGCCTTCCTTGGTAAATGGGCTATCTAACACTGAAATTTTTTTTTAAATCGGACCAGTAGCTCCAGAGATTAGCGCGTTTAAGCAAACAAACAAACTCTTGATCTTTATAATATTAGTATAGATAGAAAAGTCTTGACGCAGTCACTAACAGTTTGAATAATGAAAGGCAAGAGCTATATTAAAAACTTGCAGCCTTCACAATGCTGGTACGTCATTCACAAGGTTATTTATTGTACGAAACTAATTTTGAACTCGCGAAGTATTAGAACGGAGCTGAAAAATTGCAGGCCGGCATATAGCTTGCATGTTAGACGCCCTGCATAATACAGGCTTGAAGTTGCCTAGCCTTAAAGCGTATTGAAGAATGGGGTGAAATGTGAAGCTGTTATAAATTGGAGGTTGAAATTTCTGTACAGTGTTAATATTGTTTGATTATTTAAACATAGAATAGAGCATACAGATATAAGCATATAAATAAAATTACATTAATTGATGGCTTACATATGCCTAGCTCAGATAAAAAGAAACGGTTATTCTAAATCGTGGAATTATTCACTTCATAGTGTGGATGAGTATTTCATGAAATTAATGTCTTTTTGAACAGGTCAAAATAAGGCATACAGGAAGGCCTGGATTTAGAGTAACATTTTAAGTTTTAATTTATATACCCAAATTTGGGATTATTACATAGTAAATACTGAATTACATTAACAGCAAATTCTTACTATATGTATAAGTTTAAGTGCAAATATTATTTTTATTAAGTTAACTACTTTTAATTCTACCAAACTAAAGAAACTTTAGATTTTTTACCAAGTTAATTAAATGGTAGGTTGAGCTAGCATATCGTTATCAGTACAACATTAACTTTTTCTGCATTTTTATTAAAAAAAAATACCAAACTTGCTGTTGAGTACTACAGAACGTTTGGAGATAACGCTATCAGACCCTGTCGCAAACTTTTCTGATATCCCATTTTCCTGTTAACTTTGCCAATTTTTTTCCAAAAAGTCCTATACAGATAATTACGCTTGTTCAAATAATTCAAAAATCCTCTACGAAATAATTGTGCTTTAAAAAGCGCCTCTATACGATATTAATATAGTTAAAATTCAGCTTATATTTATTTTATTTATTTATTTATATCAGTCGAAATATAATAACAAATTAATCAAAATGACAGAGTGTGGGGTGGTCAGAGTTCAAGGAGCAGCAATTTAATCGTTAATCATTTAATTTAGTCAAAAACAAAACATAGTCAGGAGTTTTAAGAAAGACTTGAAGGAGCTCCAAGTGCCCGGCAAATTTGGCACGAAATAGACAGAAATGGCGTTCTTTGAGGATGGAGGCCAAGACCCACTTCGGGTCGCTGAGCTAGGAAAGTTAGTTAATAAGTAAGTCACACCCATAATCCCCGAAGGGGTAGGCAGAGTCGAAGGGGCAGCAAGTCCCTTCAACCACATTCAGCCAAAAATAAAGCCGGGCTGGGTTAGATGGAAAATTGTGAAAAAGCAGTGACAAGCGGCTAACTTGTCGCCTACACAATCACACACCCAAAACCCGATATACCATTAGTCGCTAGTAGTTCTTTTTAAGTCCCAGACCAACATGGGACAGTGGGCTGGGTTGGATGGCTAACTGTGAAAAAGGAGTGACAAGTAGCTAGCTCGTCGCCTCCTCAGTCACATACCCAATAGCCCGTAAACCATTAATCGCCTCTTACGATATGCTAGGCAAGAACCACAGTTGGCACTTTCTTCTTTTTCTTGTCCCAGATCAACATGGGCCAAGTCCCAGACCAACATGGGAAAAAAATATAATTGTGAAAGAATTCTAAAGTTCTACCTCGTCGCCTACACAATAATGAATTCAATATTACCAAATAAACGGCTAATAAGTAGTATTAATAAAAAAAACATATTATACTTTAACAGCCGTTTTAAGCTCGGAAATGATGGATGACATACACATGCATTAAACAGAAACAAGTTTCGTCGTTTTCAAACTTCCGCGTTTAAGAAATAACTTAGCGACGTCAAGGCATTACATTTTCTCAACATTAATGGCCAGCTTGAAATTATAATTAATCGTTCGTGCGGCCGGTAAGTGAAGTAAATAAATTATTATGTAAAAAGGTCGTAAGTTCGCCTGCCACGTGACTTTACATAGCTAAGACCGCGGCTTTAAATTTCCTCTATAAAGTTAATTAGGCGGTAGGCACACATTAAATGAATAATGGCTTAGTCGAATGGCCACGAAGTCGGGCGTTCATGATAATTATTCTTAACTAGCTTTTTCTCTTTGCTTCGCCCACATAGAGACCGTCAGTCATAGAGACTGTAGATATTTTTAGAATAATATGTAGCTTAGGGTTGAAACTATTAGCTAATCAAAACAGATACAATTATTGTCGCATTTTAATATAATTTAATAAATTTGAAGTCTAAAAATCTGGCGGATATAAATATTCGACTACATCACTTACATTGATATCTGATTCTGAGGTAAGTAGCTTAAGCACTTGTGTTACGGATATCAGAATCGACAGTGGTATTACAAATTTAAACTTAAATTTATTAACACCCAGACAAACAAACACAAGTATTCATCACACGAATGTTTGTCCTGGGTGGGGATCGAACCTACAACTCTTGGCGCATAGGACAGGGTCACTACCGAATGCGCCATCGAGCCGATGGGTTCGATCCACACCCAGGACAAATACTCGTATGATGAACACTTGTATTTGTTTTGTGTCTGAGTGTTAATATTAAGAATACCTATATTTGTAATACCACTGTTGATTCTGATATCCGCAACACAAGTGCTTAAGCTACTTACCTCGGAGTCAGATCAATGTATGTGATGTAGTCGGATATTTATTATTTTCTTTGTACCCTAAAGGTTTCAAAGATCACATAGCAGCGGTAACAGAGTAATAACAAGACTCGGTAAGTCCAGGATCACAGTCCAAAGCCACCTGACTACTTGCCTTATACATAATTAGCAGCGCCCCGCGGTTTCACCCGCAAAGTTCCCGTTTCCGTGGGCATACGGAGATAAAATATAACCTCTGTTACTCACTGACGATGCAGCTTTCCAATAGTGAAATAATTTTAAAAATTAATTCAGTGATTTAGGTGTGAAAGCGTCACAAACAACCAAATGATGTGAGTTTGGTTCGCATTTATAATATTTATAATAATCTTGCTGTTTCAATAGATGATTGTACTTAGGTAATACAATAAATACGCAAAGTTAACTGGACTATTGAGATCCATAAACAAGGAAACGGACGAATTAATCACTGACAAAGGAATCCCTCCCCGTTCGGACTTGTACCTTTTAGAATCACGCTATCTACCCAAGTAAGTCAATTGTACCTCGATTCCTCCTTAACGATGACGCGCCACTGTCGATATTATGTCTATAGTTAATAAAGATAAAATAAAATAAAATAACTATGTGGTAGACCCTTTTAATAGTACTTTTAGTAGAACAGTCAATAGGGATAATGACTGCATTAAAAAACTATAATTCTATTTAGTCCGTCAGTTAGATTATACAAAAATACTAGACACATATTTTTAGCTTTGTCAAATTAACAAAAAATCACAGAGATAAACAGCTTCAATGTTTTGGAGTGAAGGCTTACGACGTCACCTTTGTATAAAAATTAAATTAAATAAATAAAAAGAAACGTTATTAAATTTTTTTTTATACACATACATAATTTTTTAGTCATATAGCCTATTGGCGACAATAAAACACATCTTTTTGAATTTCTAGATTATGCCATCGAAGTATCCTCCTTCTGCAGTAAGCCATAGGAATTATTATGTAGTAAAAGGAATTTCAAAAATAGTACAACCTACACACAATTGGTTTTGGACTTACAGATTCAAATATAGTTACACCCAAAATTGCATTTAATTAGAAAATGCCTTCGATTTGACATATTATAAACTAAATCTCCATTTGCGAAACATTGAACATTGTATTTACAACATGCGCAAAATAAAGGTACATTTTAAAAATTTAATTAAACAGTGTAAAGCGTAATATCACCGTACAACACAAATATCAGTAGTATATTTGAAGCCTAAACTGAATTTCATTGTTAACATCGATATTCGTCATCGATATTGCGCAATCACTAAAGCCCGTTCACGGTGATTCGTCGATGTTTTAGTTAAAGTCCCAGGATTACCGGGATTTTTTCTTTGAGCCATGTTCGCTTGAGATCAAGAGGTCGTGCAAGTCATCTATGTGTACGGAGTTCTGTTATATATGAGTCGATTTACGCAAGTTCTTGAGATCTTTAACGACATTTATGGAAATGAAGACTATTATGATTTAATATAAAAATAGAATAAAATAAATATAGTTATGTGCGAACATACATATTTGGCAAAAACACAGAAGCCAGTGTAAGTCTAAATTCTATGACCCCCACACTAGGCCGGGCCTGTTACGTGGGAGTCAGTACTTTAATGATATGTAGGTATTATATTAATGTCTATTCTTGAAATTTAATTGAAAGAACCGAATACAAAGACCAGCTCACTAAATGATTTCTCTAGCGATGAGCATTTATTGGTTACAAAAGTGTTATTATACTCCGGACGGCATAAGCTACATTCCAACTAATTTCAAAACGTAAATAAACAAACATTACCTATGGCTAGCTTGTCGCCTACACAATCACATACCCAAAACCCGATACACCATTAGTCGCCTTTTACGACATGTTAAGCAAGAAATACAGTTAGCAAATTATTTTGAAGTCCTAGACCAACACGGGACAAATATATAATATGCATATTACGTCTATAAAATGAAATTTAGTAGCAAACTTTTACAATTATAGTGAATTATTTTAACTATTTTTGTGTTATTTATGTATTTATTTAGAATCATCTATTTATTTGTACGATTTTAACGCCGGCCCGAACAGTATTTTCGTCAGTATTTGTTTAACAAATAAAGTACTACTAAAGTACTAAAGTACGTACAGATATTTTTGTCATCTAGCCCATGATATGAGATAAGGCATACACGTTAGCTCATAATTCACAAAACCGTAAAAGATAACAAAGAGGTGAAGACAAAAAATCCACAAATAGGAATACGTAATTCTCCCCACCTCGATCAGCACAAATCTGCATAGATTTTCCCTCACAGCTCCAGTGGAGTCGTGCCCTTATCCAACCCGCTATTTGTCTTTATAAAATCAAGGGTCGATGCGAGCGGCGAGTTTGTATGTATTATATTATAGCTGGGTTCGACGCGGAAACCGTTTATTCGTAAACGATGCTTCATAATTTACTGCTTTTCTTATATTCCAGAATGTTTAGACCCGACAGAGGTCCGTGTAAATAAATAAATATCCGACGACATCACATACATTGATCTGACTCCGAGGTAAGCTTAACCACTTGTGTTACGGATATCAGAATCAACAGTGGTATTACAAATATATACTTAGATATTGGATATTAGCACACAGACACAGAACAAACACAAGTATTCATCATACGAAAGTTTGTCATGGGTGGGGATCCAACCCACAACTCTTGGCGCATGGGGCAGGGTCACTACCGAATGCGCCTTCGAGCCATTCAAGTGTAGATTTTAACTCTTTCAGTCACACTTTTGTATTTTTAATAGCTCAGACATAAAAAATACATATTCGTGTTCAATATGGATTAAAAATAAAAAATAAAATATTTTTAATATATGTATTATTTTTAATACATATATTAAAAATAATTTTGTGTTTTATATCTTTTTACATAAATATTCTGAATAAATGTTCTTACGCATTTGGATTCAATTTTCAATATTTTATTTACCATTTGTTAAAATATATAATAAATATTCTTGTTTTTTTAGGTGGTTAGTATGCTAACCACCAAGACGGAAAGAGTTAACCTGTTTTCAATGCGTCTGTTTAAAATAAAAGATCAAAGAATACATTAAAAGCTTTCCATATTTTTGAGACTTTGTTTCTATTTGAAAAACTACTTTTATTGGATCGATGGGATTTCCTTTACGTATAAGTATGATATTTAACATGTTCACTGTCCAACACTAGATAACTTTTTTCTCAATCTGAAAGGACTTCCCCTGCCATAAAGTTCTGCAAACTCTATCGGGTGCCCCGAGAGGGGGGCAGAGGGATGCAGTTTCATCCCCCTACGTTGCAAGAAGTACATTTCATTATTATTGGCATTGAAGAATCAAACAATCCATGAGATGAGGATTTTCTTAACCTTTCAATACCTTACCAAATATATTAAACTAGTTATAATCAAATAAGTAGAAGGGATACAGCATCGAGAAAATATTACTACAGCAGGTTATGCCGTGTCCTTAGTAATAAAAAAATATTTATATTTAAGTTCTCGTGAGGAATAGTTGGTAGCTCAATGGTAGGGACACGCACCTCTTAACCGAGGAGTGCCGGTTCAAACCCGGGCACGTACCTCTGGATTTTTCAAATCTATGTTCGTATTCATACCACTATCTTGACGGTGAGGAAAAACATCGTTATAAAACCTGCAAATTCAACAACTTTGAATTTTTAACCATGATCCAAAAATTGTCTGGTTCCCCTATCTTAGGTTAGGTTACGAAGGTCAGATCGGCGGTCGCTTCAATGTAATTACCAGACTACCTAAATCCTGGATCATAGTCTAAGCGGACTCGCCCAAACACGGGACATAACGCTAGGAAGATGATGAGGAATAGAGTGATGAGCATAAATCCTAATGGTTAATAAGGCAACCAAAAGACTTAAATAAATAAATTCTCCAGACTGACACACACACTTAACACACTTAACCAAGCCTATGAAGCCTATGTTGTCGACTGGCCGATGATCGAGTGGTAAGAGACCCTGGCCACAAAACCGAGGGTCGCGGATTCGAATCCCGCTAGGGGCAAATGTTTCGTGTGATAAAAAACATGGACATTTGTACTTTAGTCATGGATATTTTTAAACGTATTTAAGTATGTCTATCCGTTAATCTAGTAGCCATAGCACAAGCACGAGCTTAGTTTGGGACTTGGGATTGGTGTGTCAGTCTGGAGAATTTATTTATTTCTTATTTATTTATTTATGTGACCTGGAAGAAGATGACGAAGATAGTTAAATAGAAGATATTTCGATACAGAAGAAGATTGTAACGGGAACAACATTGTTAAGTGTATAAAAAAAGCAACTAATTCCCACTATCGCATGTTCCCCGACAACAACTTCTGCAACAAAGTGCCCTCCCAATATCATATTTCCTTCTCAGAACTTTACTTTTAAACCGCTGCATCCTAACTTAAACCACAAGGGACAACGCTCAATGGAATTTCTTTGTCAGATCCACAAGACTCCCACCGCAGATAAATTTTAAAAGCAGCCTTCCCTTAACCGCATGAAAGTTCTTTTTTCTCTGCGCCGACTTCGCAACGATCCGCCAAATAGGGACGTTTATGAAATATTGTCGCGAAATGTGAAAATTTAAAGTTATCTTACCGTTCAGTTGAGCAAGCAGCGCTCGCATTGAAAAGATTTGGCCCCGTTTCCCGGCGCGGGTATTGAAATGTCACGCAGTCACTGCCGCAGACAGAGTATAAGTTTGTGAAAAGATATATAGCCTTTTAACCAGACGCTATCCAAAGCCTGAAGTAAAGTAGGCTAAGTAGTTAACAATAACTTAGTTTTTTTATCGCTGCGGCGTAAAAGACCAGTATTAAACTTGTACAGAACTCTTGACTGACTCGTTGGCGCATTCGGTAGTGACCCTGTCCCATGCGCCAAGTTGTGGGTTCGATCCCCACCCAGGACAAACATTCGTGTGATAAATACTTGTGTTCTGTGTCTGGGCGTTAATATCCAATATTTAAGTATACATTTGTAATACCACTGTTGATTTTTGATATCCGTAACACATGTGCTACTTATCTCGGAGTCAGATCAACGTATGTGATGTAGTCTGATATTTATATATTTATTTATACATACATATGACATAGACATATAGTATGACAGCATGTTTCATAGGCCCCTTAAACCATATTCAGCCATAAACAATTTTGAGGTGGGCTGAATGGAATATAGTAGAAAAAGTCACTACTTTTTCGAGGCGAATAATGAATACGAGTTATCGACTTGTCACTACAAGTCGATAACTCGTATTCATTATTCGCCTTTTACGACATACTAGGCAAATACTTAATTATTTATAAATAAAAAAATATCTGGCTATATCTGATGGTAATTGAAAGAATATTTAATCAAAAATAATATTAGCCCAATATATCATTTTCTTCGCCAGTAAATAAGTCGTTTCAAGAAAAAATATATCTACATTTGGTCCTGGAGCTGAGTTTGGAGCTAAAAGAAACTACGTCTCTTTGACAATCTTCTAATAATGTTTGTGTATCATAAACATTTTTACAGTTGACTTGGCTTCGAAAGTAAATATTTTCCCTGTTTGTAAATGATGAAGATACATTATTATTTTTACATTAGTCGTAAATAAGTAGGTATATAATTTTGGCTCTAAGTAGATATCACTATCTAGTTTAGACATCGATAAATAATAATAATAATATCCTCCTAACCGACAACGGTCACGGCTGCCAATATCAACGAGTTTTAGCCAACTGCGCAGGAGATATTATAGTGCACAAGTGTGTGCGCAAACTTCACACCGAGACATCGATAAGTAAAAATCGATAAAGATTTTAAAAGACAAATTTATTAAGATCAAAAACAAAGTTTTGTCGAGTGTTAATAAAAAATATATTAGGAGCCATTATAACCGTAGATCATGTATAAAAATAATTATGAACGTCATAGAACTGAGTGGTTATATTAGAACCACGTCATATGGCGCTCGGTTTTTTCTGCCCATCCCACCAAGGAAGTAAAAGTTAGTTAGTTTAAATAAATAACACCATCACATATATGGATCTGACTCCGACGTAAGTAGCTTAAGCTTGTGTTAACGATATCAGAATCAACAGTGGTATTACAAATATATACTTAAATAATAGATATTAACACCGAGACACTGAAACAGACACAGTATTCATCATACGAATGTTTGTCCTGGGTTGGGATTGAACCCACAACTCTTGGCGCATGGGTCAGGGTCACACAACGCGCCATCGAGCCAGTCAAAAACAAAAAGCCGTTAGAATGTATCACCTAACAAACCTAACAACAAGTTCAATATGGAACCTGTTACAACTTGCTTTTACAATCCATCAAATTCAAATTCACCACTATTATTGCTACAACAACAAAACTATCAAGCGGATTTGTATAGGATTTGCAGGAAAGACACGAGCTTGTACAACATTTCAACGAAGAGTAAACGCAATACGTGTAGAAAGGAATGTCACAGTTAAATTCTTTCTCGCCATGGGTATAGCGTCGAGCATTTTGAATTCAGCTTCCGGGAGCGTTATTTTAAAGGAAAACCCATGAAAATGCACAAAAGCGGTTTTATTACGTTAGGACCGCGAGCGTGACTCTCATAACGAAAAAAAAAACAAATTTGGGATTCGGAGCTGTTGTCGAGAAGATACGGGACCAACACTTCAAAAGCAGATCGGTCGATGTGACGTTCTATTTTTATTCACTGGCTCGATGGCGCATTCGGTAGTGAATCTGCCCCATGCGCCAAGAGTTGTGGGTTTGATCCCCGCCCAGGGGACCACAAACATTCGTGTGATGAATACTTGTGTTGGTTCTGTGTCTGGGTGATATAACCAATATTTAAGTATATATTTGTACTACCACTGTTGATTCTGATAACCGTAACACAAGTGCTTAAGCTACTTACCTCGGAGTCAGATCAATGTATGTGATGTCGTCGGATATATATATATATATATATATATATATATATATATATATATATATATATATATATATATATATATATATATATTATATTTATATTTTAGGGCTCATCCAATATTAGTTCGCGACGCACCATTGTGTAGCTACGTATAGCTTGGAAAGGGCTTATTCTTTATTTATAAGCTATCTAATGTATTTACTGGCGACATCTAATGACATCTGTGTACTACATTTTTTTTCACCAACTGGTAACTGGTACCTAAACAGTCGATGGCTCACACGCAATAAACAGTCGTAAAACAAAAAAGGTTCAAACTGTTTTAATATTTTTTACTCTTCTAAAATTGAAATATTCCTGTCTGTAATATTTTTTTTTTAAATTTTATGTTTATTTTACCTTTTTATCGTATTATAAAGGATTTTAATGTTAACTCCTCTCTAAGCTCTTTTTTCGTCTTTGCTCATTTTTAATTTCTTTATTCCATATAAAGTACCTATTACCTACCTACTAGTATTAATATAGTTCGACTGACCTTCAAATCCCTGGAATGCCTCAACTCCTGCCGCCTTGGCGGCTGCCCCGGTAGGTCGGAGTACACCAGGTTCCTAACTGCGCCTCTGAACTTCGGCTCGAAGATCACGGACGGCAGAGCCAAGGTTGTCAGCTTTGAGTTGTACCTGTTGAAGAAGATTTAAACTATAAGCCATATTTTCTATCAAGCATTTGAAAATTATGCAACAGTAACAATTTTCTCCTAACCGATATCAAACACGACGGCCAATCTCAACGAGGATTAGCCAACTGCGCGGGAGATATTATAGTACACAAGTGTGCGCGCAAACACAGGTGCACACTCTGTTCCTTCACTCTCATAGTGAGACGGCAATTCGACATGACCGAAAAGAGGTCAGGCGCAGGACCAACGGCTTAACGTGCTTTCCAAGGCACGGGGGTGATTTAACCGCCAACGTCCTGGCTCCGGGGTGTTACTGAGTAATTTCAATATTGAAATACCCAGCCACAATGTTTGACCCGACCCAAGAATTGAACCCGGACCTCTTGGTCCTTAGGCGGCACATGCTACCAGACCAACGCAAATTATACAACAGTATTAACAAACTGAACTATTAGTAAGTAAAAAGCGGTGGTCATTTAGTTATAAGGACACGCGCTTCTCATGTACTAGGTGCTGTTTCAAACCCGGACCGGCTGGTATTAAACCTCTGGAATATATCTAAGCTGGTACAGATTATGCCACTTGCTTGGCGTTAGGAAAAACAATTTGCTTACACCAGCACATTTAAAAACTATGAAAATTTAAGTCATATGCCGTTTTTAATGAGAAAATAAAAAAATTGGTGAGTTTGTATTATTTTGAGTCAGTTAACTCTTATCTGACCATTAAAAAATTTTACTTTAGCCGTCATTTAAATAAACTATGCAATAGTTTATTCATTTTAAAACTGAAATATGTCTGACCATTTGTAAAATCAATCCTTTGTCGTCATTGAAATAAACGAAGCATAAGTTTAATCACTGCAGTACTATACTCTCCTATTTGCCTCTCTATCGCACGCTACAAGATAAAAAAGAGGTGAATACGAGAGGTGAATATAACATCCTGAGAGCTCACGTAGTTGCAAAAGCACCTCTCTGGCACGTTTATGAAGAAAAGTGTCCTGTCACAGAGCAACATTAACAAGTCACATAAAAACGAACGCAACTTCTAGCCTTTTACTACGCGACATTATCTAATTTAAGTTAGCAGAAGTAATTTAAAACAAGAAAACCGATAAGTTGGGCTTCTCATGTACCGGGATACCGGTTCAGATGAAGGATTCCGTAGTAAAAAGTATTAATATTTTATTATGTTAGCAAATCAATAAGATTAAAGTGTCTGTAATGTCATAATAGCAGCATAATAGCGAATTCATATGAAGTTATGTACAGTTTTATATTATAATGTAAGATAATATTACCAGACTTCCTACGAAATTTACAGGCCGCAAATAAAATCTTGGATACAAACAACCAAAAGTTACACAAAAAGAAAGAAAACCGTCGCAAATTCTCGCGTCCCACGTCCAGACGCTAGCTAATCTAAGTTAGCAAAAGCAATTTTAAATAAGCGCTGTCGTCGCTCGCGTCAAGCGCTGAGATATTGCGGCGACCCACGACTTAATAGAAAAGGACGCAAGATAAATTGTTGTCAGCTTTCCTTGTCGCGCGGAGATGAATGGTGGCTGTTTCTAGAGGAAATTGTAAAATTGAAGTCATATTTTCGAACAGATAGGTCCCGATGAGTAATGGGGTGCAATCCTAAAGGGATGTTGGGCAATCGCTCAATGTTATAATTTTCAACTGACTTCGAAGGTGTCCTCTCAGTTCGTAGGATGTTTTATGTATCACCGATACCGATATATCTCTACCATGTTGATCGATTACGATAATTCTTATTTTATTGGAAAGCATTTCCCTAGCGATGGATATGACGATCGATAAAAAAATCGTCAATTATATTGCTTTCATTATTTATAAGTAACTACCGAGTTTCTTGCCGGTTTCTTCTCGGTAGAAGCAACATTCCGAACCGGTGGTAAATTCATATTATTAGTTGATTTTCCTATTGAATTGACGATTTATAAGTGTTTGTTTCAAACCTATATAAATAAAGAGTAATTTGACTTTGACTTTGACTTATTTCTTATTAGGTAGATATCATCGGAACTACCTAAAACATGGATCGTGTGAAATGATACTTACAGTCCTACATTTTTACGCTTAGATCAATTAATCTATTGTGATGATCTTAGTAAGCCTAAAGTTTGATATCTAAGATTAGATTTAGGCTACTTTTTATCCCCGAAAAATGGATAAGCCCCGCGAAATACACCATAAAATCATTGTAACACACCAATTTCCACTTACAAAAGTCAGTTATTACATAAATCAAAACGTTTTGTAGTGTTGACCTCCTCTCCACAGTGTGTGTAGCCTTGGGTTAATCTGGTCAACACATAGAAGCGATTACCATCTGACCTCTATCGCCTTCGGAGGGGACCCGAACAAATAAGGTCATGGTTACACATAGTATCATTTGAATACAAACATTTATCCATAGTAAAACTAAATACATTCGTTGATGCGCGTTCAATACCGCGTAAGTGTATTTCACTGTAAGGTCCAAATTTGCCTCGAATAACATTCAAAATTAGGCCTTACGATCAAGACAGTTACGCGGTTTTGCAAGCGCACTGACATGCTAAAAATTTCAGGGGGGAAAATTTACGAACATTCATTAATTTTGATGCCCACCGAACTTTTTTTTGCAGATATACCTAAAACTGGAGACTGGACTGAACTGGAACTGGGACCTTTTGACGAGCTCTATGGCGCATTCGGTAGTGACCCTGCCCCATGCACCAAAAGTGGTGGGTTCAATCCCCACCCAGGACAAACATTTGTGTGATGAATACTTGTGTTTGTTCTGTGTCTGGGTGTTAATATACAATATTTAAGTATATATTTGTAATACCACTGTTGTTTCTGATATCCGTAACACAAGTGCATAAGCTACTTACCTCGGAGTCAGATCAATGTATGTGATGTCGTCGGATATTTATATTTATTTATTTATATCTACCTAAAAGGGAAATATTTGAGACTCTAAACAGAACTGTCTTCTTTTCAAGTTCTTGTACTGAAATTAAATGAAATGCTCTTTATTTTATATAGGCTTCAACAAAGCACTTATAAATCGTCAAAACAAAATCCAATATCAACCGGTTTAAAAGGTAGCTTCTACCGAGAAGAAACCGGCAAGAAACTCGATAGTTACTCTTTTAAAATGTCAAGTCTTATAACTAATAGTTACAATGTCTTAATCAAGTTAAATTTATCAAAGCAATTCTTATCATTTAAATAGTCATCTTGAAGTTAGCCTTTTTAATCAAATATTTTTTTATATGTAATTTAAACTTATGTATAGGTAAGTCAATGAGACTTTGTGGTAACTGCAATAATCTGTTTAAGATCATCTCATGGTCTATCAGTTCAGAAGTGGAACTTAATTCATCATCATCATCATCAGCCTGTTGCAGTCCACTGCTGGACATAGGCCTCTCCAAATGTTCGCCACTCTGATCTATTTTCGGCTACTCTCATCCAGCTCCTGCCAGCCGAACTTAATTCAAATGACTTTATTGAGTCTCACTGCATCTAGAGTCATTTTCAGATGAACATGACACTAAATGAAGATGTTTGTTCTTGGGGAAGTAGGATTATCCGACGCCGATTAGATAATGAGCAAGAACCAACTTAATTTTTCTTGCTTTATGTCCGGGCTAAGTCGGAATCCGCACAGACCGCGATCCAGGATCTCTCAACACAAGCTAATGGTACCCTTAAATTCGTACATTGATTTGCAGACTCCAGATGTACGTACTCAGGTGTGAACCAAGATACCTCGCATTTGAGACATGTATCCCGAAACTTAGACCGCATTCGTAAGACGCCTCGACCTTAGCAGCGTATTTAAGTATGTATGTTACATTTCAGTAGCAACAGACAACTCCCCTTAATGAAGGCCATTAACAACACGCTGCTTCGAGAGGAGGACGTTCCCTCTCACTACATTCCCTCTCGCTACATTCCCTCTCATTACATACCCTCTCAAGCCCTTAATTAGATCAACGTGGAGCCGAGTGAATGGTGACCAAATTATATGGTTATCATCATCTTAAGCATGGTAAAGGCACAATGTAATAAGGACCAGTAAGAAATCTCCAACAAAATCTTGGTAAAGCGCATTAAATTTGGAGTCACTCCCTCAGTGCCGTAATGTATATTGAATCGTTTCGCATGCCGACGTATATTTCTCGCCAAAATCAGTTAAGGAACTTCACATCAATTGACCTCATGAAAATCTTTCAACCAAGTATTCAGAGTAGATAGTAATCATTTAATTTACACAAGTATTTATGTGCCTTTAATTCGTTTCATTAAAAAAATCTAATGATATACCTATATCTTCCCAAAACTCTATAAATATTTTCTAAATACTACAAAAATTCGTTGGTTATGTTATATTCTAATGTCTATAAATAAGATGGGTCTCTTATAAAGACATGACATACACACACAGACGGTGATGTAACAATAGAATAATTAGAATATATTTTCGATAAAATGCCCAGCATCCCAGACACGTGTTAAAAGTCTCTAACACATAGCATTTATAATTAGATGTCCATTATCACTGGAACCAGCACAAGCAGTGAGAGGTGTTGTTGGAGTGCGCGTTTAATTAGAATCATACAGTATAGTTAACATAGCGAGTATGGACTCCGCGTGCTAGTTGCTTCTTGAGGAAATCATTAATGTTAATAACAGCTCATTGTCAAAATAAATACAACACTTGTAGCGGAAAATCTATTATTAAAAATAATGTCAAGAAGGTTGAACTGATTATAATACATTTTTATTAGTATTTTTTTTAGTTACTGAACAAATTAAATTCTACGATACGAACAACAGCCGTAAAATGAATGCGATCGCTTGAATTTGAGTCTAGTTGTTTATAAAAATAATGAAGCATCTCTATACATTACCTACTCTCTAAAACATAAGCACTTAACACTGGTTAATTGGAAGCTATAAAGTTGAATGTGATTCTAAAGATAAATTAATAACAAAACAAGCCAACTTTTACACCTAAACGAAAATTCAAATAAACACTGATAGCTTAACTACTAAAGATCTCTCAACGACTTAGCGTCTAACAGTTAACCTGGTTGCGGTTCTGACGCAGAGCTGAGTGCAGCACAGCGGTCGTTGCGACACGAAGACACTTTCCTTAGACACCTTAATGCTTGAGCTTGACATTCATAAATGCCGTATTTATAACTAGGTTCTGCCCGCGGCTTCACTCGCGTGGTACATCGATGAAACATAGTCTATATGATATTCGGGTATATGAGCTATATTATTCTAAAGTTTCATTAAAATCCATTTTGTAGTTTTTTTGTAAAAGGGTAACAAACATCCATTCATACATACAAACTTTTATATTTATAATATTAGTAGGATTACTTCAAACTACAACCATGCTGCAAGCTATTTTTTAACGCAAATCAAGCAGAAACGTCCTTGAACAAATTTATAATGATATTAGTTGACAAATTAATCGGCAAGATATGAATATTGCTTGCTAGTATTGAATAATCAGATTTTACCGCAGACTTTCTAGGGAAACGTCTACATGACACGTTACGCAACTGACAGACAGATCAAGTAAACACTGATAGCTTCACTACCAAAGACGAAGCTCGGAGCTTTGTCTGAACTAGTTATGCTATCGTCTTAACGTTTAATAGTAAACCTGCTTGCAGCACAGCACTTGTTACGACACATAGACACGATCTATGTATAAAGATCACCTACGCTGACAAAATAGGTTAAATTTTGATAGTACTGAATAAACAGATTTAACCAATCTACGAAATTGGTTACTTTTTCACAATTTTCCATCTTACCCAGCCCATTGCCCCATGGTGGTCTAAAACTAAAATAATGTGCTATCAGTGGTTCTTGCCTAGCATGAAAAGGCGACTAATGGTATATCGGGTTTTGGGTGTGTGATTGTGTAGGCGATAGGTTAGCCACTTGTCACCACTTTTTCACAGTTTATCATTTAACCTAGCCTAGTTTTGTTTCTTGCTGAATGTGATTAAAGGGGCGTGCTGCCTCGTTGACTCTGCCTACCCCTTCAAGGATTATGGTCGTGATGTTATATATGTATGTAGAAGAACCAATTATGGAACGTTTATAAGAAAGTTAAGAGCTTAACGAATTAACGTTTAATAGTAAGCCTGGTTGCGGTACAACAACAGCAAGCATCTCAGTTTGTCGTTTGCAGCTGCAGATCTATTTCCACTGAAATGCTCCAGCTGAGAGCAGCTTAAACCAGGGAGAATTGGCCCGACTTGTAGTTGCACCTTAAATGCCGTAGGTAATTCCAAGAAAATGTGTGATCGCCATTCCGAAGACACCTTAATCCTTGAGCTTGCTATTCGTAAATACAGCTGTGCCATCGTTTCACTACTAACACGATGCTTCAAGAAGTTTGTATCGCACTGATGCAAAAGCGTCGATCGTCATATACTAAAAGATATTGAGTATCAATGTTTGAGCGGTGGTTGTTTCGTAGTAAGGATACGCATCACACATTCGAGGAGAAATTTTTACAATCAAAGTTTAAGTTAAAATAACAAATGATGGAGAAAAATATTATAAGGAAACCTGTACATTCAGTCAAGTATTCACTTGACCATATCATGCAATACTCTATGTATTATTTAAGCTTAACTGTTCATTACAACAAACATATTGCCAAATTAGCACATACGGTTACGTGCACAGCTACTATTATATAAATAGTTAATTTTACAACAAACAAACTTTTAACTACCCCTGACCATGTATGCAAATTATCATAATACCAAGTAATTAAGACGTAACAGAGTAACAACAAACTCCGTTCACATTTATATTATTTAGTTACAATCAAAATAACTCCATTTAAAGTTTCAAAATAACATTTCTAAATTACACTCCACTGACATCGTAAAACGATAAAATTTACAACGGACGACCCTACGCTATTACAGGAGCTGGCTAATGTCAAATTTATATAACCACTTCAAAGAGTTCCCAAGTAAATGGACTTGTTCTGAGCAAATAGAAATTATGCTCCCCAGTATGAGAAACCAGACGGCTAAGAAGATTATATTTGTTGCAGAGCTGAGCACTCTGGGTCTGTCGAAGTTACAGGAAATGTTCCAGCCATTTTGTAATTGTGTGGATGTTAATGTTGTTGTTAGTTTAAAAGCATTGGCCACCAGTTATTACACCTACATTTTATTGGCAAGCTGCTTTATAGCTTTATAGACCTGGTCTTTAACCGCTTTAAAGCGGCCACGTTATTAAAGGTCACAAGTTCGAATAATGCTATGAGCAATTATTGGGACAGAAATGGAATTTTGTACTTGAGTTATGAATGTTAGTAAAAACGTATTTCGTCACTCGGCAGTAAAAACCTCGGAAATCGCATTATTTTTTTTATTTGTGTTGTTAGTCACATCAGACTTATTTAGCCACGAGATATTTGATTTCTTATGATTATGTACCATTGATTACAATAGTTCTTAAAAAAAAATAACAATAAACAGTACTATTCCGATTCATAATTTTTTATTCAGGACGCAGTTTTTTTCTTTCATAAATATTTTTTTTTTCAAAAGCATTTACGAACGAACGCCGATTTAAAAAACATACTTTTTAAACGTTTAAAAATCCATTTTACAAAAAAAATGTCTAGTTTGAAATTACGCAACTATGTAGTGTCCCAGGCTGTATTATGTTTATTTTTTTTAAAACGTACTTTAGAGTGCAAAATTAAATTTTTGCTCTAAAGTGATTATATGTAATATGCTTAAAATATAAAGGGTCCATACAATTTTTTATCCTGCAACACCATGCTACAATTTCGAAACACAAGCTGCATGTCGACTAATAAATTTTCAATCATATCACGCATCCGGCAGACATTCGCGGAGTAATATATATCGCAAGGGCTACCAGCTCGAGGTGTTCATATGTTTACTTAGTAATACATTTCTCCCACTTCCTTGCATAGGCGAAACAATATTCATCACAGTATTGATTGTTACATAAACATATGTTTCTGAAGCTTGCTGTGCTTGGTAGTATTTATGTACTTTACTAGCTCTTGCCCGCGGCTCCGCCCGCGTGGCGGCTTAATTTTCCGACTCCTCCAACAAATATATTTTTTTTAGCCAATGTACACAACAACTTATCAAATTATATACCTTAACCTTCATCAAGAGTTACTCTATCTATTGCATTATTATCCGTGCAGTAGTTAATACTACTGCACGGATTTTCATGCGGTTTTCACCGAGAGAGTTTATCGCGAAGACGCAGCGAAGGACTTTCGACGAAAGAGTCGCGGAAAACTGAACAGATTTTCATTTATCTAAGGAGAATTAGTAGTAGCTTTATTTACGTACCGCAGAGCCAAATCGCAGGGCACATTCGCTGTCTTCACTTCTAGGTTAATCCATCTATATATAGTACTTTAGACTACGATTTCGACCAGACTAATCCAGCACTGCTTCATACCATAACTTTACGTATAGCTGACCTAATATAACACGTATCAGCCCTAAACGAACGCTTCCCGGCGCGAGTCGAACCCGCGTCCCCCGCGGCTCGCCCGACGTAACACTTTATGAGCCGCTCGCTGACGCGCGCTGGGAAATTAATACCGCGAGTTCTCACCCCCGGGGGTGCAGGTACCTCGCATGAAACAAGATGCCCCTACAGCGGTGGAAATAGGTGGAAACTTAAAACGTGTATGGGGGGTCGGAACGTCCCTTGGTGGTTCGGGACTTAATAAAGACTTTTTCTTGGTTGTAAGTAGACCTAGGCAATCGACTGTTTTGTGTTCTGTAATAGTTGTGTAGACGACGAGGTAGCCCTTATCACTACTTTTTCACAATATTCCACTGTACTCAACTCATTTTTTAGATACATAAATGTATGTATCTAATTGTATTTAAAATACATATGAAGAAGTCTAATGAAAGACGAGTGCATGCAGCGCAAATTAGGATGTTAAGGTAGATGCGTGGAGTGACGCGAATGGACAAGATAAGAAATAAATATGTAAGAGGAAGTATAAAAGTGGCACCAGTGGCAGATAAGATGAGAGGAAACCGTTTATCTTGGTATGGGCATGTGATGAGAAGAGAGGAAGGATATGTGACACAGTGATGAGTATGAATGTTAGTGGATGGAGAGGAAGAGAGAGACCAAATAAAAGATAAATGGATTGTGTGATAGATGATATGAGTGAAATGGGAGTGGATAGGTTGATGACGGCTGACCGGGACGTATGGAAGAAGAAGACATGGTGCGCCGATCCCAGATGACCTGGGGGAAGGGAAAGAGGATGATGATATACATATACTATACATGTCGACTGGCTCGATGGCGCATTCGGTAGTGACCCTGCCCATGCGCCAAGAGTTATGGGTTCGATTCCCACCTAGGACAAACATTCGTGTGATGAACACTTGTGTGTTCTGTGTCTGGGTGTTAATATCCAATATAAGTATATATTTGTAATACCACTGTTGTTTCTAATATCCGTAACACAAGTGCTTATGCTACCTACCTCGGAGTCAGATCAATGTATGTGATGTCGTCGGATATTTATTATTATTTTTATTATTTATTATTGTTGGTAAATAAAGCACTCGATTACTTGAATAACTAATTGTATATATTTAGATTAAATAAGATTACATTATATTAATGTAGCAGCGTACACGTACGTTCCGGAGAGCACAGAGAATAGAGAGAGCGAGTAGTGCAGGGACACATTGATAGGGATGTGCCGCTCGCCGGTTATGTCTCGTGGTTGGTGGCGCCACTGTTTGCGTTTACTCCAACAATTATATCTACAAATACAAGAAGCTACAAGGTCTTTGAACCACTTTTAGCCAAAAATATAATTTAGTCTCGATGCCTACAAACCTTATACTCAATACACCACTAGACGCCTTACGACACATTCTTTTTTAAACCCAAACCAACATGGGACTCATAAATATTATAATTTTGGCTTTATAACAAAATGAGCAACGCCCCGCGGTTTCGCCCGCGTAATTCCGGTTCCCGTGGGAACATAGGGATAATATATAGCTTATGTTACTCGCTGATAAAGTAGCTTTCTTTTGGTGAAAGAATTTTTAAATCAATCCGGTAATTTCAAAGCCTATTCAATGTAAACAAACAAATCAAATATTTTCTCTTTACAATAGTAGGAGGATAGACAGCAAGAAGGATAAATTGATGCATACATATGTAGCATCACACCCATAATCCCCGAAGGGGTAGGCAGAGTCAAAGGGGCATCATGCCCCTTCAACCACATTCAGCCAAAAATAAAGCCGGGCTGGGTTAGATGGAAAATTGTGAAAAAGCAGTGACAAGCGGCCAACCTGTCGCCTACACAATCACACACCCAAAACCCGATATACCATTAGTCGCCTTTTACGACATGCTAGGCAATAACCACAGTTGGCATATTCTTTTTAAGTCCCATACTAACATGGGACAGTGGGCTGGGTTGGACGGTAAGCTGTGAATAAGGAGTGACAAGTGGCTAGCTCGTCGCCTACTCAGTAAAAAACCCAAAAGCCTGTTGACCATTAGTCGCCTTTTACTTTTGGTGATTTAGCTAAAATAAATAATAAATAAATGCTCCAGGCTGGCACATCAATTCCTTAGTCCCAAACTAAGCTTATAAGCTTGTGCTATCCATATCACAAGCTTATAATTCAAGATTTTATCCGTCCCTAATATCCATACTAGGGACGGATAGACATACTTAAAAACGTTTATAAACATCCATGACTCGAGTACAAATGTCCATGTTCATCACACGAAACATTTGCCCCTAGCGGAACTCGAACCCGCGACCCTTGGTTTGGGTAGACCACTCGACCAACGGGCCTTTCAAATACATAGAAGATACTAGTTAGTTATATACGAGTATGCCAGTTTTGTAAACTCCCTAAATTTATATTAATTTAATTAATTAAAACAATTTACAGAAATCTTAGTTGGTATTCTCCGTAAATGAATTGAAAGAAGCAGTTTCAGTGATATCTTTCAAGGAGACTTAACATCCATTAGCCTAGTGCAGGATCTTATTCTATTTTCTTTAGCTGTAAGAAAGAGCGAATCGGGTCACAGGGCGTGTGTTTACGGGAGAGTGTACACCGATGAATTTTGCACTGAACAAATTATAAATGCCAGCTATTGTTAACTCTTTACGTATCTCTATACTTCAATGCTATTCATACCAATGCATTTCAATAAAAATATTTAAACAGTTGTCTATCTGTTACGTTTTTACAAATGAATCACTAAGCCAATTTTAATGAAAATTAGTAGGTATGCCAAAATCACAAAAAAAAATATTACCGTCACCTATCATCATCCTCCTACCTCCGCAATTCTAGGGGAACCAGACAATTTTTTTATCATGATTACATCAAGATATTTTCTCTCACCGCTGAGCTAGCGGCATAAATACGTAAAAAGACCTGAAAAATCCTGAGGTACGTGCCCGAGTTTGAACCCGTACCCCTCGGTTAAGAGGCGCGTGTCCTAACCAGTGAGCAACCACCGCTCCCATGTTCGATACATATCAATATCACACAATAATCAATAAATCCTGCGGGTTCCGCATCTATGATAATACTTTATCCGTTACTTAGTATCATAGAAGAAGCACGAGTGCTTAGTTTCGATACTAACTTTATTATACCTAGGTTAAAAAAAACCTTTAACTTTAAATGTTGTTGTGACGACCGCTCCACCAGATAGTCCGCTCCACCAGAAGATTATAGCTCCATGTAAAAAAATTACGTCGATTAAAAATGCAGAAACGCCATGCAATCCTGCATCGCGCTGACGAAGTTACACGGTTAGTTGGACCTAGGTCCCCGAGCAAGCAACACCTAGCTCGGCGGAAGTACTTCCACTTTTAGTGCGAGCGCGTAGTTCGCACATCGTCTTAGTAGATCGAAACAAAACAACGGTAGATTACATTTTGAATCTATACTAATGTCATTAAGTTTGTTTGATTGTTTGCTTATCTCGGGAACTACTGGTCTGATTTGAAAAAATCTTTCAGTGTTAGATAGCCCATTTATCGAGGAAGGCTCTGGCTATAAAACAGTAACTATAAACGCGGGTAAAACCACGGGCACAGCTAGTTGATTAATATTTAAACTAGACCTAAGCTTTGTTCTGTGGCTGTCTTTAGCCACTTCAAGCAAAACTGGTACCACTTAAAAAACCCTTGAAAAATTTCACAATTTTCACTAGAAACCATTCAAGAATCTTACTAAATAGTTCAGACTTATCACAACAATTTCGGGACGATGAATATAAATCTATTATTCCTTACGAAAATGTAATTAGATTGAAATTGAAAGCCGTATACAAATAGGTTCAAATATACTAGCATTTACTAATCAATTCCCAATAATAATATAATTTACACAGCCACCTATGTTCGCTAATGGAGTTTCTAATAAACCGTCTTAGGCACCAACCTTTCAAAGGGTAAGTGCCTTGGAAAGTAAATAAGACCTTTATGTAATATGTATGGAAATGGAATGAGCCCTTCTTGTAACAATAACAGCCTTAACATTACTAGGGCTAATGAAATTACCGATGAATACAATTTAGATTCATTAAAAGTAAATAAACGTTAATAAAAGCGTGTATAGTAGATCGAAGAATCTGTTGATGTACCACATATGTCCTCGGCCATTTAATTCTACTAACATCTAACAGTATTCGCAAAGCATCTAAAGTACTATGCAAAAAAATCCCATTTCCATATCCATATGAGTCAATGTACCCTCCGGCTAAAAGAGGGTCGTACTTGATATATCACTTAGTCAGGAATCCTCATACGTTACATTTCCAGCGATAGTTTTATTGGGTTTGTGATGGATGCTACCCGTTTAGCTTGTCGATGTGCGAGGCTACCCTCTTAACAATCGCATTTGATTTGTAGGGGCAGGGCATAGCGCTTACATTAAGAAGCACTTACTTACTCTATTACTATTACGAGAAACATGATCTTGAAGCTATTGCCAAGATTTTGCTTTTATCCGGCTCGAAGGACCGTTATTTGGTAAGTACTATAAAGGCTTAATAAAATTTAAAGTTCCTAACTGCATCAGAAGTTATGATAGAAGTAGATAATAAACTTTAGTTTATGTCTTTCTTTTATCTTTCCCCTTTTTTTTTGTCACAGAACATGCCTGTCAGCTGAATATTTTGTATTTTAATATTTTGGTCCGGAAAAAGTTATTTTTCCGGACCAAAATATTAAAATACAAAGGACATAAAATATTCTAAAGGCATTACAGCGACTTGCCTACTATACCACAAAATACAGTATAACAGTAGTTTACCACGAATTTAGCGCAGAAATTGCCTTGGTTAATTCTGGGGAGGATCTTAAAAAGTTAGTTGGTTTCATGTTAATTAAGCCGAAGTTAATACTAAATGCATACAAACGCCGCTAACGAAGAAAACGCCTACTTTAGCTCGAAATCCAGGTACCAATTCAGAAACACTACAACACGAACGCTAAAATCGTGAATAATGAATTAAAAAGACGACCGCGCAACCCCGGAACGTGACTGCAGCGGTTGTAACGAGCCAAAACCGGCAGGACCGGCCGGAACCGGTCCGAACCGGCCATAACTAGGTCACGCAGAAGTGCAACTAAACTTGAAACTAGTTTTTACTGGAATTTACTGTCCCCGGAGTGGATTGTTCGCGCGTTTATAAGTGGTCATGCTTGTTACTTTAACGGCACCCAAGAGGAGTTTGGGCTGTTAGTGTACACAATCTGTGGATTAGCATAGAGTTTTGCGGGCACCACGGCACCTTAATTTCAACCTTAAACCAAAACAGAACTAAATATGAGATATTGCTGTATATTTACTTAGTAATAATGTGGGGCACTGTGATCCATTTATTAAGACCTCAAAGAAGGCAAAAGCAATTCCTTCTTTACTACCCATCGCACTTACTTTCCTGGTTCCAATTTAGAATATTTTTAATTGTGTAGGGCTCAAGAAAAAAATATATGATGTTTTCCTCAAAAACAGATTTTTTTATAGATTTTTTTGTATATTTAACTTAAAAGATATCCATTTGCCTTACCTTACCTTTTATCTACCTAACATCTGAGAATCTTTTCAATATGTTTAAAAAAAATAACGTTTATGTTCCATATTTACATGTGCTTTAAGTAGGTGTAATAGAGATTATAACTTCAAATAAGTCCCATTCCTATTCACTCCGGACTCAGCTAAGCCAGTAACAGTAAATACAAAATATTTCATGGAGATTAATCAATTTCACGAGCCGTGGAGCCACGAAACATCCCACCCCATAATCTCACGCTCGACCAAGCTCTTCTTTTGTCGCAGGACCGCACTCGGCTACCCGCTTTGAATTTTAATATTACGACTAAATATTAAATTTCGGCTTCAACGTCTTTCTGTTGGTGCATTTAAAATGCTTTCGAGGATAAGCGGCCAGTCATGAAATTCGCACTTGTTTATATTTTTCTTAGATATAATTACATAATATGTTTAATATTGGCAAGAGCTGCTCTATTGCAAGCAATAACATGTCTCATATGACGAGTCTCAGTCTTAATTTCGATATGTTTTATTTATATTTTCTAGGCGTATATAAGCAATATTAGCACCACAATCATTTCAACTACGTTGCAGTTTGTATGCTCGAAACGGATTAATACATTATGTTATAGCTCGCCGTTTAGAGTTTTATATTTCGATAGATACGTGATACGCCACCAAGCAAGTAAAAACGATAGTAGCTCAATGGTAGGGACACGCGCTTTTGTCTGGTTCCCATATCTAAGGGTTACGAAGGTCAGATCCCAGACCCACTTGCCAGTATTGCGCGCGTGCTTCGTCACACTATGTTGTTTTTTTACTTATTATTAATATATATTTCTCTGTATGTGATCATTGTAATCTTTTTGAGAAAATAAATGTCTTAAACCATAGATCGGCAGTAGCATTTACCAGACTCTCAAAATCCTGGATCATGGTCTAAGCGGACCGCGCTTAAGCTATAACCCTAGGATGATGAGGATGATGGTGACATGATAAAATAACTAGAACATTTATAAGATAGATATTTACGTACGGGCGCACAATTCAAAATATTTATTCTCTCTCACGATAAAGGGATATTATGAATTCTTCATGGGGTTGCGGGTTGAAACCTGAGCTTGTACCTCTGGATTTTTCAAATCTATGTTCATATTTTTACTACTAGCTCGGCAGTGAGGGAAAATATCGTGATGAAACTTGCAAATTCAAACAACTTTGGATTTGTAACCATGATCCAAAAATTGTCTGGTTCCCCTGTCTTAAGTTTACGAAGGTCAGACCGGCAGTCGCTTCAATGTAATTACCAGGCTTGCTAAATTCTGGATCATGGTCTAAGCGGACCATGATCCAGGATCAATGGATCCAAGCAGCACGGGACATAACGCTAGGATGATGAAGTCTTTCAATCCTACTGCAGGATATAAGTGACATTTTTAATTACAAAAATATATAACCCCATAATGACGATGATAAGTTGTGTTATCAAAGTAGTAATAACAAGATACTTTAAAACTTGTGTAATAAGGGTACGATGAGCCGATGAAAATGGGCGCCATATATTAACCCCATTATTACATACCTTCATAAATTCAATTAAAATCAACCGTACCCAAAATAGTTCTATATTATAACACAAGTTATTGAAAACTTTGCTGAATTTTCGCAATTAACGTTAAGTAATTAATAACGAATTATATTAGAGGCAACTTATTTTAGACTCTTGAAATAGAATTCTAAATTAATTCTCAATAAAAATATAGTAAGTGTTCATTGAAATAACGAAGAGATGAGAGCAATGAAAATAATGTGATTCTAATTTAAATACACAAAGCTTGTTTAAGTTTGATGAAACTGTTTGAGTTTATAACCTTCCACAGGGCAGGCAATGCCTAGTGTGGAGGTCAGCCTAACTTGTAATGAACGTTTTTGGCAATAAATATATATTTTTTTATTTTTATTTTTTATCAATTAACTAGCAGCGCCCCGCGATATCACCCGCGTAGCTGCCGTTCCCGTGGCAATATGGGTATTAAATATAGACTATGACACTCACAAATAATGGATGATTTATTGTAATTTCAAAATAGGTTCATTAGATCCAGATATTACCCCCTACAACCTCACAAACTCATAAATTGAACCTCTTTATAATATTAGTCTAGATTAACAATGAGTAGGAGCCACATACAAACATACATACAAAACTTCACGCCCATAATCCCCGAAGGGGTAGGCAGAGTCAAAGGGGCAGCAGGCCTCTATAACCACATTAATAAAACAGTGCTGGGTTAGATGAAACAACCCAATCAGCCAACTAACATACTAGGAACATCAACAAGAATTTAACCCCATATTGATCTAGGACTCAAAAAGAATGTACGAACGGTGTTCGTAATATGTCGTTAAATGCGTTAAATCTCGTTAAATTGTGTCACGGTAATCTATAATATAAAAATGAATCGCTGAATGTGTTGCTAAGCCCAAATCTCAAGAACAGCTGAACCGATTTCGCTAATTCTTTTGTAGTTGTATTTGTTATTATCAGGCGAAGGTTCTTATAAAAGAAAAAAAAATCCGAGAACAGGGCGTTACGAAGTGCGCCGGGTCAGCTAGTACTAGATAATATTACCGTAGTTGGTTGCAACTTTTACGTGTCATTACTATTTCTCAATTATCTATCTAACCCAACACAATTATATTGTTGGCCGATTGTTGTTCTAGCTTATCGTTCTTTAGACACTGCCTATCCCTCTGAGGATTACGAGTATAATGATATACAACCCTGAGAACCCTCAAATCTAAGCTAATTAACCACATCATTAAAGTCCGATGTCGGTCTGAGACTTAAAGAAGAATGTGCCAACTGTGTTTTTGCCTAGCATGTTTGTAAAAGGCGACTAATGGTATATGGGGTTTTGGGTATGTGATTTTGTAGGCGACGAGCAACCTACTTGTCACTACTTTTTCACAATTTTCCATCTAACCCAGCCCATTGCTTCATGTTGGTCTGGGACTTAAAAAGAATGTGCCGACTGTATTTCTTGCCTAGCATATCCTAAAAGGCGACTAACGGTATATAGGGTTTTGGGTATGCGATTGTAATAGTCGATGATCTAGCCACTTGCCACAAGTTTTTCACAATTTTCCATCAAACCTAGCCCAGTTTTTTTTTGGGCTGAATATGGTTAAAAGGGCCTGCTGCCCCTTTGACTCTGCCTACCCCTTCGGGGATTATGGGCGTGATGATATGCTTGTTTGTTTATTAAAGCTGAAGGCGTATTTCATCTAAATTTAGAACATTATCCACATATTTACAGAAGATACATATAACAACGTAAACAATATACAAATAAATGAATCCCACAATATCATTCAATCGTGATTGAAAACCACTCAACCCTATAAATAGATTATATTTAGATATTTAGACAAACAATTCCTAATTAAACGAATCAGTGAGATTGGCGAAGCGTATGTTCATGGGAGAGTAATTATTTCCCTTTGATATTTAAAAAGGGACTACCCTATGACAGTTTAATCGGGTGGCTCCATTCGTTTCAATTCGCTGGATACGGGGTAAAGAAAGATATTATTCTCGAATTTATTTCAAACTGAGGAAAATGGCAACCTGGTGAATAAAGTTGTCTACATATATATGTAAAGAGAACTGCGTCTTTCCGAGAATGAGGTATTTTGGTACTCGTAGGTATAAAAAAAATGTATTGTCAATAAATAATTTTAAAAAAATCAGACAACATCACATACATTGATCTGACTCCGAGGTAAGTAGCTTAAGCTCTTCTGTGACGGATCAACAGTGGTATTACAAATATATACTTAAATATTGAATATTAACACCCAGACACAGAACGAACACGTATTCATCACACGAGGGTTTGTCCGGGGTGGGATCGAACCCACAACTTTTGGCGCATGGGGCAGGGTTACTACCGAATGCGCCATCGACGCAGTCAAATATTATCATATCATACATAATATATTATTTCAATAAGTCAAATATTTTGAGTTGAATAAAATTAGGTAACCTGATGATATACAAAAAAAACGAAACAAATACGCCCAGATTCATAATAACTGTAAATATATGACCATAATGCAATTTTTTCAATCTAAGAAGTGAGAAGAAATCCTCCCAATAGACGGTGCTATCATTACATTAACACTTGAATAAGAACGCGAATCAGAAATTCATTCCAGAGCCAAAACGTTCCCCGACGAGAAACGGGACAAAAGGAAGCTAGACGATGTAGCTGATGAAAGAGCTGCTCACATAACTTTGCCTCATTTATGAATGTGCTATTTCTAGGATGTTAATTCTTTATAACTAACTATAAGTGAATTTATTCTCAGATGACAAAAAATTCAAGGCTTTATTTCAAAACTAGCTGTGCCCGCAGTTTCACCCGCGTTTATGGTTAATATTATATAGCCTATAGCCTTCTATAATATATGTATACACTAAAATATACACTATCTAACACTAAAATAGTTTTTCAAATCGTTTCCTGAGATTAGCGCGTCCAGCAAACAAACAAACATATTCATCATCCGATACCCTTTCAGTCGCTTTTACGATTACGACATGCTAGACAAGAAACTCAGTTCGTACATTATTTTTGAGTCCAAGACCGCATTATAATGATGTCTGACATTTATTTTTTCTGATCGTAAAACCAATTATAAAGTCGGTCATATGCATTACAGCAATACCACGCCTCAGCGGAGATGAGAGCCGCATCGGGACGAGTAAATGTCCGTGTTTACTTAAAGCTGACAAAAAATCAATCCCATGTATTCAACGCATCACGCGCCAGATATTTTTAAATATTTGTTAAAACTTCCAGCCGCCATTTTACGTGGCGTGTTTGTTCCTGCTTTTTGCAGCACTGCATTTTGTTGGCACACACTCGTTTCCATACGAGCGCCTATTTTGGACCGTAAAGGAAAAACAGCGGAATTTTTATATTAATGGCGCAATATTTCGTGGAGCCATCTTGTTTTGGGCTTACTAATTACGCGGACGAAGCGAGGGGACGTGAGCGGTTTGAACAGTGAATGGGGTGTGATTTGAGATCATTGTTTATTTTTTATTTTTCGAACGCAGTGATTCTTTAAAAAGATCTTTTTTTTTTATTTAATGTTGATTTGGTAAATTTAAACTTTTTTTTACTGTTTAATATCTCGAATACAAAAGTGTCAGAAATTTAAATCACACAAAAAAGTTGGCTTTTGGAGTATTTTATCTGCACTATAACCGATAATTTTTCCTATAGTCATCTAGATAACATAGATATTATCTTCGATGCGTTGCTGCTTTCGTTCTCTACTCATGAACGATATTCTAATACCAATGCAATAAATAAATGGCCAAGTGCAAGTCGCAAAAACACACGAAGGGTTCCGCAACACACACACTGTACATCTTCCAAATACAATAATCACCCAAAAAAATCGCTAAAAAGGTTTCTTCAGTGCACACACACCGATTTTATTTGGACAGATGTCCATCTGCCTAAAATTATATCCCATGATATTGAATCTTAGAAAGCGGTGACTTAATAATAGAATCCCATCGACATTTTTCCATACAGAACCCTAACACAGTTTTTTTTTTCTAAACGAACAAAATCATCTTCCTAGCGTTATGTCCCGTGCTTAGACGGGGTCGGCTTAGACTATTACCCACTGGGATTTAGCGAGTCTGGTAATTACATTGAAGCGACTGCCGATCTGACCTTCGTAACACAAGATAGGGAAAAAAGTTTTTTTTTGGATCATGGTTACGAATCCAAAGTTGTTTGAATTTACTGGTTTCATCATGATGTTTTACCTCACCGCCAAGCTAGTTGTATCAATACATGGATATGAAAAATCCAGAGGTACGTGCTTGGATTTGAACTCGCACTCCTCGGTTATGAGGCGTGTGCCGCATTGCCGCACGTAGTGAAATACAGCACGTACTCCACGTAGTAAATATATCATGAGTAAGCATACACCAACAGATTGAGAGATATATAAGCTGTGAATATGTTTTATTAAAGTTAGACTTATACCAACTGTTGTCTCAATTACCCCAGTCCTATACTCGGTTAAAGTGGTGACCCCGACAGAACAACAAAATGGCATCTCCGTGCAAATCATCGTGTTCCAGTGCACCACAAGAAGTTGCTTCCAGCATCGCCGTCACATCACGCATCCCGGACTTCTGGAAGGATCAGCCTCGTCTTTGGTTCGCCCAGTTTGAAACAGTCATCACACCACAAAAGCAAGGTGAAGACTACAAGTTCTCCATGGTCGTCTCCAAGTTAAGTAAAGAAGAGATCATGCTGGTTAGCGACATAATAACGAGCCCTCCAACATCCGGCAAGTATGCATTAATTAAAGAGCGATTAATCAGCTGTTTTGAGGAATCCGAGCAACAACGCATGCAGAAATTACTGACTGGTTTAGATCTTGGAGATCAGAAGGCATCACACCTTTTGCGCCGAATGCGAGAATTGGGTCGTGATATAGTTGATGAAAAGACCATCAAAATATTGTGGCTCAGATTATTACCAGTTTCAGTAACCTCTGTGCTGGCTGTAACAGATTCGTCGGACTTAGATAAAATGAGCCAGATTGCCGACAAAGTAATAGTGAATGCAAAAATAAATGAAGTCTCAACAGTTGACGTCGGCGCAAACAAATGTCACGATCAAACTATGGAAGACGTGCTGACGCAGCTGAAGCAAATACAATTGGAATTATGTGCAGTTAAACAAGAACGCAGGAATAGTCAACGCAGCAATTATCGCAGTTATTATAGGCCGAGGTCAGAGTCAAGATCACGTACGTTATGTCACTTTCATCGCAAGTTTGGAAAGTACGCGTATCGATGTAATAAACCATGCGATTGGAAAGAAGCCTATATTCCTAAGAACCAGGGAAACTAAGATTAGCACAGTCAACGGCGGAAACCTGTGCTATCTCTCCTAGTAACCGCCTCATTATTACCGACCGAAAAAGTGGTATGAGGTTTTTAATCGATACGGGAGCAAACATATCGGTTATAAGCAAGAATAATATAAGAGAAACAAAGCCAAATCAGCAATACAAAGTATATGCCGCGAACGGTTCAAAAATAAACACGTACGGTGAAAAATTGCTGACCCTTAATTTGGGGTTGCGTCGAAATTTTGTGTGGAATTTCGTAGTAGCCGATGTAACGCAATGCATAATTGGAGCAGATTTTTTGGAGCACTACGAATTATTAGTCGATGTCGCAGGACGCAGGCTTATCGATAAAGCGACTAAATTGTCAGTCTCTGCAATGCTCAGCAACCAGTTATCCCCTAGTATACGTTCGATTGACGAAGGAATCAATACGGACGTGAAGCAAATATTAGAGAAATACATAGATATCACCCGCCCATCGTCCTTAGCAATGATTCCAAAACATAAAGTAAAACACCATATTATCACAAAAGGACCTCCTGTTTTTTCTCGGGCGCGACCGCTGCCGCCTGATAAGTACCACATCGCCAAAAAGGAATTCCAACATATGATGGAGCTAGGAATATGCCGACCGTCCGATAGCGCCTGGGCCAGCCCACTGCATATGGTCAGCAAAAAGAATGGAGAATGGAGGCCGTGTGGGGATTACAGAATGTTAAACAACGCTACAGTTCCCGATCGGTACCCGCTTCCCAGGTTGACTGATTTCACATATATTTTGGAAAATGGAAAGGTTTTCAGTAAAATTGATATTCGGAAAGCCTATCATTGCATTCCAGTAGAGGAAGTGGAAAAAACAGCGATTATTACACCTTTTGGTCTGTTTGAATTTCCAAGAATGCCGTTTGGTCTTCGCAATTCTGGTCAGACCTTTCAACGGTTTATGGACTCTATGTTCAGAGAGTTAGATTTTGTTTTTGTTTATTGCGATGATTTATTAATAAGCTCTCCAGATAGAAAAACTGGACTCCAACACATAGAAAGGGTATTCAAGAAGTTATATGAAAATGGGATTACAATTAACTTAGAAAAATGTAAATTCCTGCAGAGCGAATTAGATTTCTTAGGTTATCGAGTAACGAGCCAAGGAATCCGCCCAACTGAGGAGAAGTATCGAGCTATCAGCGAATTCCCTAAGCCAAGGACAATTAAGGAGCTAAGAAGATTTTTAGGCATGGTTAATTTTTATAGAAATAACTTACCACAAGCCGCTGAACACCAGAACATCCTAAACGAATATTTAAAGAATTCCAAGAAGAACGATAATTCTCCCATAGCTTGGTCGCAACAAGCCGAAAGAGCCTACGAAAAATGCAAAGATAGCATAAAACATGCTGTGCTAACAGCCCATCCGTCCCAGAATGCCGAGCTTGCACTTATGACAGACGCCAGCGCGTCTTGCGTCGGCGCAGTTCTACAGCAAAGAAATGGACGGAAATGGTGTCCGTTAGGATTTTTTTCACAAAAATTAAGTGACACTCATAAGAAGTACTCAACGTTTGACAGAGAATTATTGAGCATTTACTTGGCAGTGAGACATTTTCAAAGATTAATCGAAGGAAGAGAATTTACTATATATACAGATCACCGTCCACTAATATACGCATTTTCAAAAAAACCATCTGTTAGCGATACGCCGCGAAGAGTTCGCCAATTAGATTTTATATCGCAATATAGCACTAATATTAAACATATTAGCGGACGTGACAATGTTGTTGCTGACACATTATCACGTACAATAGAACAGATCGATTTTCCTTCGCCTATTAATTTCGAAGAGATAGCAAAATTCCAACGTGACGATAGAGAGCTATTACAACTTAAAAAGAATCCGAAATTGCATTTTAAAACCAAATGTTTACCTGGGTCGAAACTAACAATTATGTGCGATATGTCCACGGGAAATGCTAGACCCTATCTGCCTTCGAGGTTTCGAAAGGAAGTATTCGATGTCATCCATGGATTAAGTCACCCAGGCACACGTACAACTAGAAAATTAATAACCCAGAAATATGTATGGACTGGGATGAATAAAGACATAAACAGCTGGTGCAAAACTTGCTTATCTTGTCAAAAGTCGAAAGTGCATAAGCATACAAAATCGCCGGTCGGAACCTTTTTGCCTGCGCAGCGTTTTGATCACATTCACATCGATATAGTCGGACCATTGCCGACCTCACAAGGCAAACGATACATAGTTACAATAATTGATCGTTGTACGTCATGGCCAGAAGCATTTCCGGTAGATAATATTACGGCGGAAACAATCGCACAAACTGTTTACGAAGGATGGATCTCGAGATTTGGGTGCCCGTCACGTATCACTACGGATCAAGGACGTCAATTCGAATCAGCAACTTTTGGAGCACTTTCAACATTCTTAGGCATTCATAAAATTAGAACCACCCCTTATCATCCTCAATCAAACGGAATGGTCGAAAGATTTCATAGAACGTTAAAAGCAGCACTGATGGCAAGAAACGCCGATTGCAATTGGGTGAGAGAGTTACCTACAGTTTTATTAGGATTAAGAAGCTGTGTTCGCGATGATACAGGATTCAGCGCATCGGAAATGGTTTATGGCTCGTCGATTAAACTTCCAGGCGAATTCTTTGAGGAACCTAAATTACACCATACTCACGAAGAGTTTGTAAGGAATATCCAGAGAAACATAGACAAGATGATTTCTATTCCGAAACGTCGGAAATGCAATCAAACAATTTTTATCCATCCAGAAATGAACAAATGTTCTCATGTTTTTATCCGCTGCGACAGAATTCGTAAAAGTTTATGTCCTCCATACGAAGGTCCATTTCCAGTCATCAAAAGAATGGAAAAAGCATTTTTAATTAAGGTCAGAGATAAAGAATCTCTGATATCAATAGATAGACTGAAACCGGCATTTATCATGGATAGCGAACACGATAACGTAACTATTAAGGATACTGAAAAAAAACACGTACACAACGAGATCAGGAAGATTAGTTAAACCAGTAGTAAAATTCCGTTGCAGTTAGCCATGTATATAAGCGTCGCAATTTTGTTCCAATTTTTATAATGTATATTTATTTTTTTATTAATATTATTTTTTTTTTATAAGGGGGGAGTACTGTGCCGCATTGCCGCACGTAGTGAAATACAGCACGTACTCCACGTAGTAAATATATCATGAGTAAGCATACACCAACAGATTGAGAGATATATAAGCTGTGAATATGTTTTATTAAAGTTAGACTTATACCAACTGTTGTCTCAATTACCCCAGTCCTATACTCGGTTAAAAGGCGCATGTCCTTACCATTGAGCTACCACCATTCTAAACGAACAAAATAAAAATGCAAATTCGCCCCCGCCGCCTCTCGTGCGTCGCGCCGCAGTTCCCACAATGGGGACTCAATTAAAATTCCTTAGACGTCGCTCGGCCGTTTTTATTGCAGTAATTTCGTGAAAAAGACAACTTTCCACGTCTCCCGCGCCTTTACGGCGGAATGTTGATTTTGTCTTAGCTAATTATACAGTCGCCGATCGGGACGCGGAAATGTCGAGAATTCTTTACAAGGAACGAATTAGTGAGCTACTTTGGAAGGCTAAAAGTGGCTACTTGGTATCATGAAAATGAAAAGCTTTTTTACGAAGTACAGTAAGATTTGACAGGATACCTATGGAAAAATACAAGTATTTTAAATTTTTTTTACATAAATATTGAAAACAATGTTTGAGATATTTTATACATTGTAAGCTTAAAGCCTATTCTAACTAACTAACTAAACTTCGCGCCACTTCACTAGCAGGGTAGGCAGAGAGAACCGATTCTACGCTTGCAATATCACTTAAAAATCACTGATTTATAATTTCAGGACATTAAGACGATGTAACGGAAAATACGACATACACTTTAATTGGTTAATACTTAAAATTATAACCTAAAAATGTTTTAATTTTGAAAGTAAATTTGAACTTGCCTAAAATTAAAACTTTGCAACTATGTAATAGAATGTTGACAACAGTGAGCCGACCATATCAATCGGAACAAGTTACGAACATATGTATATTTACACATAAATAGAGATCTAGTTTTTTTAATAAAATAGTGGCAAAGGACAAGCTTGTCGCCTATATCTACTACCTACTCACTACATAATAACAAACCTAATCAATCTATTTACTACTTATATAATATTAATATTTGACGATTTATAAGTGTTTCCTTGAAACCTACATAAATAAAGAATAGTTTGACTTTGACTTTGACTTTGATTATTTTGCTTGAACGCACTAGTCTCAGGAACTACTGGTCTTATTTGAATAATTGTTTCAGTGTTAGATAGCCCATAATCGAGGAAGGCTGCCTATATATATTTGACTGACTCGATGGCTCATTCGGTAGTGACCCTGCCCTATGCGCCAAGAGTTGTGGGTTCGATCCCCACCCAGGACAAACATTCGTGTGATGAACACTTGTGTTTGTTCTGTGTCTGGGTGTTAATATCCAATATTTAAATATATATTTGTAATACCACTGTTGTTTCTGATATCCGTAACACAAGTGCTTAAGCTACTTAGCTCGGAGTCAGATCAATGTATGTGATGTAGTGGGATATTTATTTATTATTTATTATTATTATTATATAACATTTACCATAATTCGGGTTAAACTGCGGGCACAGCTAGTAATATTATTAAGCTAAATAGGTTGTTCGTTTGCTTGCTTATCTCAGGAACTACTGGTCCGGATTTAAACAAAATTTTTGTGTTGTATTTAATTTATCGAGGAAGGCTATATATATATATAGCGCGTGAAACCCTAGACCATTAATCGCCTGCCAATATGAGATATTTATATTCATACATAGTAGAAATATAATTATTTCTTCTAATTTTTTTTTAAAAGATCCGCACTCGAATGGAATTAAAAATTCTTTGTGTACAACTTTATATTAATTATTCTCGGATTCCCGTAAAATTTCGTTAACTGTAAACAATTTTGGGGAACGTAATTGCATAATATACAAAACAAGCTTCACCCATATAATTCTTCTACAAAGAAAAGTTTTCGCTCACCCCTCGGAACTTACATAACTTATTTCGAAAGAACAAAACACCCCAGTTGGTGGATTTCACAGAGATATTGAGTAAAAAGAAAAATTTTGGTAATCATTTCCGTAGCATTATGTCTCGTTATTTTTCACAATTTTCCATCTAACCCAGCCGGGATTTATTTTTGGCTGCATGTGGCTAAAGAGGCCAGCTGTCCACTTGACTCTGCCTACCCCTTCGGAGATTATGGGCGTGATGTTATGTATGTATGTCTCGTTCTTAACTAGATCCGCTTTAACTATGTTCCTTAATTGATAGAATATCTAATTACAATAAATACTAAGTAGACAATTTGAATATACATATGTATAATAATAATATCCGTAAACTAATAATTAGAATATATCATTGCATGTCGCGTTTAGTCCCGCAAGCATTATTTGTAGCAATAATACATACATATCACACTCGTAATCCCTGAAGGGGTAGGCAGATTCAAAGGTAGTGTCAGTGGTAGTAATATAATCAGATTGGCAAATGAGATTGTTTATCCTTTTTAGTTTATTTTAGCACCATAATTCAATAAAAAATCTTTAGACAAAATCACATTGATATAATTTCAAAGTAAGTTGCACGGTTGTTTTAGGGAAATTAGAATTGATAAAGCAAAATATCTGTTTCTTGAACAACTTTTTGTCTCGTTTAGGGAATCTAACACCCTACATTTGACGCGTAATCTGAACTATATTAACGGGACTAAAAATACTTGTGAGTACTATAACAGAGTACGGTAAGGGACTTCGTTCCATAAAGTATGCACTCAAGTCTCGTCTCTTCCTTGCAACGAATAAAAAGGCGACACGTCTGAATGGCAGCAATGCTACTGGGAGTGGCATTTTACCGCCAGAAACGTGACGTCACACTTCACAATCCTTGACGTCACGTCTCTACAGACTATGAGAAACTATTTTATGAATGTCAACCAAACATTATAGCGAGGTTTATAGACTCTTATAGAAGTTTTGACCTCCACAATCCTTATATAGGGGAACCAGACCAATTGGACAGTTTTGAACCTGAAGGTTCTCTCACAAAGTTTTACCTTGCCACCAAGCCAGTGGTATTAATATAATATAATAATAATAATATAATATCCGACTACATCACATACATTGATCTGACTCCGAGATAAGTAGCTTATGCACTTGTGTTAAGGATATCAGAATCAACAGTGGTATTACAATATATACTTAAATATTGGATATTAACACCCAGACACAGAACAAACACAAGTATTCATCACACGAATGTTTGTCCTGGGTGGGGATCGAACCCACAACTCTTGGCGCATAGGGCAAGGTCACTACCGAATGAGCCATCGAGCCAGTCAAATTAACACGTGTATGGATTGCAACTACCCAAAAGTACCTACATGATACGAATCAAACTACCCCGCATGGAAATGTCTGTCCTCACCACTTAGCTATGGTACTCCTTTAACTGTAAAATGAAACGACACTCGTCGGTTACAAATAACGACTGAATTTTATTTCAAAAAGGTACATAGACAATGACATCTTATCATAGTGAGGCTTTATATATTATGTCAAAGTCAAAGTCAAAATCAAAACAATATTTATGTATATAGGTTTCAAGGAAACACTTATAAATCGTCAAATGCAAGTAAAGCTATATGGTTCTACCACCGGTTCGGAATGTTGTATCTACCGGGAAGAATCCGGTAGTTACTCTTTTCAACACAATTTATACAAAGGTGTATGCAGATATATGGCAGCCCATGTATATTTCAACATCCTTTTTACGGAAAGCACTGTGGCAACCGCGCCGCAAGATAGTCAAGATAATAGCTCCAATAACATATCAACCGATGACGTCGTGCAAAAAAGCCATACAATCCTGCATCGCGCTGACGAAGTTATTCTCGCCACTAAGTACATATATATACAATACACCGCGACGATTAGTCGGACCTAGATCCCCGAGCAAGCAACACCTAGCTCGGCGGAAGAACTTCCACTTTTAGTGCGAGCGCGTAGTTCGCACAGCACTAATAAAGATTATGAATAATCATTTCTGCCCGTACGCATACTCTATCGAGCATCTCGCAGTATCTCCTAATTATTCCGGGATAAACATTATTCTTCTCCGTTCAGGGTTCAGGGTTAAATTTAGACAAGAAAACGGAACAGACAAACAGAGCTACTTTCACGATATGTTTATTATTTGTAGGAATAATACCTATGATAATGAGAACGAACCGTTTAAGACCGTTTCCTTCCGCACTGTTTGACCTTAGCTCCAATTTGGCAATGGAAAATAAAACCGTCGGGCAAGTTTGCTTAGGACGAAGGACGTCATTAGCGGATAACAAACGGGCCAATAATAATTGGTGTGTATATATCCTGCTAAGTAAGACCAAAAAGTGCTATTTTCGAAACAAATTAAGAGATGTTTGTGTTGAGACCAGTTGCCAATCAAAGAGTTTTACATGACTGAAACAGGATACCGAAGTTTATACCATTATGTTACTATGTAATTTAATTCGCTTAAAGATAAAACTTAAGGTAGGACATACAGACAGATGTTGATGCTAGCCATATAAAAAATCCCGTATTTTTTATGTTGCCTAGATTCTTTGGCGAAGTCATCATCAAAATGTTATGTAAAAAAAAACTAACAAACACAAAGTGTTGACGAAATAAGAGCAAATTGTAATTATGTTGCCACGCTCCTTATCCCGGCGCGACGTAACAGCCTCCTCGTCCTAAGCAAACGGCGTCTTGACGACTTTATTTGCCGTAGCCAATGGCCGTGCCTGAATCTTGCCTTGTATTGAGATCTCGAATTACCGTAGTAACAGCCGAAGTCTGGAGTCTATCGATTAAACGTATCAAACTGTGGATTTGCTATCAAGGTAGCAGTCAAGTGTAAGCCCTATCAGATTGGCTTACACTTGACTGCTACCTTGAAACCTTAAACAGTCATGTTAGCCTAGAGACCGTGGCAACTAAAACACAATTTGTGTTCTCACATATGAAAGTTTTTTTGAGGATACACCGTGTATGGTCACCTTATGTGTCGGCGTTGCTCATCCCCAGGATTATAGCCTCTGATAAGTTGGACCCTGGTCTGATCTGAGTCGATCCCGACAAACCAAAACCAATCTGGCATATCTTTTTGACTGGCTCGATGGCGCATTTGGTAGTGACCCTACTCTATGCGCCAAGAGTTTCGGGTTCGATCCCCACCCAGGACAAACATTCGTGTGATGAATACTTGTGTTTGTTCTGTGTCTGGGTGTTAATATCCAATATTAAAGTATATCTTTGTAATACCACTGTTGATTCTGATATCCGTAACACAAGTGCTTAAGCTACTTACCTCGGAGTCAGATCAATGAATGTGATGTTGTGGGATATTTATAATTTTTTTTATAATTTTTACATTGTAGTATACAATCTTGTATAATTCATTACTGGTTAAGAGAATTATAAGAGAGATTTTGAAGGATTGAGCGACGAAAACAGCTAATGTACTGGTCAAATAATTTTGCTGCCACTATTATATTATGTAATAACAGAAAATTACACGTGAAGTTCCCTACCGCGGAACGTTTACTAGTCCCTCACATGGGAGGCCTGCCATAAATAACAGACCCCTCCTAAATCAAAGTCTGCAAGAGGGTTGAACAATTAGGCACCGTTCGCAGGTAACTAATGGGGATATTTTGACACGACGCGATGGATTTCATGCGGGCTATACTTTATGCCGCTAACAAAGACGAATGACCGGTGTGATTCCGTAACGTTTAAATTGGCCTAACGACCCAGTGCAAAGCTCAACGTTCGTCTCAACAAGGGAATTGGAATTACACAAACGTTTTACCGTGGCACTATTAAACACCAAGACTTTGTTCATTCCCTCGTCATGTGTGTACTGGAAAATTTATCGTACAGTTTATTAAGCCATCGCAAATGAGTTACGGCGGCTATATAAAATCTTGTAAACTGCTAATTACTAGTTAACAAGATTTTATATACCTTGGTCTTTTTATTTACCACTGGAGGGGGCAAATAAGTTTAAGGCCTGCATGACGGTAAGCATTAATTATAGCCTATGGATATTTGCAACACAATTGATCTTGCAAAGCAGTTAGTCACCCGAATCTGGAATATCAATCTCCACCGAGCAGAACAGTCCGGATAAGTGCTGTTACTCTAGATCTTCTCCGAAAACATGGTATTTTACCGATTAGATAAAATTTTATTTTGATTGTCCATTTATATTATAATCCATGCTAAGTTATAGTATGACTAACCATAAAAGCTTGAGAGTTAAAAAAAGTGGCGCCCAACGTGGTGTCTACATTTCATTCTTACAATATGCAATTTCTCGATTAAATTCTCTAATATAGCATTGGGGGATAGAAAAAAGAAGCTATTTAACATTTCAGCATAAATATGCGTATTCTATAATGGCATTCTTGTATACTTTTGCAATTGATTATCCCTCGTTTTTGAAGACGGTTAAAAAACGCACTGCCATGCAAATTGAGGGTAACACGAAATTCAATTAAGGCAGTCTGTCGGGCCATAAATATGTAGGTTTTATAAATATTTATGCCAAAAACTCGGTGGACGCTGAGGAAACGGTGCTGAAAGTTGCAGGTGTCTACCTAAAATAGTATCACTGTTTAGAATATTATTGATAATAAAATTTATGAGGCAGATTAGCAGATCGCACATGATATTACAATTCTGGATATGACGTTACAATAAGAGAACATATTTATATACTTGAGCACATGTGACCTGATTTAATAATTTAATAATTTATTATTAATATTATAAATACGTACATAGATTTGAAAAATCCATAGGTACGTGCCCGTGTTTGAACCCGCACTCCTCGGTTAAGAGGCGCGTGTCCTTACCATTGAGCTACGACCTCTCTCATTTGTTTTCATCTACAAACATACTTGCATGTCATCACGCCCGTAATCCCCGAAGGGGTAGGCAGAGTCAAAGGCAGCTAGCCTTCATAACCACATTCAGCCAAAAATAAAGCTAGGCTGGGTTAGATGGAGAATATTGACTGGCAAGTCTATTGAGATACTTTTTATACGCTGTCAAAACGCAATCACTATATAAATTTTGCATGGGTATAGTCAACTAACTGAATATCAAGCAGTTTTTGTGTAATTAAAAAACGTAGACTTAATAGATTTCAAACTCATTAAGGTTTTACAATTTACTACGAAACTTTTTTTTCAGAATTGATATTTCAAATTGAAATATAAATGGTGTCCATACTATTTAAATATAAAAAATACCTATTGTGAAACAGTCACAAGTCGATGCCACATTCAAAGCGGTAGAAAAAAAGCTATTTATTTTGTTTATTTATTTATTAATGGGCACACCAACAGTACATATGTACTGTCAGGTTTGTTTATTGTAAGTCTTGTATATACAAGACTTACAATAAACAAACTGCTCTTGGGCTGTATTACTTATATACCTTCAGGGATTGCGGGCCTGATTTTATGTATGTATGTAAAATTTGGTTTAGAATTCAATGCGAATTGCATTATGCTCGTATATTTGCATACATCCTGAAAAGAGCAACTATTGAATTTTTCATCGGTATCTTCTCGGTAGAATCAACATTCCGAACTGGAATTAGATTCACATTAAGCTCTTGCTCGGGGTAGCGCCCGCTTGAATTCGGTTTGTTACAGAAACTTCATCGTATATAATAAAACATATATATAAAACCTTCTTAGATTTTAAATGCTTAAAGCTTTATAAGTACATTTTGTTTCGATCGGTTAACTGATTAAAACCCTAGGCGTTATTATAAAGGCATTAAAATGAAACCTTCCTAAGGTTACATTTTAATGCCGTTATTTATTGTCATTTTAATTGTGTAGGTACATAATCACAAATTCAGTGCTTAATACACCATTCATCGAAATGCTATGCATGTTACTTATTCACAATTTTCCAGCAACTTTATTTTTTAGTTAAATGCAGAAGAAGCTTTATTTCTTCTTGGCCTACCCCTTAGGGGATTTCGGGAATGACGATATGTACGTTATTTTCAAGTTAGTTATATTTTTAATCATCTACAGCACTAGATGCATAAAAGAGGATGAAACCGCAGGCTACAACTAGATGTACAAATTGAACGGAAAGTGGAATAATGCTCGCCTGCGATTGCGTGTGATAAGCTGTAGTGTTGTGCTGTCTAAAAGGAAAAAGAAATACTTTTTAATTTCTCGCGTTCAAAGAAAGTTACTTAACAATTGAGTAGGCTGACTGAACAAAATGATTTAAAGGTTTTAAACTATTATATTCATACATATACTCGCATGTGTATGTACATACATACAATCACGATGGGATAGACAGAGTCCAAGGAGCCAGAAAGCTCCTATAAAACATTAAGCCAAAAATAACATTTTAAATAGAAAATTGTGAAAAAATACAACTAACATAAACACAAATCTGTACGTCGCTGACATAAGCACAAACCCATTTATTTTTATTCGAATGATGTGAAAGACTTGACAAAATGTGTCCTAAGACGAAATACGTAAGCCTGTCCCCCTTCTTTACATGATAAACAATACCAATGAGGCTACATATAAAGGCTACTTATATATATAGACTAGGTATGTCTATTAAAGTATTCTCTTGGCAATATTTTGAGGGTATGAGTTACTTTACGTTTCCCAAGCATATGTTATTTCAGACGTGAATGTAAAGTACACATCAAAAGGAAAATTAGATGTTTACCCCAAAATATTATTCATCATCTTCCTAGCGTTATGTGCCGTGCTTAGACGGGGTCCGCTTAGACCATGATCCAGGATTTAGCGAATCTGGTAATTACATTTAAGCGACTGCCGATCTGACCTTCGTAACCCTAAGATACGGGAACCAGAAAATTTTTGGGATCATGGTTAATATTATGATGCCCCAAAATATTATTATTAACATTGAATTGAACTATGTATTATGGCCCTTTTATATATGGTTCTTTTATATATTAGGTATTAAATCTATTTATATAAAAAAATAAACCCTTATTTCTCCTGGTCACGCTATAACTTAAGAACGGCTTTACCAAACAAACATAACATCATGCCCATAATCCCCGAAGGGGTAGGCAGAGTCAAAGGGGCAGCAGGCCCCTTAACCACATTCGGCCAAAAACAAAACTTTGTCACCTTTTACAACATGCTAGGCAAGAAACAAAGTTAGAACATTCATTTTAAAGTCCCAGACCAACATCGGACAAGCTAATTCAAGAAACAAAAATAAAAAGGAGGGGCGGAAAATAATGAAAATTGGCATTGAAAATCCGAGAAAGATTAGCTCGTTCAAGAAAACAAACAAACTCTTCAGCTATATAATATTGTAAAGCTATATAATAGTGTAAGTATAAATTGTGTCATGTTGAACAATTTCCTTTATTAGGGTGGATGTAACATGAAATAAAAAAAATATTATTATATTGCAGACAATCTGCAAACAGAGAGAGATGGCGGGAGATCGTGATGAAAGCTGTGTCTTAGTGGATTCCTCAACGTGACCAAGACCGCTCTGTCAAAACCAAAACGACCGGGTTTTGGCTGTGTGATTGTGTAGGCGACAAGTTAGTTGCTTGTCACTGTTTTTTCACAATTTTCCATCTAACCCAGCCTGGATTTATTTTTGGCTGAATGTAGTTGAAGGGGCATGCTGCCCCTTTGACTCTGCCTACCCCTTCGGGGATTATGGGCGTGATGTTATGTATGTCTGTATTCCCGTATATTATCATCCTGAGGGTAATGGCTTAGAATGGAATTTGAATAAGGAACAGGCGCCTACTGATCTTGATAAAACAAGTCAAGTTTATTGCGTCTTAATATCGAAAGAGCTACGAGAGTATTATAAGAAGGCAGATTCTACTTTTCAAGGGTCGATTGGCATATTTTTAGGAATTTTGGCCACAGAACTAAAGGTCGCGAATTCATGTCAATATAGGTAAATAGACTGGCCCTTTGGTCAAGTGGTCAGAGGCCCTGGCCACGAAACCAAGGGTCGCAGGTTTGAATCCCGCTAATGGCAAATGTTTCGTGTGATGAACATGGACATTTGTACTCGAGTCATGGATGTTTATAAACATATTTAAGTAAGTCTATCCGTTCACCTAGTATCCATAGCACAAGCACAAGCTCAGTTTAGGACTTGAAATTTGGAGTGTTAGTGGTGGATAATTTATTTAAGTATTATTATTTATATACATTTTTGACAGGCCCGTTGGTCGAGTGGTCAGAGACCCTGGCCACACAACCGAGGGTCGCGGGTTCGAATCCCGCTAGGGGCAAATGTTTCGTGTGATGAACATGGACATTTGTACTCAAGTCATGGATGTTTATAAAAGTATTTAAGTATGTCTATCCGTTCACCTAGTATACATAGCACAAGCTTAAGCTTAGTTTGGAACTAGGGAATTGGTGTGTCAGTCTGGAGAATTTTATTTAAATATTCGAGTCAACATAGTAATTTTTTATTGAATTCACAGATTTTTACTAACGTAATTAAAAAAAAGAAAAAGGGTTCGCAAGAATCGGAACAAATTGTGAATTTATCATTAATGTCTTATGCAATAAGAGTAGGTAAAGTCATTCTATTCATGTGAGTAGGAAGTCACACATTACTGGTTCCGTAAAGTTGGTTAATATATTATCGAGTCTAAACCACACAATTGCTATTATTGTGCTACGCTTCGTTTCCTCTGGAGTTCAATCACCATCACGCCCGTAATCCCCGAAGAGGTAGGCAGGCCCCAAAGGGGCAACAGAACCTTTTAACCACATTCAGCCAAAAATAAAACTGGACTGGAATAGATGGAAAATTGTGAAAAAGTAGTGACAAGTGACTAGCTCATCGCCTACACAATCACATACCCAAAACCCCATATACCATTAGTCGCCTTTAACGACATGCTAGGTAGACCGACAAACACTATTAATTGAAATTAAAATGATAAAACACGTGTCAATCAACTCACATAATTTAAAATTATCATGAAACTCAGCTTAAAGATTCAAATCAAAATCCACAGGAACTGGTTAAAATCTAACAGCAAAAAACGTGACTAAAGATACTCAATTTAAACATACGCCAACGTATAAATACCACTCATAGCAAGCCTTCCCGCCTACTCCGTCGACACAGAATAACGCTTCTTAAACAAGAAAATACTGTATTATTCATGCTGCGTATAAGACATTTACAACATGTACCTAACAATCTCTGTAACTAACTAACTAAACTTCACGCTACTTCCCTAGCGGGGTAGGCAGAGAGAACCGAACACTCTTCAACATTCACGATCTTTTTCATACAAGCACTACACGACCAATCTGTCGTGGCAGGTGAGCTTGGGCCTTCCGCGGCTCCTACATTCTTCCACTTTCGCATTGTATATCTATTTAGTCAATCTTTCGTCATCCATTCTTTCCACATGTCCGAACCACCAGAGCATGCCTCTTCTTACCTTGACTCCGACGCTATCTTTCAGACCCTGTTAAAGGAAATTCTTCAAAATTATAAAAATATGAAATTATCGTTAAACACACGTAAAAGATTCCTTGTTGGAATCGTCAGCCCCTGGAAACTGGCTAAACTGGCAAATTAAGAACTGGCTAAAAGCTCACAACAAAAAAGGTGACTCAATTTAAAAACATAATGAAATATATACCTATAGGTACTTTGATCATATATATTACGTTGACAAGCTCGATGGCGCATGCGGTAGTGACCCTGCCCCATGCGCCAAGAGTTGTGGGTTCGATCCCCACCCAGGACAAACATTCGTGTGATGAATACTTGTGTTTGTTCTGTGTCTGGGTGTTAATATCCAATATTTGAGTATATATTTGTAATACCACTGTTAATTCTGTTATGCTTAACACAAGTGCTCAAGCTACTTACCTCGGAGTCAGATCAATGTATGTGATGTAGTCGGATATTTATTATAGTCGGATATTTATATTCCAAGCTTCCCGCAGTCTATAGACACGGAATAAACGTTTGTTAAACAAGAAAAAACTGTATTACCCGAGCCGCGGCCTCGGGCAAGCAGTAATATTGCATTACTGCCCAGAAGTCGGGTTAGATATCCACACGTGATACGTGACTTGAAACACCAGGTGTTCTAGTAATTGGAAATAAAGGTAGCAAGAACATGTAACAATACTTGAAAATGTAGAAAAAAGTATTTATTAACTACAACAAAATATTTGGTTTCCAACTAACCCAGCCCAGTTAAATTTTGGTCTAAATGTGGTTAAAAGTGCTTGCTGCTCCTTTGACTCTGCCTTCGGGAATTAAAAAATATAAATTTGTTTAATTACTTTTCTGTGAATGGCTGATGTGGCTGAATGTGGTTAAAGGGGCCGGCTGTCCCTTTTTACCTAAAACCCCATATATCATTAGTCGCCTTTTACGACATGTTAGGCAAGAAACATTGTTGGCATATTCTTTTAAAGTCCCCGAACAACATGGGACTATTTAGTAGGGATTACTTAGTATTAGTATTAGTAAAGTCAATCATTGGTCTTAGTTACTAAGTCGAGTATCAAGGCAACGCGTGCTGCGTAAGTTTCTTAGAGATTTCTATCTGTGGGAACTTATGGAAACGACTCCCATCTGTTTCAACTCCGTCACATCCTAGTAACCTAAAATAGGTCTAAGTAAACCTTGTATGTTGCGTAACTGAACTGCGATCTTCAAGTAATAATGAAGTAAAAAAAATGCTCTTAAAAAATTCTGTTTGATTATTTCCCCTCAAGTCAACAAATTTTTTGTTACAAAACTGTATGGACTACTTCTTAAAAATATTTTAAGCCAAGTGCGTCGACATCGCGTGTAGCATCGTTAGCTAATAAGTGCCTTGGGATCAAAGGAGCCAGATAAGGGTACACGTCGACCCGTGAGAGCAGGGAGTACGTATATACGGTAAGGTAGCGACCTCACGGCGATAGATCTAAAAAATGAGCTCCTATATATATGATACAACAATACAACAATGGCATCGATAAAGCGATCCATCGAGTCATCACGTTAAACGCTATCGTATAAAAATATGTTATCTCAAAAATATGTTACGTTACGTTTAAATTTTCAACCATAAGATTTGCATTGTTATACTTATGACTCTCTTCCTAATCGTCTAGAATTGAAGTTAAGTTGTGATCTTGAATAACTAATGTACTATATTAATGAAAGTGCATTTATTATTTAATTCCCTTAACGCTTACTTTAAATAAATTAATACAGGTTGTCACATTTTGTTGACTTCTCCCTCTAGAGAACGTGACTACACTTTATATGGCTGTCTATATATAATAAATAAATATCCGACAACATCACATACATAGATCTGAATCCGAGGTAAGTAACTTAAGCACTTGTGTTACCTTACGGATATCAGAATCAACAGTGGTATTACAAATATATACAAAAATATCAGATATCAACACCCAGACACAGAACAAACACATGTATTCATCACACGAATGTTTGTCCTAGGTGAAGATCGAACCCAAAACTCTTGGCACATAGGGCAGGGTGACAACCAAATGCGCCATCGAGCCAGTCATATAAAAAGAAGGTATAGTTATGTCGAGTTAAAAAGGACCGTTCCTTTCAACATAAAAATCGTAAAAACAAAATTGGAACCCAGAGTACATCGAACTATTCCCAAGCCCGCAGATCAATAAAATGCTGAATGCACTTAATTACAAAAATAAGCGAGGAAAGCAATAAAAATGTCGTTATACAGCATTAGGTGCGCCCCCTCAGCATTAGACGCAAACGCAATATTATCTTTACGACAAAGGGCACGGAATTTGTTCACCAGTTCACCAAGTACGTTACTACAACGTACCAACCATTCCAAGTGCTTTATTTTTAATAAGATGAATACCTTTTCCTATTGATTTAAGCACTTACAAAAACGCAATTTAAATAAATTTTGTCTCATGTTGGTCTGGGACTTGGCCCATGTTAATCTGGGACTAAAAGCATGTCGTAAAAGGCGACTAATGGTTTACGGGCTTTTGGGTATTTGACTGAGTAGGCGACAGGTTAGCCGCTTGTCACTGCTTTTTTACAATTTTCCATCTAACCCAGCCCGACTTTATTTTTGGCTGAATGTGGTTGAAGGGGCATGCTGCCCCTTTGACTCTGCCTACCCCTTCGGAGATTATGGGCGTGACGTTATGTATATGTACGTACGTATGTAAAAACGCAATATGTTTAATCACTTATTATAATTACTTAAAAATAATGTGCCAACTGTGTTCTTTGGTTAGTATGTAGTAAATGACGACTTATAGATAATTGAGTTCCTGATTGTGCAGGTGATAAGCTAGATACTTTTCTCATAACTTTTTGTTAATTTTCCGTCAAATCCAACAAAAAAATAATTTTGGTTCAAAATTACAATACTGAGCCCTAAAAAACTGGTAAAAATATACAAATTTACCTTCCAAGTCAACGTTGCCGTCAATTGAAACAACTTTTCATATTCGTGAGCCCGTTACAGCAGGACCGAGCAATAAGGGCAACCAGCTAATGCCCATAAAACGTATTGAGGACGAGCGTAAAACGAACCGACCGTCTCGTCGGCATGAATAGCGGCTGCGAGCCATGTTCATGCGTTAGCTCATCATTTTGAAGCGGGTCACACGCAGAACGTCCACTTCGTGAGATGTCCACTGGTAAATTGTTCGCAAAATGGCCCTTTCGTAGAATTTCTTTCTCAGAGTGTATCTTTCGCAAAATGTCCTTTTAGAAGAATGTCCTTTACAGCGACATATGAACATACATTATTTATCAATATATTGACAGCAACAAATGTCAAAGGTTGATGCGAAAGCAAAAAATGTCGCATGTCCACAGTTGGCACATTATTTTTTAGTCTCCGACCAACATGGGACACATAGTCACTTCGTATTTACATATAACAGTAGGCAAACCCCTTACATCTATTTGTATATGTAACAGCCTAAAATAACTTTCGCACATTTTCCATATTGCATAACACAATAATCCCCGATCTATGATATGACAGCCTTGAACCAGCTACCGTTCAGTGCCAATAAAATTGAAAACAGTTAAACCTGCCATTGTTCAACATTACACGACTATGGAACGTATTTCTATAGCGGTAAGGCAGTAGCATTAGCTTGTATTCGGTCATCCATACACTCAGACATCGCCAAGGCCACATTCGGAACACGAAGAGCGAATTTGTCAGTTTGCGGAAGACAAATTGATGGCAACTATGTTTATGGTGCCTCTATTTAACTTGACTGTGAGTGTATGCTTTTCATTTACGAGCTTTGAGAATAACAAATGTTGGATCGAGTCAGTGGTACACATGTAGCACATGCTTACTTAAAACCGTTGCCTGAACCTAACTTTTCCATCTTCAGGTCAAATTCAGCTGTTTATTCTACGTACTTAGCCGTAATAGACTCTAATTCATGGAGATCTTATGATAGTAATTTTGAGGGATTGGAGTAAATTACTTGTGTAACTGAGACTTTCTGACATATAATTAAATGTAGATTTGGTAGAAATGTGATTATCTATGTAATTTTTTTTTTAATTAATCGATATTACATTAAGGAATACTTTTTTTTATTACATCTAACATTACGTCATCAAGCCTAAAATGAAACATCGTCCTGGAGCCGAGTGTTACAAAGTGTGGTCTTAGATATATTTTAGCGACTAAATACTACCGCTACCATTCAACCTAACTATTCTTTTGGGGAACCTAAATTGGATTATAAGAGCCATAAGACCTTTACCTTCAGTACCAGTTCCAAGCGTAACTACTTGAATAATTGTAAATTAAAATAAGTTCTAAACCATCAATTTTGAAATTTCATTTTTTCGTAGATATTATTTTAAAATTGTTATAACGAGGTTACAAAAAACTGTCTTACATTAATCACAGGTCACCTTCCCAAACATTCGTCCACACGTGAGCACGGCCAGTCTCAAGGCGTTTAGGCGCTCATTATTAAATTATAACGAAATAAATCTGGGGGCTCGCGTGACCGCCCGCATCGCAGATAACATTGGGGTTGCGTGATAAAGCAATATTTTTATTGGCGGGGTCTAGACCGGCGTACCTCTAGGGCTGTCTCTAATACAAAATGGTAGAATAGCTCGGAATTCAATAACATATCAGTGTATAAAATAACTAAAGACATGGATAATGAACATATATAAAATACTAGCTGACCCAGCGAACTTCGTTCCGCCTAACAGTCAATGACACATAATTGGGTTAAATAAATTGAGATGTAAGCTATCCTATCTTTCAAGTTGGATAAAACTGCACACGGTGTGCAAATTTGATTGAAATCGGTTAAGTAGTTTCGGAGTCCATCGCGGACAAACAATGTGACGCGTAATTTATATATATTAAGATAATAAAGGATCAGCCTTCGTTCGTGTTTTTTTTCCGCATATGTATGATACGTTTTATTACGTATAACTATCCTCTATATTTTGGGATGATGCAAATATGTCCCATTTGGTATTTTTTTATCACAACACATTATTTAATAATGTTGATTAAGTAATAATGTGGTCTGGTATGATTAGCCTTATTCTACTAAAAGTAAGCAACGATAGAGTCTGGTATGGTTGCTCTACTAAAGGATTTTGTCAAATTTGTTGACATTTTTAATAAAATATACCTATCTTATTATTTTTCGTTTGTTTACTATTTTTTTTTTACCGATTTACAATTTTTTACATACCTATGCTTGTGTTTGTGCGACATGCCTTAGGTACTTCTTTTCGGCAGCCCTAGCGGTCTCAGCAGACCCCGATACGACATATCAATCAATCTATTGTTTTATTTGCTCCGAACGACGGACGGAGTAACCGCAATATGGGCATGGATACCATTCGTACGAGCATAAACGATACGTGAATTATTGATACCTTCTCTAATAGATCGATAACTATGCGTGCTTTACTGTGTAAACTATGACGCAATGAAGATGGAAGGGATTCTATACAAAACTATATTTAGTATATACCATAGGTTCCCAACCTATTTTGGATTACTACCCCCTTTAAAAAAAACATTTAACTCACCCATTTACATAATAGACCACTTTCATATATCTATTATAACTACTTAGACAAAAGACACCTACCTACAAGGAAGGCAACCTACTTGTTATACTTAAGTGTTGTAAATGTCTTAAAGCGATGGCGCTTGCTTATCATTACGGTGTTTGTCACATGATACAGAAGATTATTCAATTTCCTAGCGTCATCTCTCCCGTGCTTAGACGGGGTCCGCTAAGACCAAGATCCAGAATTTAGAGTCTAGTAATTACATTGAAGCGATCGGCAGGATCTGACCTTCGTAACCCTAAGATACCCATATCTCAGGAGAGCAGACAATTTTTGAATCATGATACAGAAGATGGAATTAACTATTTTTGGCAGATCCTATGCGCTATCTCTCTTATCTTATTAAAGCGGTCTAGTGAAAGCCCATGCCTCATGTAACCCGACGGAAATTCTTTAAAAAGGATAGGCCAGCTGTATTCCTCGCCTAGTAAGTCGTAAAAGGCGACTGATGGTAGGCATATTGGGTCTTAGTTATGTGATTGTGTAGGCGCCGAGCCAGCCACTTGTCACTACTTTTTCAAAATTATCCAGTTCCTAATTTTGTTTAAATGTGGTTAAAGGGACTTGCTGCCCCTCTGTCGGGTTACAGGCGTGATGTTATAAAAAAATGTAATTGTGTTGGCGACAAGCTGGCCACTTGTCATTACCTTTTACAATTTTCCATCTAACCCTGCCAGTTTTATTTTGACTGAATGTGGTTAAAGCAGCCTACTGCCCCTTTGACTCTGCTTAACCCTTCGGGCATTATTGGCGTGATGTTATATAATATGTTTGTTAAAAAAAGAAATTAAAAAAATATACAACTTTAAACAAAACGAATCATTGACTTAGTTCTAATTTCTTTAACATTACTAACCACATTCCTACATATTATCGCTACGACTTAAGCGATGTTAATCGGCTTACCCTCACGTTAATCCACTAAACCTTACCTTCATTAGAACAGAGTTCAAAATCGAACTGAGCGATATCGCGTTTACTTTATTCATGTTGTTAATGATTTCGATCTGTTACCTGAAGGTCAAGGTTATTCTGTTTATTAAACGGAGCTATTAAAATAAAACGTATAGTAATTATTTATGGCTTAGTATAATACAAAGACTTCACTTATACCCTTAGGAATTACTGTCAAAGTACAACCTACGTAATCTCGATAGATATAATATTGCCTTCTATCTATCGAGATTACGTAGGTTGTATACAATCTTCATAAAAGATTCAGATTATATTGAAACAACAAGAATGAATTATGAAAAATAAACTACCTTCAAAGGTTGTCATATCAATTACAATACAATATTAGGACAATATTATTATTATAAAAATACATTGTAACAATATCATGTTTATGAATTAAAAAAAGCTTGTAGAAACGAAAAGGCTAGGCATACTTATTTCCATAAAACAACGCACAATGTTTTTTGATAACTCTATTACAGAGGCGCGCGAGTTGAATGCAGAGCTCAGGCATGTCTTGTCTCAGTCCCCGACTGCATTCAACTCGCGCGCAATCTATACCACACGGGCCTCGTTGGTCTTGTGGTAGCATACGCCGCCTAAGGACCAAGACGTACCGGGTTCAATTCTAGGCCAAAAATTGTGACTGGGCATTTCGGTCCGGAGGTAAGAATTTGGCGGTTTAATCACTCCCGTCGTGCCTCGGAAAACACGTTGACCCGTTGCTCCTGCGCCTGACCTCTCTCCGGCCATGTCGAATTGCCGTCTCACCGGACTATGAGAGTTAAGGCACTGAGAGTGCACCTGTGTTTGCGCACACACTTGTGCACTATAATATCTCCTGCGCAGTTGGCTAATCCTCGTCGTTAAGAGGACATTATAATTATTATTACACAAGCCAATGATTATACTTCAAATAGGCAATAATAAATAACTTTCTACCTATTAAGGTTCATGAAAAGTATAAAATATAGTTACGTAGCTAAAGGGTGCAATAGAAATTCTATTTCGCTAACCCTAAAAACGTGTAGTAGCTACTAAGTCTTCACATCGAATATGACAAATACGAGAACGTGTTGCGATATAGAGCAATATGGTGAGCCAGCGCTCTGTAACACCTTTGCATATTTACAATATTCCAATTTTCCGAAACGTAAATAATTTCACAAGGTGTTGGTAGCGGGACATGATTCAATATCTTCGTTAAAATTACACCCCCGTCCTAGATTCGCTAACAACACGGTACGAATTTTACTGCAGGGTGAACGCTTGAAAGCGGTATACCAATATTTTCAATACAAAGTAGTGACGGAGGTGTCGGGCGTTTCGCTCAGGACATCGCTCCCACGGAAGGAGGTCAACGAGGAGTGAGCGACCTCTATAGAGGCACGGGTTCGTATCCCGATGCCGCATTGTAAGTAATGCCAGTGTGGAAACTGTATGTCATCTTGGGATTGCTCGAGCCGGTAATAGCGCGTTTGAGCTTTATTTAGTAGCCTTAAACTAGCTCAGGCGAATTGCTTGTGTAATAAATTACTATAATAAATAATAGCTAATTTTTGGGATATTTGACGTACACCCCTCACAAAAACAGACGCACGCATACACACACACACACACACACACACACACACACACACCAACAAACATTACTTTCTACTCTACAAGAAAAAAAGAGTCGGTCTAACTCCGTCCTGACAAACTCTACTATCACCGGGGATTCTATTAATCTCATCTAAGTTTTATTTAGTATCCACACCGGCTTAGTTAAATTGCATGATGGTTGAGATTAATTGTACCAAGAGTTGATTAGTAATTTTTTTACGATGACATTCTTATGCGGAACGTCAAAGAGCACGCTTTGATGTTTTAGTTCTAATTCAATACAAAAAATATTTATAATGTATCTTGAAAGCAGCTCAACACGGTAAGATATATTATCCAGTGGCACAACAACAACAAAAGAATTACAGAACTGCCTTCCTATTGTGGTTTTCAAAGTTCAAACTCGCGATTGGGCGAGAGAGTTCCCAGGTCTCCAACTCACTGTCTCAGTGGTGCAGTGTGGCGCGATTTGGCAACATAAATAACGTTTAGCCTTTGTGCAAGTAGACCACGCATGCGGGCTGGATGCGGTACCTTCACTGTTGAGTCCAACAGAGACCAGAATCACTTATGTATGAGACATATATATAATAGTATATCACGCAATACCCGGGTAGTCAGAATTCTAGAAGCAATGAGCTTCTTAAACCACATTTAGCCGAAAATTGAGTTGGTTTAGACGGAAAAATTGTGACAAGTATGGCTACTTTATTTAGGCGACGACCTGGCGGTCGTCGCCTAAATAATCACAAACCCTATACAGCATTTTACATTATTTTCTTTTCCAGTCCCAGAGTGTCCAAGCGTCCAACGTCCAGGTCTCCAACTCACTGTCTCAGTGGTGCAGTGTGGCGCGATTTGGCAACATAAATAACGTTTAGCCTTTGTGCAAGTAGACCACGCACGCGGGCTGGGGTTGCGGTGACTTCTGTTGAACTGGCCAGCGACCACTAATGTGCACACTTTGAGAAAAAATCGTAAAGTACAGACTTTTGTTTGTACAAAATTTGAAACAGTCATTGTCGTCATTCAAAAAAGATATGCAAAAGAATTGTTCATGGATGTATACTTGAATAAGTTTAATAAGTTTACATACCCATATAGTAAATATGAGCACTGTGAGCTTAATTTGAACTAGCTTTTTTCTAACAAACCTCAGAGAGAGTTATGGTTTTAGCACATATTGATTAATCTATAATATAAAAATGAATCGCTAAATGTATTGCTAAGCGCAAATCTCGAGAACAGCTGAACCGATTTCGCTAATTATTTTTTAGTTATGTTTGGTATTATCAGGTAAAGGTTCTTATAAAAGAAAAAAGAAAAAAGTTGCACGGAAAAAAAAAGTATTGAAAATTCGAGAACGGGGCGTAAAGAAGTGCGCCGGGTCAGCTAGTATCTAAATAAATGTGTCTTGAAATCACATTAATAAGGTAAGATATTCTCCACGCCGCCAAAACTAGCGATGTTACAAATTCGACAACATAAATATCGTTTAGCCTTTGTGCAAGTAGACCACGCATGCGGGCTAGGCACGGCAGCTCTGTAGAACTGCCCGGCCAACACTTAAAGCACTTTGAAAAAAAAACGTGAATAAACTCGGGCTTAGCCGGCAACCATTTCTGTTTGAGACACTTTGGAAAATTTTAAAGTAAGCTGGAAAGGGCAGTTCATGTGTGCAGAATGCATCCAGATCGCTGAGTAAAGATATCCACCAATTAGGAACTACTAATGGTAGAAGGCGTCGATGCCGGCCACCAACTTGGTGTAGCAAACAGTTGGCTGAATTCCGTACCATCTGGAAAGAGTTGGCCCAGGACAGACAGAAGTGGAAAAAGTTGGGGAGACCTTTGCCCAGCAGAGGGACACTTAGGTCAAAAGAAAAAGCTCAGGCTTTTCTTAGGCCAATATTAGGACCAAATTTGGCAAAGACCAGGGTGAGATTGAGCTGTGATTTTAACAGTATCTGTGTACATACCAATAATATTTGTATTTTAAAAGTATTTTATTTTTTAGATTTTTTTTTTCAATTTTTTTTTTTATTTTTTTTTTCTCATTGTTCTTAAGTATCAATGTGTGGTAATAAAACAGGAACTGTGTTACCAACGTGTATACATTATGAGCATCCTAACAAAGCTTCTAGCTACCAAACAAACGTTCTACTATATTTCTGTACTTAATTTAGTAGGACAAAGTTGTTATTGAAGTTAGTTGTAACTTGTACATTCACATTTGCAATGCTAAAGTCGGCACGAAAGTTACAATGGTAGAACAATAATTTTGTCAATTTGGTAATACCGTACCTGGATTGTATTTATAAAATACTAAGTTCTTATGTGTTATTCTAATGTAGAAGCTATACTATAGTAGAATTTTATTAAAATCTATGCAGTACTTTTTGCGTTAAAGAGTAACAAACATCCACACATCCATCCATACAAAATTTCGTTTATAATATTAGTAAGATTAGTACCTGAGATGTTAGTCGAAAATCCTTACTAAAAACATAAACGTGAAAGTCACTCCATCACTAAATTTTATAATAGTAGGTAGTATACATACATAATGTCACGCCTTTTTCCCATGGGGGTAGGCAGAGATCACGTACTTCCATTTGCTATGATCCTGACATATACCTTTCGCTTCTTCAACATTCATAAGTCTTTTCATACACGCTCGTCGATTAAGGGTGCTGTTAAACAGCACCCTTAATAGTAGTAAGTAAGGCCATATGTATTATTTAGAGAAAATCGTTTAATTTTTTTAAACATTACTCCCGTAATCTCTTCAGGGCAGCCATCCCCTTCAACCACATTCAGCCAAAACAAAACCTGACTCACACACACCCAAAACCCGAAGTACCATTAGTCGCCTTTTACGACATGCTAGGCAAGAAAACAGTTGGCACTATCTTTTAAGTCCCAGACCGCAATGTTAGTCTTAAAATATCGTTTTATAATCTTAAAAAACTCTTTTTTGGTAAATACTGAAATAGTGACGTCACTCCGCACTAATAGGTCATCTAACGCCGCAGTAGCGTAATGCTGAGGCAGGGGCCCAATTGGCGCCAATCTTTTCTTTTTGTTTATTTTTATTCTTCTTTATGTGCTATTTTATTTGTCAATTGTCAAATACTTTTTTTTCTGTGTATGTATCACTCATCATCATCATCATCATAACATCACGCCCGTAATCCCCGAAAGGGTAGGCAGAGTCAAAGGGCCAGCCCTTTAACCACATTTTTCCAAAAATAAAACTGGGCTGGGTTAGATGGAAAATTGTGAAAAAGTAGTTACAAGTGGCTAGCTCGTCGCCTACACAATCACGTATGTATCACTGTGCGTATAAATGTTTATTTCTTTCTTTAATAAAACAGCCGATTAATAAATACATCGAAGCGACTTATCCAACTTTCGCTACTAGAGAGGGACCAGACACATTGTTTCGCGGTTCGGGAAGGTATACCATGAATATTTTATGTCCCGCGTCGTCATCGTTTGCACTCTGATAAGGAAACAATTCACGTTACGATAACTGTCAAATAAAATATTCACACCTGTTCTCCTAACGTTCCCGTATAGAAAGGTACCTACTAATACTTATTAATGAAAATCGATCCTAATTGATATTTCGTGAGTAAATAACATCACAAGGGCGATATTTAATTTGATTATATTTATTAGTACTCTGCGCTAATTACTAATTCTAATAGAAATATGGTATTTGATCACTTAGTAACTTTCAGAGATATGATCAGTAGAGTACCTATTAATTAGAAGAGAGTTCACAATAACTTTTCTGATGAGATATTAATGATTTGTGAATCTCATGTATACTCACAGAATACACGAATAGAATTGAAATATATATAACTAGTAGCGCGCCACTGCTTCACCCGCGTAGCTCCCGTTTCCGTGGGTGTACAGGGATAAAATACATCCTCACTCCCAGAGTTTTTCAAATTGGTCCAGTAGTTTTAAAGCCTATTCAATTCAAAGAAACAAAACAATCATATCTTTCCTCTTTATATTTATAAATAGTTCGCCTAGTTTCCTTAGTACCTTCAAGCACCCCCCCGCCGGGGTCCTCGGTTTGTCGTACCGGGGGGGCTTAGTAGGCCCTGACGTGGCAGGGCTGAAGCGAAGAAGGACCCCGAGGTGAGCCGCAGCTGCACGACTTGCTACCGGGCAGTTGCGGCGGTCCGGCCGTATACAGGCCCATTGCGACCGGACCAGGGTTGCCGAGGAAGAGGAGGAGCTGAGTGTTGTCGTTGCTCGCCTCCCTATCCTCGGCAACCCGACAGGGGCGCGCTGGGTCGCGTCGTGGTGGGTCGCAGAGGGATCGAGCGTCTCGACGCTCTCCCTTTGTGACGACAGGGCTCTGCCCTCAATTCGGGTCGCCGGGCGGAAGGCGGCCCCTTTGGCGAGACGCTCTCCGCGTGCCCCTCTGGCTCAGCAGAAGGCACAGCGTGAGAGTGGGCCCACGACGCCGGTCACGGGGATGATCGGCGTCTGAATCCTGGGCGGAGTGGTTGAGACATGCTGGGTGGCCTGGCATGTCTCGACGCGCGCGCGTGCTCGGTGCTGTGCATCTGACGACTGTTGTCGTGGGCTGCACAGCATCGACCACCGCCGCGCGAGGTGGGCCGCGTAGCGCGGCACGCGCATCACCGGAGGAGCTGTCGTATAGTCCCGACAGTGGGGATACAGGCTCCTCCGGGACTGCGCCGCTGGAGGCCACGTTGGGGTTTTAGTCGGTTCGAGTCCGACACACCGCCCTCTGCTTCCCCGAGTAGAGGGTGACGGCTCGTGGGAGTTTCCCCAACTAAATAAAAAAAAAAAATATGTACCTACAAGCATAAGCTTAGTTAGGAAGTCTCAGCCTGGAGAATTTATTTATAGACTAGCTGTGCCAGCGGTGTCACCCGCGTTTATGGTTAATATTATAAAGACTATTTCCGTCATACATGATTTCTATGTAACTTTAACCATTAAGGCTGCACACGCGACGGAAGCTTAAAAAATGGAGTAACTTCTCCCGTTTTCCCAACATTTCCCTTCACTACTCTGCTCCTATTGATTGTAGCGTGATGAAAAGTATACTATAACCTGCCCAGGAGTATGAAGAATAATTGTACCAGGAATAATTGTATAAGGAACATACAGACAGACAGACAGACAGACAGACAGACAGACAGGCAGACAGACAGACAAAAATTTTACTGATTGCATTTTTGGCATCAGTATCGATCACTAATCACCCCCTGATAGTTATTTTGAAAATATATTTCATGTACAGAATTAACCTCTCTACAGATTTATTATAAGTATAGATAATATATTTAGGTATAGTAAAGGTATCATAAAAATGTCGAGTACCAATTCGTTACTAATTATGACATCGCTGATATAAAAAAATGATGTTGCTATTTTTGGCTGAATGTGATTAAAGGGTCCTGCTGTCTCTTTTACTCTGCCTACCTGGGATTATGGGCGTGACGTTATGTATGTATGTATGTATGTATGTTGCTAACGAAACTAAGTACGACAAAATGAAACAAGACAATAACTAGGCCGCAAACTGATTCCTTCGCGTTAACCGTAAGACATTTCAACAAATAGCCAGCCCAAAGTCAGTATTAAGTAAACAGAGCTGTTGAAGAATAGCTTAGCTTGATTACAGCGCTTTTTGCGCTCACTCGCTCCATAATACAGCTCCGGCTAAATCCAAATTACTCGAATTTATCACGAGCGCAGAATTCGTACAAATAACAATTGGGTGCATCGCATTTTGGACCCAAGGCGTAGATATTACGGGTGAATACTGTGTGAATTTAAGTTGGGAAGTTAAGCTATATTCAGTGGATATATTCTAACAATTTACGACTGCACCGATATGGATAAACATAATTGGGCCGAAATAGGAGACAACTGGACAGATATTCGCCTCTTTATTACATAAGCCTGTTATGTATTTATATATTAATATATATAAATGGTTATGTACTTATATATTAATATATATGGTCATCCTGTAGTCGGAATACGATTGTTATTAATGTAATTTAAAAAAAATGATAATAGACTCCGACTTTGATATTATCACATATCACATGTTTAATTATCAATTTCAATATAATTATTCATATATTTTCGTTTGGCTACATAGTTCATAGAGTTAATCATACACAAAATTAAACAAACATTAACTGACCCGTTGGTCCAGTGGTCAGAAACCCCGGCCACGAAACTAAAGGTCGCGGTTTCAAACCCTGCTAGGGGAAAATGTTTCGTGTGATGAACATGGACATTTGTACTCAAGTCATGGATGTTTATAAACATATTAAAGTACACATATCTGTTCACCTAGTATGCATAGTATAGCATCATTGACTGCTTCGTTGGTCTAGTGGTAGCATACGCCGCCTAAGGACCTGGGTTCAAATCCCGGGTCGGGTATTTCGATATTGAAATTACTCAGTAACAGTCCGGAGTCAGGAAGTTGGCGGTTAAATCACCCCCGTGCCTCGAAAAGCACGTTAAGCCGTTGGTCCTGCGTCTGACCTCTCGGTCATGTCGAATAGCCGTCTCACTGGACTATGAGAGTGAAGGAATAGAGAGTGCACCTGTGTTTGCGCAAACACTTGTGCACTATAATATCTCCTGCGCAGTCTAGAGAATTTATTTATTTATTTAAAAGAGAATACACAGTTAGAATATACAGTTATGTGTGTGTGTAATTTCCTGGTGAATTTCAAGTCCGTATAGATCAAATTCCGGTGGGCAGAGTTACGAGAAAATTCTAGTACCTAGAGAAATATTGCTAGATTGGCCATTAGTTTCATACACAATCTAGGTACAACATATTATGGCCAACGTATGTATTTTGAATAAAACTACCTCTAATCGCGACCACTTTTACAGAGACCAGAGACGTATTGCGTCATTTGAAAAAAAAACTATCGTTTAATATTCATGAAGTGATAAATCTATTTTTTTTTTAAATAAACAAGAGTCTTCACAATCCGAGGTCGAGTCGGGTGCGGACTGCATCTGAATAAGATATGCATTGTTGGCATGCATTGATTGCAAGTCTTGATTGATTTACGACTGTCTATATGTCACAACTAGATATTTATGCTGATATTTAGATCTGATATTGCTTCGTGAAGCATTTCTGAGACAAGACATATATATACATTTATTGATTTATTTATTTATTAAGTCTCACTTACGACACATACATTAAGCATTTACAGTAGTACACTATAATATATATATATATATATATATATATATATACATGTACATCAGAACAATATATATATATATATATTGTTCTGATGTACATGTCAATTATAAGCGAGCACAACATTGGTAACATACGGTTGAAGTTAAAATAATTAAACTACAGACAAAAAACAAAAAAGAAAGATTAAAATAACATTTCTGGTAATAAAGCTAGAAGCAATGTATGTAGCAATATCATCTTCCTAGCGTTATGTCCCGTGTTTAGACGGGGTCCGCTTAGACCATGATCCAGGATTTAGCAAATCTGGTAATTAGATTGAAGCGACTGCCGATCTGACCTTCGTAACCCTAAGATAGGGGAACCAGACAATTTTTGGATCATGGTTACAAATCCAAAGTTGTTTGAATTTGTAGGTTTCATCACGATGTTTTCCCTCACCGCCGAGCTAGTAGTATAAATACGTACATAGATTTGAAAAATCCAGAGGTACGTGCCGGGTTTGAACCCGCACTCCTCGGTTAAGAGGCGCGTGCCTTACCATTGGGCTACCACCGCTCTACCTACCACCACCTTCTGGTAATCCAAACCTACGTGCAAATTATTACTCTTCACTGCACTGCAAGGCGTGGTGCAAAATACACAATAAACATAATTGCACGTCCATAATTAACGTACCTATAACTATAACTTCTTTAGAAGGGTTTGTATAAACACTATATCCAGCTTTCAGTCTTCTAGCTAATTCTACCACCTTGGTGGTACACACTATCGCGTATAAGACACTCAAGAGTATGAAAAAATATAAATTACACATTACATTAAAAAGAAGACCTCTTAACAAACCAGTAAATCATTACGCTTAATTTTTCTTTTTCTTTTTATCATGCTCATTTTCACAATTTAATTCTGGGACTTAAAAAGAATGTGCCAACTGTGTTTCTTGCCTAGCATGTCGTAAAAAGCAACTAATGGTATATCGGGTTTTGGGTATGTGATTGTGTAGGCGACAAGCTAGCCACTTGTTTCACAATTTTCCATCTAACCCAGGCTAGTTTTATTTTTGGCTGAATGTGGTTAAAGGGGACTGCTGTTCCTTTGACTCTGCCTACCCCTTCGGTGCACATACTATCACAACCATAAACATAAATTAATAAACATGAATATGATCATCATCATAAATTCACACAGCATCAAATCGAATAGAGAAGGAGCGAATCAAATTAATATATCATAAATCTCCCGAGGCTGGCGTCAAGGTTTTAATTAAAAAAAATGTCATGTCGCCGAGCCGGCCGTATTTCAAGTTTTGAGCGGGCGTTTGAGGCGACAAGAGCCCTGAGTTGGGCAAATGTGACGCCCTACACACAAAACTGCAGGCCGCCTCTCGACAGGGCTACCCGAAACAGATGGCATTTAAAATGTTACTAGTTACTAACTTATAACATACTGACTTGTAGTTATAGCGATAGGCATCTTTGGCTAGTGGTATGTTTTTTTCTTGGATCCTTCACTCCTTAGGGCTTGGAAAAAAAATCCCTTTCATATATATTATGTCTGCTTTTCTTTTCCTGCTGTATATTACAGTTATATACAACGATTTTGATAGATTAACGAAAGGAGCAGATTTTTTAAAACCTTGTGCTTTAATAAATAGCAGCGCCCCGCGGTTTTCCCGCGTAGTTCCCGTTTCCGTGGGAATACGGGGATAAATTATAGCCTATGTTACTCGCTGATAACGTAGCTTCCCATTGGTGAAAGAATTTTTTAAATCGGTCCAGTAGTTTCATAATCAAATCTTTCCTATTTATAATATTAGTATAGATTAAAAATGTTCAAAGTAAGTATTGCCTATCATTGTATGATCAGGTCACAGGTTCAGGTCGACCCTAATGATAAATCATAACTTTTAGATTTCTGTATTCGCGTCCATTATCGTTTTCTACATTTAAGCCCATCACCCTTGATCTCATGGTTTAACCTTACATCGTTAGGGCATACCGAGGAATGCGTCATATGTGCGTTGAATAAGAATATTTCATTTCATACAAATTTCAAATTCCAATTATTACAGCTCCAGTGTCTATCGGAATTGCTCTCAAAGCGTGGCGATTGTAATTTCGGCAGTAACATCGAAATGTGAGCTTACAGTCTTTGAGAATATTAAATACCATTTAATTGCCTTTGAAAAGTATCAAATTCAGACCAAGATTAATATCATGCTCAAAGTAAATTACTTGCATAAATTATTATTTACTTCGACATCGATTGAACTAAAGACATACTTATAATATAACGTAGTACAATATCAGTCTGCAAGACTACTACGTCAATATATAATTATTTATAGAGAAATATATTTCTACTTGATTGCCTATCGAATAAGGTTGCACGTAAATATTCTGTAAACATCATATTAAAATTTGATTGTTTGAAAAGAAAGGGTAATCTTAAAGGCAAATTCATTTCTACAAATTGATAACAATAACAGATGAATGTAGAAATCGGACTAAAAGATCATAGACTAACGAATTTACACAGTATAAATTACACATGGAAAATATCACCTGTTTCAAAGAGCAATTTCAAAATGCGATTTCGATTCGTATTCAAGATCTTATTTAAATATGAATAAATCGCTTTCTATAAAAGCATATTAGTGTTAACATCACGATTACTATTTAAGGCCTTTATCATGTGATAAAACTCACAACCATCTATGTAGATAGTTGTGAGTTTGACGAGTGCATAACGAAAACGCCGCGCATCGCATGTGATCAATAGATAATAGCACTAGGAAGACGGTGAATCAGTTTTTACAGAAGCCAAGATTTTTTGATGGTGCATCATGCTCCGTCATATATGGCGGTTAGTATTACTGGGATGCTAAGGCCAGTCGAAATCTTCTCTCCAGCCAAGAGGGATGTGACCAGTATACAAACCATCACGGTGCGATCCCCGAAGAGATAGGCAAAATCGGCTGGGTCTAACACAGCTAAAATTGTGCTGATCACAGCTGGATTGCTAGACCGAGCATTGCAATCGACAACGACTGGCCCGTTGGTCGAGTGGTCAGAGACCTTGGCCACGAAACCGGTGTTCGCGGGTTCGAATCCCGCTAGGGGCAAATGTTTCGTGTGATGAACATGGACATTTGTAAACGTATTTAATTATGTCTATCCGTTCACCTAGTATCCATAGGACCAGCTAATAGATTCGTTTGGAACTAGGGAATTGGTGTGTTAGTCTGCATAATTTATTTATTTTAATCCCAACAACCAACATCTCCACCGTCCTAAATATGACCCATTGTGCTCCAGTCCCACAAAACAGACATTCGTGTAAACATAACTGTGTTCACACGCGTCGCAGCCCTGCGGCTGCGGGCGGAACTATTTGCAGATGTGAGGATTTCCCTTTGAGCCCACGTGTAATATACGTCGACGCTTAGCAACTGTAATTGCTTTTTTTAGTGTTCCGCACTCGAGACACTTGGGAGAACGGTGGTGGTTGTATGGTAAGGACACCGAAAGAAAATAACATCCTATGTTATTTTATGGACACAAAGACATTTGCAATACGTTACTAAAATAAACTCTTACTAATAATATAAATACGAACGCCACCCTACCTATCTTCCACCAAAACTACTTAATTGAAGGCAGTACCTGATGCGCCTAAGGTCTCAATCCTGTAAAAGACACTTAATTGTCGGAAAAAAATTGTAGATCCTGCGGGATGCGAGTCCTTTGTACCAGATCGGATTTAACGCGAATAATAGAATAGAATATTGCTTATTCGTCAAATTAAAGGTACATGTTCCTGAGTGTATACTTACTAGCTACTTATAGATTATTACAGTTTGCATGTAATTACATTGGGGGTATAGTTCATATCCGAGTACCGGTCCTTGGAAGACGATCATTTGTAATTTAACGCGGATAACGTCGCAGGAAAAAGCTTAGATATAGACAATTACCGATATAGGATGTTCTAATCTCTATCAATACATATGAGTCAAAACTCACTTTCACATATGGTATCACTAGGATTTTAATACATAAAAAAAAAAAAAATTCAGTCGAATTGAGAACCTCCTCCTTTTTTTTGAAGTCGGTTAAAAACAAATAACGACACAACGACAAAGTTGTTCTTAGACAGCGTTCCTGTGTACAGCGAAACTCGTCCTGCAAAATTCACATTTCAGTTCAATCAGCGTTTGCAAAACCAGAATTGTATTAACGACTCTAACACTTTTGTAATAAAGTAGAGAATCACAAAACAATCCCTCATCTCAAATACAGGTAAACTTGAGATAATGAGTTTTCCAAGCTCGCGAGTCAATAAAGAAATCTCTCACGATCGCTACCATTTAATACGGTCTCTCTTTGAATTCCCGACGTGTTGTTTGTCCAATAAAATTAATAAATAACATGTGTAAAGGTTTCTTTGAAAAGTCTTTGTTTTACTTAGTAATTGTTGGCATTATGTTCGGTTCCTAATCGGAATCTGTTTGGATGAATTATCTTTGATTTGGCAATTCTGGTTATTACATTAAATCAACTGACCGGCATCTGGCCTGATAAAGAGTAACTGGATTTTGGCGATATTTCCATAGTATATCCATTAGTCCCATGTTGGCCTGGGACTTGGCCCATGTTGATCTGGGACAAAAAAAAAGAATGTGCCAACTGTGGTTCTTGCCTAGCATTTCGTAAATGGCAACTAATGGTTTACAGGCTTTTAGGTATGTTTGACTGAGTAGGCGACGAGCTAGCCACTTGTCACTCCTTTTTCACAGCTTTCCATCCAACCCAGCCCACTGTCCCATGTTGGTCTGGGACTTAAAAAGAATATGCCAACTGTGGTTCTTGTCTAATGGTATATTGGGTTTTGGGTGTGTGATTATGTAGGCGACAGGTTAGACGCTTGTCACTACTTTTTCACTTGATGTTATGTATGTATGTATGTATTCTGTAGTACCTATAGATACATAGGTTCTTACAAAATTAAAATCTGATAGATTCGTGCTGCTTTTACAAGTACTTTGCGTACAAACTTTACACCTTCAACAAACATATTTTACATCTTTAAACGCTATAAAAAATCGACCAGAAAATATTATATTTACTTAAAACTGTTTCTTTCTGTACAGGCAAAAGATGTACATAATTGAACAAAACAAACAAAGAACATAATGGTTCCTATTCCATAGCAATAATGTTTATAATGTTCAATTACTTTCGTTGTTGACTACACCTACGTAGGCGGTCCTTTCGGTTTTCTATCCCGATTCTTAGAATTACAAAACCGTAATAAAATGCTAAAATTCTTAGGATTGAGCTGAAATAAGCTGATAATAATATTATACAAGCGTCTGTCTATTATTTCGTCTGTGTAAAATAAGATAAAAATAACTTCAAAATTTAATCTAGTTTGATTCAAAACCTAAAACAAACACAAAGTGTGGTCGAAATTAGCAAGTTATATATATATATATAATCTGTTCTAAGATTTAAAGTTGAAGCTTTAATATTACAGAACACAAAATAAATTTGAATATTTTATTATTAATAGGTTCTTGTCATATTTTTGTATTGGGTAAGATAATATATTTCAAATTTTAGGAATAAAATTTAATTATACGTCTTTTCATATATTTTTTCACAGTGTTAACATCTAATAAAATATATTAAACATTTCCAAAACCAACAGAAACCTACTTCAATTTCTACAGTCACTTTGAATGGGGTATTTAAAACATACTAGCGAACTTTACGCTAATTCCAACGGCCATTGAAAGAAGTTGAAAGCTATTTTAAATGATTCTTGAAAATTCAAATGATTCTTGAACTTGTGGAACGAATGGTTTTCCATTTTTGAATTTAAATCCGTAATGGCTTACTGTAAATCTAGTGGAAATATTTAAAAAAGATTCAATATCAGATATTTAAGCAAAATACGACGATAAAGTCTCAGAAATAATATATACTAACTTCATCCGGGTACATAGTAACATTTTATCCCGTTGATCCCGTTCTTGGGCCTCTAACCTATAACACTACCTACATTTGTATAAACAAACATTAGGTTTTCTTTTTTTTCAAACAAACTTCACGATCCCGTAATTCCGTACAAAGTGGTCCTGACAATTACAAACACAAAAAAAATATTTAATTTGGTGCGTTCTAGAGTTATGCGAATCGTCGAAATGTATGCATTTCGACGATTCGTTTTTATTTATATAGATAGATGTAAGGTGGTTTGAAGTTCTTTTTTATTAATTTACAAACAGCTGTTAAAGTTCTATTAATCAATTTAGATTAGTGCACCATTATCTTCCGAACCTTATTTCCCGTGCTTAGACAGGGTCCGCTTAGACCATGATCCAGGATTTAGCAAGTGGTAATTACATTGAAGCAACTGCCGATCTGACCTTTGTTACCCTAAGATAGGGGAACCAGACAATTTTTGGATCATGGTTAGGTTAGTATACAGAATTGTTTGAATTTGCAGGTTTCATCACGATATTTTCCCTCACCGTTGAGCTAGTAGTATAAATACTTACATAGATTTGAAAAATCTAGAGGTACATGCCCGGGTTTGAACCTGCAGTCCTCGATTAAGAAGCGCGTGTCCTTACCATTGAGCTACCACCGCTCATATCAATGTTGATTAGTACACCAAAACATATTATTCTACTGTTATTTCTTCAATTCGTAGAAAATACTCTTTCCGTAGCAGCCAGTTAAAAACGCTATCGTATTAAAGTAAATTGTCCACGCGACATGTCGCTCAACACTATGCACGCCAGTTTAATAATTGTATAACTACAACACTTCAAAGCACTTTAAAACACAACATTGCACCAGTTGGAGGTTTCCTGGAGGTTTCCGGAATGGTAGAGGATGCACGGATCAAGTTTTCTCTCTTCGCAACATCGTGGAGAAGCATCTGGCCAAAAGTCAGAGGGTTTTTTGCGGTTTTGTGGATATGGAGAAGGCCTTTGACAGGGTTGTACGAAAGGACCTTTGGGACATATTGCCGAGATATGGGATTGATGGAGCATTGCTTCGTGCTGCGCAGTCCACCTATGTGGGATGTACGGCATGCGTGCAAGTGGAGGGCAGCCTGTCACCCTGGTTTGACGTCAATATTGGTGTCAGACAAGGATGCGTGCTGTCTGCTCTGCTGTTTATCCTATATCTCGACCATTGTCTCCAGAGGATTAGATCTATGAATGTTGGAGTGCGTATGGGTGACCTGGTTGTGAACTGCCTGCTTTACGCGGACGATGCCGTACTTCTAGCAGAGTCGGCATCGGATCTGCAGCAACTAGTCACAACATTGAAAGATGATTGCAAGGAGAGAGGCTTACATTTGAATGCGAAGAAAACAAAGATTATGGTGTTTGAAAGAGATGAAACCAGAACGGATACAAGGATAACGGTTGACGATGTAGTGCTGGAACAGGTGAATGAAATTGTATATCTAGGATCTGCATTTAGTAGAGATGGAAGGTACTCCGCTGATATAGAAAGAAGAGTGAATGCAGGGAATAGGGTGAATGGAGCGTTAGGAAAACTTTTAGGCAGCAAAATCTTAAGCCAGAAGGCCCAGCTCGCCATACACAATGCGGTGCTGATTCCTACGCTAACATATGGAAGCGAGAGTTGGGTATGGCAGAAAGAGCATGAAAGTAGAATAAACGCGGTCGAGATGCGTGCGCTGCGGAAAATCTGCGGTGTATCGCTCACAGACTGCGTTCGGAATGATGATGTAAGAAAGAGAGTTGGTCTGAAGGACAGCGTCGGAGTCAAGGTAAGAAGAGGCATGCTCCGGTGGTTCGGACATGTGGAAAGAATGGATGACGAAAGATTGACTAAACAGATATACAATGCGAATGTGGAAGGATGTAGGAGCCGCGGAAGGCCCAGGCTCACCTACCACGACCAGATTGGTCGTGTATTAAAAGAAGGTGATGTTAGGAGTCATAAAAATCGTAGAGCCTGTATGAAAAGGATTATGAATGTTGAAGAGGCGAGTGAGGTGTGTAAGGATCGTGCCATATGGCGTTCGGTTCTCTCTGCCTACCCCGCTAGGGAAGTGGCGTGAAGTTTAGTTAGTTAGTTAGTTATTGCACCAATTGTTCATTTTGGTCCGTTAGTCGCATAGTCCCATGTCGGTATGGGACTTAAAAAGAATGTGCCAAGTATGTTTCTTGCTTATTGCATTGTATAAGGCAACTAATAGCGTATGAGGTACGGTTTGTGATTGTGTTTTCACCGTACTTATCACTTGTTAAAAGAAGTAATTTTTCACAAAATTACATCTAGTCTGTCAAACGTGATTACATAAACAGAGCGATCATAAAGCAATATTTAACTCAATACGTCCACCTACCCAATCACTGCTTATGAAATGAAATTATCTTTATTTACGTAGACTCAAATAAGCACTTATAAATCGTCAGTACACACAAATGAAAATAAAAATTTACCACCGGATTCGGAAAGTAGCTTCTACCGAGAAGAACCGGCAAGAAACTCGATAGTTACTCTTTTCATCGCCTAATTTACAATAAGTATCATTAACAATTATCGTATTTTTAAGCTACTAGTTACACTACAAGCTATACAAATCTAAAAAAAGTTAATATGTATAATAGCAATTACAAATATTTGTCACTTAAAAAATCTTCTATAGTATAATCATTGAGCTATTATTACTATGTATAGAGAAGCTATGTCAAACAAAAATATTATATTCTTTTTTCATTGCAGTGGATTGAGTTTTACACGTTTTTAACACGTAAGAGGACATTTTGCTTTGTTATTGTCACGTAAGCACGCGTGTGAACGCCGTGAACGTAGGCGAGTGACTAAACGAGTTGTTGCCGATCGGCAACAACGCACGGCGCAAAAATCTTGTTCGCGGCGTCGGTTCCATACGCTAGTAATAATAGTTCAATGAGTATAATAAGCCTTTCTCATAAGATGATCTTTAATGTGTAATTTAAATCTATGCATAGGCAGTTCAATTATATTGCCTGGTAGTTTGTTAAATAATTTTATACTTAACCCCTAAATTAACTACTTAAGTTTCGTACATAATCTCTTGTTGAAAAAAACGCACTAAAATATGACACTCGTTGCTTAATGTTCCGATTTTTAACTGGTCTTCATGAATACAGATGTAGAAAAAAGCCTACCCTTAACAAAGTGTCTACGTTACGAGCTAATAGGTGTTTCCGAAAACGTTCGCCTCCTCCCAACTCTTCCTTATAGAAAATTTCAGGAGCGTAATTCTTTGACGCCGCGTGTGGAACACGACTTTTGTGACAAATGCGGCAAGCGTGCGCCGGCTTCCACTGAGACATCGATGCAGCCTTCTGATCATGTTTACTGCAAAAGTTTCCCAACATACAAACTTGACTGGCCAGTTGATCGAGTGGTCAGAGCCTGGTCACAAAACGAAGGGTCGCGGTTTCGAATACCGCTAGGGGCAAATGTATCGTGTGATGAACATGGACATTTGTACTCGAGTCATAGATGTTTATAAACGTATTTAAGTAGGTTTATCCTTTCTCCTAGTACCCATAGTACAAGAATAAGCTTAGTTTGGAACTAGTAATGGTGTGTCAGTCTGGACAATTTATTTATTTATTATATCATAACGCCTGCAATCTCCAAAGGGTTATAGGAGTAGTAATTTCTTTGACTTGCTCCTTGAATTTGACTGGCTCGATGGCTTATGCAGTAGTGACCCTGCCCCATGCGCCAAGAGTTGTGGGTTCGATCCCCACCCAGGACAAACATTCGTATGATGAATACTTGAATGTTTGTTCTGTGTCTGGGTGTTATTATTGAATATTTAAGTTTATATTTGTAATACCACTATTGATTCTGATATCCTTAACACAAGTGCTTAAGCTACTTACCTCGAAGTCAGATCAATGTATGTGATGTAGTCTGATATTTATTTATTTCTTACAACCACTTTTAGCTATAATCAAATTTGAGCTGGGTTAGATGGAAAAATGCGAACAACATAATCACAAACTCGACACGCAATACGCTATTAGTTACCTTTCAACATTGATAGACTTCACCGATTGCGATGAAATTTGGCACATCTAGAGTTTGAATACTGAGAAAGGACACATTTAACTTTATATTCTGGAAAAAATAATAGATCCCACAAGACACGTAAATAATGATATAAATGGATATTAGACCAAATTTCACGCGAGAATAGCTATAGAAAAAAGCTAGAAGCAATGTATGTAGCAATATCATCTTCCTAGCGTTATGTCCCGTGCTTAGACGGGGTCCGCTTAGACCATGATCCAGGATTTAGCGAGTCTGGTAATTACATTGAAGCGACTGCCGATATGACCTTCGTAACCCTAAGATAGGGGAACCAGACAATTTTTGAATCATGGTTACAAATCCAAAGTTGTTTAAATTTGCAGGTTTCATCACGATGTTTTCCTTCACCGTCGAGCTAGTGGTATAAATACGTACATAAACTTGAAAAATCCAGAGGTACGTGCCCGGGTTTGAACCCGCACACCTCGGTTAAGAGGCGCGTGTCCTTACCATTGAGCTACCACCGCTCCCGCACCGCATACAATGTATGTAGCAATATATTATACTAATATTTCGTTCAGTGCCGACTACGGCAGTAATAACTAAGGCATCAATTCAGTCCGTTTGTTTATTGATTTCCATTATTTCTGGTATGGGGCAATCAATATCTTAGTGGCCACCGGCGCTTAAATAACAATACGTATAGTTACGTGTTCCTATCGAACGGGCATTAATAGTGTTCTATTCCATACATCTAACAAGGAATTAAGGATATTGAATAAACCTTATCATAAATCATCACTTATCCAATATCGAAGAGGTGCCTACTATCTGAATTGTTCAATCAATTATTTTGTTATATAATAATGAACGTATTAACACTTACAATGAATTGGTGGAGTACACGAGAAATCGATTTGGAATGAATGCTAGAAGCAGAATTAACATTGGCGACGAGAATAACCTCGTCACCGCGTTGTGGAATATATAGCGTATAACCAACGCCATCTATTGACACGGTAATTGGAACTAATGTCGTTAAGACGGTTACTTTGTAGACGTATGCGTATAAATGACGCTTCAAAACAAAGTCACTTTTGGCACTTGTTATATTAATTAGGACATTGAGTTTACACTTTAACGACTCGTCGTGTAATCTTGCAAGGGGAATTGTTAAAGCCATCAATACACAATAACAATATTAACTGCATCAGCACAAGTGGCCAATAGATACAAGGTTTACAAAATCCGGTGGAAACTGGAGCTCTTCAAATGCAATTTTAATCTAACGAATATTTCCAGTTCTGCTCTGGTCTTTTTGCTCATGAAACGGCTTAATTTAATCTAGCAAATCCATAAAATGATGGACTATATCACTGACGTTGCTACGATGACATAGCTTTCGAAAATTCACCTGAGCCTAAGTACACTATATTATTTATAGTGCAGTATAAGTATATTTCTTGCAGATATCATTACCTCAGCCATTGATGTAATGGAATGATGACTGTACTATTCAATCAATAGCTATTTTAAAAGAAAATACTCGTCAATATTATTTATAGTCGGGCATGTAACTTTCAAAATTCAATAGCCCACTGGGTGACTTCGGCGCCAACGTTGGCGTAACTTGTTTGAACAAATATTTGCGAACGTGCCGTGTGTGGGTAGACATATGCATGGGTGGGAGGTGTATTGACGAGTCCCAAAAAGCAACTTGGTTAACAGTTTAATTTATGCGAACTTACATGATTGTACTGAAAGTGAAAGTATTTTTTCCGATCAAGTTATTGTGCGCCCACGGACCAAGCTCCAACTATCTATTTTGGTTTATTATGTCTCCATATTTTTACTACGTCCGTTAGATATGTCCCCGACGGGACGTAACTATATATATATCTAACGGACGACTTAACTTATCGTCCCCTAGTCGGGGTCCGCTTAGACCAAATTTTGCGAGTCTGGTAATTACATTGAAGTGCCTGCCGATCTGACCTTCGTTTATGGGATGCATAATAGAGGAACCAAACACTTCTTATCAGGTTACACATCCATACACATAGATGTTTGAGAGTGCAGATTGCATGACTATCCTCCTCTCACCGCCGACCAGGTGGTATAAATCGGTACAGATTTGAAAAACTAAGGGGCACGGAACGAAAATTCTGTCACATTCTAGGGACCCGGGTTTGAATCAACATCCCTCGCATGGGAAGCGTGTCCTAACCATTAAGCTACCACCGCTCGTGCATAGCTTAAACAGCCTATACATCAACGATGACGCCGCATTCCGTCCCGAGACAGTTATGACAAAACCAATTTCACGCTCGGCACCCACTAATGTACACTCGCAATTCGGGCTCATTATTAGCCGTGGGCGATCTCTGGAACCGGTGGGTGGGCCAAACTAACACTTATTTACTCATAAAACGCGATACACTTTATTTTGTACGACATGTGTAACATTAGGGTTGGATTAAAAGCGGTATCACCCACTCGGAGGAAACGTTGTATGTAGCGGCTCTGAAGCTGCAGATTTTGTTCGGTGACTGAGTTTACTGCAAACCCAAACTGACCAGATGGGGAATGTATGTGATATTATCTGATATTTATTTACTTATTATTTCGCCAGCGTGGTAAATAAATATCAGACTACATCACATACATTGATCTGATTCCGAGGTAAGCAGCTTAAGCACTTGTGTTGCGGATATCAGAATCCACAGTGGTATTACAAATATATACTTAAATATTGGATATTAACACCCAGACACAGAACAAACACAAGTATTCATCACGAATGTTTGTCCTGGGTGGGAATCGAACCCACAACTTTTGGCGCATGGGGCAGGGTCACTACCTAACCATGCAAATAACTATAGATGTGTAACCATGATCCAATATGTCCAATCCCCTAAAGGATTACGAAGTTCAGGCATCAACTACAATGTAACAATTACTCTATCTGAATACCGAATATTAACTATCCTATAAGTCAAGCAAGTATTCTTATTTTCAGTACACATTGCGAATCAAATATAAGTGCAGATGTATTGTTTTTGCTTTTGATCAAAGTCTACAATATAAAAGGGACAAAGAAAGAAAAAAAAAGGTAAAATATAACCATCGTGAAATGTTGTTGACCAATTAGCACTGCGAGGCACGATCCGAGAGTCGGGAATAAACTGGGCTGTGTATTGTTTCCCGCATCAGGTCAAGGTAACGTTTATTATCAGTTATGGAGGTCATTCCATTCCGATACCGTCTGCATTCTGCGCTTGCAAATCGATATCGTTATCACGTTTTTGTTCGATATAGCGGTAGGCATTCATCACACAAATGTTTGTTCTGGGTGGGGAACGAATCCACAACTCTTGGCGCGTATGACAATGTCACTAATGAATGCGCTATCGAATTAGAAAAACAATTAATGTCAAAATAATCATTTATTACTTATCGTTTAAGAAAGTATACATATTTTCTATTTATCCTCGGGTGCAGATAAAATGTAAGCTGCATATTTTATCTGCACACGAGGTCCCACCTCTCATTTAAAAAATATTTTTATCCTTATATATCTTTTTTTTTTTTATCTAACCATACGATGTGATATGTCTATGATTAATCCATAATGATTAATTCATAGGATTAATTAATCCGTAATTAATCCATAGGATTAATCATTTTAATGCAAACAATTTAATACGGTGTCACTGAAAATCAGCGTCATGTCGCTCTGTCGTCATGGCAAATGTTGAGTGGCAACACTTTTGGGCTGCACATCTTACCTTATAATTGATATTAAGTGGAATTATTGTTTGATTTTGTTATACTAGGTTAAGTATTGTTATACTAGGTTAAGTATTGCACCAAACAAATTTTAATATCTTTCTTTTCTTTCTTTCTTCTACAACACCCTTTAGCCAAGATTGTATTCGAGTTGGGTTCGACGGAAGATCTTTTCCCATGTTTTTGTGGGTGCCCCCAATAGCTGAGGCCCACTCGGCCATCAACTGTACCTAATGGAGTGCCCCACTTTCTCTTTTCGTGTATCACATCAATCATTTCGAACAATATTGCCAAATGTAAACCATTCATCCTTTCCGTGCTAAATGTGAAAGTTATTGTTGCTAATAAATATGCCTGTTCCTTTCAATTTGCGATTCGGTTAATGACAATTAACTGCCACGCAAAGTTTATTTCTGCCAATAATTTTTTTTTCAAACAGATTAAATTTAATATTATGTATGGATTTTTCGGAAAATTAATTAGTCCCATGTTGGTCTGGGACTTGGAGCATGTTGATTCTAGGACAAAAAAAAAGAATGTGCCAACTGTGGTTCTTGCCTAGCATGTCGTAAAAGGCGACTAATGGTATATCGGGTTTTGGGTGTGTGATTGTGTAGGCGACAGGTTAGCCGCTTGTCACTGCTTTTTCACAATTTTCCATCTAACTCAGCCCGGCTTTATTTTTGTCTGAATGTGGTTGAAGGGGCATGCTGCCCCTTTGACTCTGTCTACCCCTTCGAGGATTATGGGTGTGATGTTATGTGAATTAGGGTAAAATGAAAAATTGAGAAAAAGTAGTGACCAGTGGGCTAACCACTGGTTATCACTGGTTATCTAACACGTCCCAGACACAGGTCTGGGACGTGTTAGAGATAGCACGTAGCACGTATAAACTCTGTGCCTTTGCAGAGTTTATACGTTAAGTGCCATTTTAACGACACTGTCTTGAGAAAATGTCGGTTAATTCTATTGTTTGCTATTTTACCTACTTAGGTATAACATTTACCAGCATAAAACTAATGGAAACGTGACACATTATTTCTCACACAAATCCGAATATAACATGAAACATAAATTTACACATAACACAATTTGGGTACTAAAATACATTTTCTTAATAAAAGCAAGCTATACAATCGTGAACAAATCTCCGAAGCTCTTTGTGTTGTACCATTAGCCTGGCGCCATTTTAATGGTAGTGCCCCAACATTTGAAGGTACCTATTATACTTAATCATAACCAAATCTGAAAACCAGCAAATGGAGTGGCCTACTCGCCTTTAGCCTCGTCACCGTTTTCAATGGCACATCAATCATTGCTTAAGCATCTCTAAACAATATGACTAGAATAAAGTTCATCAATCTACCATTGACTCGAGATAACCAAGAATGTCAGTCATCAAGTATAAATTCAAAACACAGTGCAAGGCTCCGATTTTGCGTCAAACGCAACTGGTTTATTCGACTATCGCTTAGGGGGCCAAACCCGCATAGGGTCCCCACACAAACGGTTGTTGGGACTGGCATTTGTCCCAGATCTGCGTGTTTGTATTACCTTCGTTGATTCTGATTTCTGTAATACAAATCAGAAGGACTATTAATTAAAGTAGTATAATTAGTATGTTCAATTTCGAAATAAGGTATTTACTTATGTTACACCTTGATTATAACAAAATTGTAACGAATGGGAATTTAAGCATTTTAAAAAGTAACTATCGATTTTTCTCGGTTAGCCTTCAACCTTTCTTTTAGCAATATTCTCATGAACAAACCATTTATGACTTTGGTATCAAAGTACTATTTGGTATCAAAGTACTATAATCCAAGAAAATAGACCTTTAAATACAAATTTTGAGGTAAATACTTGAATTTTTTATATAAGTTACTTTGAAAGATTTAAAAACGAACTGTGAAAGTTTTTTGTAAAATCACTCCCGTAAACATTTGAAAAAAAATGTGTTCGTTTTTAAAACTTTGGGGAAACGGTAAGTACCTACTAGAAAAAAAAGGTCTAAATAAAAGTTGTAGAGCATGAGATTGATCGGGGGTGGTTTTACAAAAACCTTTCACAGTTGGTTTTTAAATATTTCAAAGTAACAGACTTTCAGTCTACTAGATATATTTAGACAGTTAAATTTAACTTCAGAATTAATCAGTAATACAGCTGATTATAGCAAATTTCTATCTAGTTACACAAAATATATTGCAAACACAATAAAGCGGCACGCGTTGTTAATATTTCTTTTACAATTTTATTGGCTATGGTAAATATTTACTCCCTGCGTCATAGCGTTATTAAACATATATAACATTATGCCGAATAAAATTCAAGGCTTAATCTCAATATTAAACCCAAGTAAGGTGTAAAAGACTGTAAATGATCCATAACCATCGCCCGAAGTCGGAGCTTCGTGAGTTTTAATAAAGTTTCTGTAGGTATCCGCGGTTTAACCCGTGTTTATGGTTAATGTTATATACTTACAGCCTTCCTCGATAAATTAACTAATACAATACAAAAAGATTAGTTTTATTCAGACCAGTTTTTTTTTTTGAGTTCAACTTTCACGCTAATGTCATGTGCAGGAGGCTTAGATGAACTTTGTTTTGTTTGCTCTAACATCATGTTCACAACATTTACTGAACTTTTAACAATGTTTTTAACATTTCCTTTTCATGAGTTCTAAAAAGCCTTCTAAAAACAAATCTAAGTGTTATAAATGAGACATGGAAAAACACCTTTAATACTTTCATGTCTGCTTTTTAGAGTAACCTTCGACTCTTTTATATGCATATTGCTTCTTGCAAGGTTGCTATGAAAAACTGCACCAACTTTTACGGCTAAGCGCAGAGAAGCAGCACTTGTTTTTCCAAAACTCTGCGCACACACAAATGCTTTTCTGCTCTCGGAAGTCGTAACGCTCTTAGCGAGCTTCGTAACGTGGCGCTACGAGCTGCTACGAAACTAGTAGCGCTACGGGCGGAGGAAGCCACGGTCGAATTATAATACATACACGTGGAAGTTGAGAGAAATGGAACGTTATTAAAATGAATGAGACGAATGCTAACGAATGAATGTGATATGACGAATGAGTGAAGGAGAGAGTTGAGAGTCTGCAATCAACGACGAACGACGTACGACGACGCTTTGTTAAATAATTTTTCAAATATTAATTCTGAAGAATACACGAAATTCGCCGATGATATCCATTTTTGCTTTTTAACCCTACACACATATCTTAGTTAGGCATTAATCATATTTTGTGTACATAAGACGTATTATGTCTGTTACATTAAAATATTATCAATAAACGTTTTTAGTGTATTTATTGAATATGTGAATTCGTATTCCATTTCCTCCTTATTTAATGCTTAATAATTGCTCTTAGCATTATACCAAAAAAGACGATTAAAAACTTAAGCTCTTTTTATTAAGAAAGAGTATAAATTTTTTCGTTGAAAACTTACGAATACAAAATCCGTACTAAATTATAAAAGTCAAAGTCAAAATATTCTATTTTATATCGGTTTTATAGAAACACTTGTAAATCGTTAAATACAGATAAAGAATTATGATTCTACCACTGGCTCGAAATGTTGCATCTACCGAGAAGAATCCGAATAATATATAATGATAATTAAAAAATAATTAATACAAAAGTCGTAAATATGACGTATATGCGTTTCTGAGGCGCTACTTCTGAGGTGAATATATATATATACACATATATTTGGTTTGAGCTTTGCCATAATCGGCTAAAAACGTCATACACTTTTCCTATTGATGAAAGTGTATTGGTATTATAATATGTCAATATTAATAAAAAGTCTATATACATAAATACCTATCGAAAATCAATAGTGACTATTTGACATATATAAAATAAAAAAAATTAAAAAAATCAGTCGAATTGAGAACCTCCTCCTTTTTTTAAGTCGGTTAAAAATAATTGTTATTGATACACTTACGTATCAAATGGTATTAAATACAGTACCTACTATTTATTTTGTTACTATTTCAAAACATCGCCATTGTATCTGCTATACTTCTATTTTATCGATAACAAGATTATCGAGAAATATACAACCCTAGTTCGGTGTGCAGTTACCGCGGTAAGTGCAATCTTGCATATGCGCAACTATAAGTCACAGTTTCGCTTATCTGAGAGAGATTTTGAGCAAGTTTTAGGAGATGCAAAGACTTTGTGGTCAGTATAAGTCATCGTAATGTTTGTAGCATTATGTCCCGTTCCAAATGGATCTATAATGGGTAAGAAAACATTTCAATCGTAGATTTTAAGAGTAAATATTCTTAAAATTTATGATAGATTACCTCTTTATGACTGATCTTTCTGACTGCCATGACATATATACATATTGTAACGAACCGATGGCGGTTTGGTATCTGTATGTACATACATACAAACATACCACTAGCTATATAGCTTGGTAAGCAATATTTACTAGTTAATATACTTTCCATCCAACCCAGCCCTCTGTCCGATGTTGGTCTGGAACTTAAAAAGAATATGCCAACTGTGGTTCTTGCCTAGCATGTCATAAAAGGCGACTAATGGTATATCGGGTTTTGGGTGTGTGATTGTGTAGGCGACGGTTAGCCGCTTGTCACTGCTGTTTCTCAATTTTCCATCTAACCCAGCCCGGCTTTTTGGCTGAATGTGGTTGAAGGGGCCTGCTGCCCTTTCAACTCTGCCTACCCCTTCGGGGATTATGGGCGTCATGTTATGTTATGTATTGTGTTATGTAATATACTGAACAAGGCCACGATATCGTAAAAACGTCCATAGATATATATTTTTTTTTAATCCGTAATTTTACTACTAAACTTCATGCTACTACCCTAGCAGGGTAGGCAGAGAGAACCGATGTTATTGTATATTGTATTTTTAGTCACAAGTATCTATCAATAATTAAATCAAATTGTTGTAGTAAAATCTTCACTCAGTGAAGTATACAACAATATAAATAAATAAATATCCGACTACATCACAATGTATTGTTGTATACTGTATTTACATTGATCTGACTCCGAAGTAAGTAGCTTAACTCTTGGCGCATGGGGCAGGGTCACTACCGAATGCGCCATCGCGCCAGTCAATATAAAATATAAATATCTGACTATATCACATACATTGATCTGAATCCAAGGAAAGTAGCTGAACCACTTGTATTACGGATATCAGAATCAACAGTGGTATTACAAATAAATACTTGAATATTGGATATTAGCACCCAGATACAGAACAGACACAAGTATTCATCATACGAATTATTGTTCGATGGTGGGGATCGAACCCACAACACTTGGCGCTCGGGCTGGGTCACTACCAAATGCGCCATCGAGTCAGTCTAGTATCAAGGTCTGTTATAAACAAAAATATTGACTATCGATATCGACCACTCGACAATAATTGAGAAGTGCGGACCACTAATTATAAGTTAGTCAATATGATCACGGACATCAAACAATGCTAACATTGGAATCTACAAAGTAATTTAGACCGTATTACTGAGTAATATAGATATAGAATAAGCTAGCTCCTGAATTGGAAAAAGTAGGGCATTATCGTTTGGTGCAAGGAAATACGGGAAATGCAGTTGTTATTAAAGGAAATTGGAAAGTTTGGCAATTAACAGTTTTAGAATTCCTTAGTTACTTGTATCCAATTTTTTTTGTGTCCTACTTTTTAGTAATTTTCCAGCTAACATGTTCCGTTCGTTTATCTGTATTATAAGTAAATGGATGGTTTTTTTTAACTTAATACTACAAAATTTGGTTTTAAAATTCACACACTGTGAGAAAATTGTGAAAATGAATAGTAGTAGAAATTAAAATACTTAATGAAAAAAATTACAAACGCACTAGTCGCCCCTACGATTTTCAAAGGTTCCCATTGATTTTTCAGGGATGCTATCATCAGATCCTGGCTTCCTTATCATGGGACCACCTCAGAAGTGAACCCTATCCAACAAAAAAAAATTTTGGAAATCCGTCAATAATTGACGGAAATATCGGTGAAAATACATTAAAAAAAATAATAATAATATACATACAGACGAATTGAGAACCTCCTCCTTTTTTGAAGTCGGTTAACTAGTGTCGAATGACTAGCTTGCAAGCTAACCTATACGATCACAAACCTAATAGTGTAGTAGTAAGTACCTAATCTACCATTAGTTGCCTTCTCGACATGTTAGACAAGGAACACGTTTAGTAAATTATTTTAAAGTCTCAATCCAAGAATATTCAACGCATCCTCACTTATATCTGTCTGTCTTATAAGTCTTCATGCCTAATCTACTGAACCGATTGCTTCTGAATTAGCAAGTTTAAACCATATTGACAAGCTCGATGGCGCATTCGGTAGTGACCCTGCCCCAATATTCGTATGATGAATACTTGTGTTTGTTTTGTGTCTGGGTGTTAATATCCAATATTTAAGTATATATTTGTAATACCACTGTTGATTCTGATATCCGTAACACAAGTGCTTAAGCTACTCCCCTCGGAGTCAGATCAATCTATGTGATGTCGTTGGATATTTATTTATTTATTTAGTTATTATATAAAAAGTACAAAAACTAATTTTCATCCCGAAGAAGTGATAAAGTTTGACCGACCCTCAAGCGAGAGAAACCACAGGAAAAGCTAGTTTGTTATTACTAAGCAGCTCCAAACTTGCACCACACTCTGTGTACAACACGCAAACCAATAATTATTATTTATTCGCTTTATAACACTCCTCGGCGATCGCTCCTTTTGCAAACGGGCTGAATTCACTTGGTGTTATTATGCAAATCGGTATTATTGCACACTCCGCCAACATTTTACTCATAAAGTAACTGCCCACTTAAATTTTACTCATAAAATGTCAGATTAGACCGCGGCAGGACGTATTTAGTGCATAGAGACATGCAGCTCTCATGCAAAACTTAATAAGTCTGTTGGTTCAAATAGCACGTACTTTTACCAAATATAGAGGTAAAGAGATCGTATCCATATCACTTGGCAAACGAAAATGCAAACATTATTTTTTGCTGCAATCCCTCAAGGGGAAGAATCCAAGGAGTAGTAAGATCCTTTAACATACATACATAACATTACATACATACATAACATCACGCCCATAATCCCCGAAGGGGTAGGCAGAGTCAAAGGGGCAGCATGCCCCTTCAACCACATTCAGCCAAAAATAAAGCCGGGCTGGGTTAGATGGAAAATTACTTTTAGATAGATATAAGCAACTTTTCTTTGGTTTAGATGTAAAATTCTTTAAAAAAACATATTTTATACTTAATAATTATTTTGTGCTACTTCTTGGTATTAACACACAATTGATACAGGTATGCAAAATAAAGTCACAAGTAAAAGCAATAAACAAAGATCCAGTGAATAGCTATCGAACCCCATGTTTTTTACATAATATATGATATCTACTATCTATTTGATTTGTTTTCTTAGATAGCAGTAGTGTATTTGGTAGGAGGGTAAGTGGATGGGTGTGCGAGTTCACTTTCTGATAAGAAACCATGGTAGTTTGGCGGATTTTGCCCGAAATTTTGTATTATGGATGCATGCTTCGTCACAAGACGATTGAGTAAAATGTTTATTAAACTTGTAATTTATCTCTAAGTAAACTCCAATTTCTTTGAGAAATAAAGATTCTTTAAACCGAAAAGTATACAATCAGAAAGTCAACATACTAGCAGATTCACTTTTAGTCGCTATTTACAAAATGATTAATTTCTTCTAAAAATATTCTACCTGTGTTCCCTACGCAGGTGGAATATTTTTAAAACCCAGAACAACATGCAACGATTGCTGTGATAAGTAACATGATCAAATTCCAAAGTAAGTACTTTCAGAACTTGAGCTATAGAAATATTCTAGATTCAATGAATTTAACACAAACCTCCAGGTTCGAGACAAATATCTGTTTCATCAATAACTGTTTATTCTGGCGTGAAGATCTACCCCATAACTCTTGCATCGAACAACATCTACTAAACCATTGCAACAATAGACCTGTCTCAAAGGACTGTTTATGTGAAAGAACCGTACATACTCGAATGGAAGAGAAACAATTTACTTGGTATAGGTATTGTAGATACTCGTATAGGAAGTTTTACACGAGCTTGCTTTTACCGATTACCACATACCATCTCACGTTAGCGCATCTCGGAAGTTGCTCAGAAGGTATTATAAACTAACTAACTAAACTTCACGCCACTTCCCTAGCGGGGTAGGCAGAGAGAACCGAACGCCATATAGCACGATCTATACACACCTCACTCGCCTCTTCAACATTCATGATCCTTTTCATACAAGCTCTACGGTTTTTATGACTCCTAACCATATAATACACAACCATATTACCTTTATATAGTCAGAATTATATAGCTATAGGAGTTCACACAAAAACATATAGACACACACTGTTTCAATACCGCTGTGTTTGCCTATAATTGTTTATGGCAATAGGCTAATAAATCTATATATGTTTTGTCCGATGTTGGTCTGGGACTTAAAAAAGAATGTGCCAACTGTGTTTTTTGCCTAGCATGTCGTAAAAGGTGACTAACAGTATATGGAGTTTTGGGTATGTGATTTTGTAGGCGACTAGCCAGCCACTTGTCACAAACTTTTCACAATGTTCCATCTAACCCAGCCCAGTTTTGTTTTTGGCTGAAAGGGGCCTGCTGGACTGCTGCTCCTTTGACTCTGGCTACCCCTTCGGGAACAAGGGCGTGATACTATGTTTGTTTGTTTATTTTAAAGTGTGATTGTATGTACATACACGTTGGTAAAGTAATAAATAAATAAATAATTATAACTATGGCTGTTATATTAGTGGAGTTATTCTAGTTTTTGTCCAACTCCAAGCTCATTCTAATAGTGTTTTGTGGGAATCAAAGCAATGTATAAATAAATAAATTGTGCCACCACTCTCAAACTAGACAAAGGAAATAATCAATAATGACGTAACTGAATAGGCTACAGTTACAAAAACGTAAACATTGACATTAAACTGTGTCGTTATTACGGGTAAAAGGAGTTTCAGCAATGTTTCAAATCGGTCATATTCATTAATTCGAAGTTTTGGTAGCACGTCTCTAGGCTTGACACATTTATTAATTTATCCCCTATTAAGGGCGGAGTTCGGTGTCATATGGTAGTGTTCACTAGGTGCAATGATATGCAATATTCGGAAGGTCTTGTGAACTCCAAGCGGATGATGTATTAAAAAAACGGGTAGTAGTGTACTCGAAAACTATCAGTAGCATGAGTTTTTGCCCCAAAGGAGGTGTCTGCTTTCTACCGTACTACCTGAATTTCCCACACACACCCTATCAAATAATACAAAATCACCAAAGGACCTTTCATCAAAAATGTTACAAAATAGTAGTCCAAAAAACAAAAAAGCGCCTAGGGCATCCGCCCACAGCGCCCCGTCACGCCACGCCACTGACCGCACTCAAACATTTTATTGCACCCAACTTGGCAGTCGCTCACACGCACCGTTTCAAAAACGACAACACATCGCAACCAACTATGGCTCTGCCTGTACCTGTCTCACCATGTACTCCCACCTTAATAGTTAGCAATATTTTTTTTTCAACGAATTAAGTACAGCAAAAAGGCTAGATTGAGACACGGGACACGTAAACGAACTAATAGCCGGCTGCGACCTGCCGCCAGCAGGATGGCGCGTTGAATATCAATAAAAACCAAACGTGACACACATTACCGAGTGGATGCGGCCCTCTCAGAAAACGACGTGTTCTCAAAACATTTCCATTACCGCATCGAGCCCTTTAATTGAGAAAGGCCTTTTTGAAGGCCGAAGTTGAGACTAAGAGGTGGAGAGAACAAGCTGCTGCTAACCTAAAACTTTGGTATGTTTTGGTAATTGCTTTCCAAGACATCAACGTCGATATGTATATTTTTAGACTAAATAAGAGTAATACTATGTAGCTGCGCCCACTGCGATTGAAAAGAGAAATTCAATCTAGCATTGAGTAACTACCGAGTTTCTTGCCGGTTTCTTCTCGGTAGATGCGATATTCCGAAGATTCAATTTGTTATATTTTATGTCTATTACTTGACAATTTATAACTGCTTTTTTTAAGCCTATGTAAATAAAGATATTTTGAGTTTGAGTTTGAAGCAAAACAGTGAAGCGATGTAAGAAAAAGAAAAGTTCAACATAAGATAACTAGGTCTCTTACTAGGGCTTTTTGTATCTAACCTTGAAATGAAAATCCACTCGGCCCTCCACTAGTCACAAAGTTAATACATTAACGTTACCACTGGTACTAAAGTTGATGGTTCCAAGTTTACGAACCCAATGCTGCAAGCCTTTTCATTATCAGGTTCATTTCTTTAAAATTCGTGAGCGGTGGTTACTCTAATGGTAAGGACCGAGGGTTACGGGTTCAAGCACATATCTCTGGATTTTTCAAATCCATGTACGTATTTATACCACTAGCTCGGCGGAGCGGGAAAACATCGTGTTGAAACCTGCAAATTCAAATAACTTTGGATTTGTAACCAAGATCCAAAACTTATCTAGTTCCCTTATCTTAGGGTTACGAAGTTAAGATCGGCAGTCGCTTCAATGTAATTACCAGACTAGCTAAATCCTGGATCATGGCCTTAGCGGACCCCGTCTAAGCACGGGACATAACGCTAGGAAGATGATTATTTCTTTATAATTCTTTGACTAAATCTGTAGAATATACAGGCATAGCCGCAGGCAGAAGTTAGTATCAACAAATACCTCAAACTTTCCGTAAATTTTCCCGATACCAAACGTTTTCCTTTGAAAGGGGAACGTTAAATGTTCGAAGAGGATTAATGAAGTTTACTTTTAAAGTCGTTTGTCAACCATCGTTCTTTTAATTTCTCGAAAAGCAGATATTGTAATCTGAACAAAATATTAAGCCGTGGACTTATTATTAAGTTCGGTTACGAGAACAGAAGAGGAAATCCCATTTGAGCGACAACGGCGTTTAGCAGAAGGAAAATAAGAATTGTTTTCAGTACCTTCTATATCAAAATGAATAATAAAACACTTACAGCACGATTCCTTATCGTGTATTTCACGCGGGGGGTCTAATTCAACCATTTTGGTATTCGCATTAAATATGTCATACACATACATACATAACATCACGCCCATAATCCCCGAAAGGGTAGGCAGAGTTAAAGGGGCAGCATGCCCCTTCAACCACATTCAGCCAAAAATAAAGCTGGATTAGATAGAAAATTGTGAAAAACCAGTGATTAGCGGCTAACCTATCGCCTACACAATCACACACCCAAAACCCGATATACCATTAGTCGCTTTTTACGACATGCTAGGCAAGAACCACAGTTGGCATATTGTTTTTAAGTCCCAAACCAACACGGGACAGTGGGCTGGGTTGGATGGAAAGCTGTGAAAAACAAGTGACAAGTGGCTAGCTCGTCGCCTACTCAGTCACATACCCAAAAGCCCGCAAACCATTAGTCGCCTCTTACGACATGCTAGGCAAGAACCACAGTTGGCACTTTCTTTTTTTTGTCCCAGTTCAACATCGGCCAAGTCCCAGACCAACATGGGACAAAATTAAGTATGTCATTCTCAAATTTACTTCCTATGTACGTACATATATCAAAATGCTATTTTATCCCTTCTTTTTTGGTTTAGGTTGAGATTTGTTAGATTTCTGTTATATGTATGAGAAATGGTTTGTAACTACAAAAATGAAAATCAATGTTTGTATTAAAGGAACACTCGTCTGCCGTCGTTTGTTTACTGGAACCGGACGATTAAGACCCTTATCCCGGTTTTGAAGAAACGGACAACAGTATCACCTTAATCTCATTACTGAATATCTAGAGGCTTTAATAAATAAATAAATAATAAAATCTTCACACTGACACACCAACTCCCTAGTATCAAACTAAGTTTATGCTTGTGCTATGGATATTTATATAAAATCTATATGAATATAAAATATGGATATGTGCTCCTTGGTCCGGCTAACGTATGGAAGCTAGTAAATATGCAAATCTAAGGAACCTCTTACGAATCAATAATTATGATATGGACACAGGACACGCGCCTCATAACAAACGACTTCGGATTTGTAACCATGAATTAAAAATTGTCTGGTTCCCCCTATCTTAGGGTTACGAAGGTCAGATTGGCAGTCGCATCAATTAAATTATCAAACTCGCTTAATCTCGGGACATGGTCTAAGCTGGCCCTGTCTAAGCAATGGATATAACGCTAGGAATATATTTTTCTTCTTAACCGACATTCCGGTACAAACTACTTAGATCATTGAAAATCCAGAGATACGTGCTCGAATTTAAACAAATAACTCTTACTAATTTAATAAAACAGAAGAAAATACGTTAGTTGCTTTACTAATTTAGTTCCACATCTCTAATTACCGCGAAGTTGCTTAGTCTTGGTTAACCCGTATCACAGTTGTAGGTACAACTAATTACACCTACGCTCCATCCAATACGGAGTCCAGAAGAGTTGTAATTGTCGAGAAGAAAACGGCCACTCGGACGGTGCGTAATTGCAAACGTGGAGTCGCGAATAAACATTCAACTGATTAGTTTGTTCAACTCGGAACTGGGTATTATTGCGACGGTTTAACGGATAAAAATAGAGGCTTGTTGATTTAACTGAGCGCTGGTAGGGTTTATGGATACGCCTAAGGGTTGAGGTGAACTGATTTTATTATCTAACTAGTATTAGAAATAATAAAGTAGAAAGTGTTCCATGTTAGTCTGGCATGTAAAAAGAATGTGCTAACTGTGGTTCTTGCCTAGCATATCGTAAAAGGCGACTAATGGTATATTGGGTTTTAGGGATGTTGAAAATATAGTGCTAATGTTTGCAGGATGTACGATATGTACTACTCGTAGTTTTGGAACAAACAGACTTCATTTAGGGACATTTGATTAAAAAACCTGTAGTAAACTATACCTGATGGTAATTGAGAGAGGCTCAAAGTGAACGGGATCTTGTGTTTATGATTTTAATGAAATAATCTTAAAGCATTCATAGTTATTTTTCAATTAATAATTAATTAAAAACGTTGCTAGTTTCGCATTAAAAAAATAACAATTAGATAGGTATTGTAACTGACACTTTGCTCAGTATCTATATAAAATTTGCTACCTTTAAGATACTAATTGAAACGATTATAAAAAGAAACAAGTTCAGGTTTATTTTCCACAGAGGGCAACTGAAAGGCAAATAGTTTGTTAAAAAACTACATTAGCATTTGCTCGTCTAATCAAGTTTTAATCGTAACATTGTACTTACATCAAAGTAGAATCAACTTAAGTGCTACTTATAACAGCTTGGGAAATGAATCCGTTTCCGTTTTGGTACACTTTCTGAATTTGCACATTTTCGCGACAATGTTTAATGGTATTCTGACATAATTATATTATGAATGTGCCAAAGTCGCAGGGTGTAAGCTTATTATTTGACAAAAAGAAAGAAATAAAAGATATATTCGTAACATGTGGACAGATACATTTTATACAATACAAAGTAATATATATGCTGAAATGGTCACCACTCAGCTTATGTCGTGACATCAGAGATGCCATGTGACGCTGGCATTCTGTGACACCAGTGTTAAACACGCGGCTTACACTTATTGACTGAAAGTTATTAATGAAAAAAACATAACAAATAAATATGCGACATTATCAATGAAACAGATATGCCAGGTACACATGCATTTGAGAGTAATTTTACAAGATTTTGGTTAAAATACTATAAAGAGATCGGAGTAGGACTAGATTGGGTTAGGTAGTTTGTAGATAATAGCGACAAAGACTGCTGCTAACTTTATGATGATTGTAGTTCAAGAAGGTGCTGTTTTAATTTATTTTAAAACACAAATAAAGTACGGCAGTATATTTAATTCGCATATTAAATTAAAAAGGCCTTTCAATCCATAATCAGTTTACGCTTAATCACTATTTTGAATTAGTTAACGATTTTCCTGAAATTACTGACCGATCGTCAGTCATTAAAAAGTCAGTAAAAAGAGAGGAATTTAATGGGATAAAAGGGAAAATAATAGAATAGAATGAAACAGAACAGATCAGAATGGAACATAATTGAATAGAATGGAACAGAGTTAAATAGAATTAAACAGAATAGAACAGGTTGGAATATAATAAAACAGAGTGAAATATATTGAAATATGAACGCGAATATTTGCCTCCCTTACCAAAAAAGGGAGAGATGCGCAAACAAATATTATGCCATAATATGGTCACACCAATTCAACAGCAAAATTTCTCAATACTCATAATAATAAATTAAAAGCACTCACGAAGGCGGTATCCCTCCGACGAACACGTCGGAGTTGGTGTTGAACTTGCCGAAGACGTACTCCTTGCCGCGGGAGCTCTTACTCTGCGACGCGCCGTCCACCGTGAGGGATGTGTGCTCGTCCCGCCGGGCCACCTGCATCGTTTGCGATCTAGTCGGTTACACAGTATGGTTGGCGGCTAACGGAACATACTGAGCACTACAGTAGAAATATGGCAAAAAGGTGGAGTTGGTTACACAGTATGGGAGGTCGCGGCAGGGATATTGAGCAATTAAATAGGAAACAACAGCAAGGTGAAATCGCTTACACAGTATAGGATGTTACAGCTACCGACGGAGATAGTGAACTCTAAAATAGCAAACAGTTAGGAGGAGCGAGTTCAGTAGATCTCCATATTATTGTCAATATGTTGGTGATGGATATAGTACGTATATTTTACTTCGTAATGCAGTAATAAAGGGCATAAACTTCAATTAAATTCAATTATGGTGATTTTTCCTTATTACAAGAAGGTATGACATGGCTTTGACTCCATTTTCGATATTACAAAATTTCCATGCGTATTATATACACAATGACAAAAAAAAATTATAGTTGCGCTGCATAGTGGCAGCTGAACTATGGTTAGAAAATTTAACGTGTCCAATTTCCTTGAAATCAAGCTGATTTTTTTTATAGCACCAACTCACCTGAACTTTATGCCAGTGTCCGTCATTGAGATTACCCCCAACCGTTATAATCTGCGCTCCACCGCCCAAGTTATACCTCAGTCTCAAAGCCCCGTTAACCAGCTTTAGTTCAAAAAAGTCGTAAGTCCCTCCGTCATCTGTATACAAAAGCAGACCATTCGGCTGATCCGTCTTGAATTCCAACTCCAGAGTGCCGTTTAAGCCCGCATTCCATTTTCGGAACTGTGAGTAGGGGTTCTGCTTGTCGAGAACGAACGCGAGGTTCCTGTTGAGCGAGAGCGACAGCAGACAGAAGAGCACGCAGCGCATCGTACTGACGTCATCCGACATGGTGCGAGCGAGACGGACAGCATCCACTATGCGGTGGTGAGGGTACACCGTTTCCGTTTCATTTCTTGGGCCCTGGAACAATGTAGACTTTGTTAGCACGATAAGCTAAAATATATGTACTTGCCATGTGTGGCGTTATCCTTCTGTATGTTGAAAAAAACAAGAAGGCAACTCAGATTATTTCACCTGTGTGAAAACAAATGTATACAAAAGTAACAAAAGAACGTATAATTTCGCTGATTCAACAATTTTTTATCTGGTTTTAATTCACAATAAAAGACAAGCATTTATTTCAATCATCTCTGATAGATTAGATATATTTTTTAATTTCCTATCCTATGGTCTTCTACAAGGCCAATAATGTAGGCTTTATAGAGTTCAATCTTGTTACTATACTCATTAAAGTTATGGCAAATGTCGAAACATCTTTTTCCAACATTTCACTCGGCGCCGCACTAATCATTAATTATGACGCCTCAATTGACAAACTTAACAAACTCGCACTCCGGAAAAAATAAATTAATTGGATCCAATCAAGTGGCTAGAAGTACAAGTTAGTAACGAGGAATCACGACCAAAACGCTAGAGGGCGCCCAAATCAGCGCACTGAGTGGGAAAAAACGTCTCGGAACCAGTAAAAAGCGGTAGGAGCCGGTAAAATCCGGTCCGGGAACGGTGCCAAGTTGCCGCGGGTTGTAGGGGACCACTGGGTTCTTCCCGGGTGGAAAACCTCGGAGCGTCGACAAGTGGAGGAGGCATTGAGAGTTAAAAATAAACTTTTCTGTAGTGTTGACCTCGAAGCAGTTAACGCCTAATTGACCGACACTCGACAGTCCGAACTCTTCCCCTAATATACTCACGCTATGTATACTAAGTAAATTATAGACCTAAAAGCGAATAAAACTAAAGGTCCATAAATCGATTACAAACCATCAGGTCCATTATTCAAAATTTATCTGACAACGCATTTCAGTCCATTACCACAGATGCAATAGCAATGTATGGGTGATAACTTAATCTAGTCTTCCGATAATGAAGATTGGCTTAATCGTATTAAATCGTACTACTTAAAGTACCTATATGTTGTAAAATTTTATGTTCATTTATGTAAGTATTTTCCTTTCAAAGAATTCAAAAATATCTGTTTTCGCTAACTTATCTTGGATTTCTCGTATATAATTTCATATTCCCTACTCCAACTTCACTTCATTAATACCATTTTCAAATTGTTTTTTTACTCAATACTACAGTTTACGTAGTAATATGTAATAGAACTTAGATAAGTATGCAAACAGCTAGTTAGGTAGTCTATTTTTTAACCGACTTCAAAAAAAAGGAGGAGGTTCTCAATTCGACTGAATTTTTTTTTTTTTTTTTTTGTATGTATGTTACTCGATATCTCTGAGAATTGTTAACCGATTTCCAAAATTTTTTTTTTAATCGAAAGGGTTTACTCCCGAGTTGGTCCCATTGCCACCAAGTCAGGATCTGATGAAGGGATCCCAGGAAAATCGAGGGCAACCCTCAAACTTTATAGGCACGTACAATGTGTTTTAGACATTTTCTAAGATTGTTCAAGTATTTACGCATGGTACTTATCATCTTATGTTGGTGAGCTGATGATGGAAGGTACAAATCCTTAACGATTAGGAATTAGTTTATGATTCTTTAAATATTGATATCTTCGAGAATTGTAAGACGATTTTTAGAGTTCTTTTGTTTATTCAAAAGGGTATATCCTGGAGTTGGTCCTATTGGTACCACATCTGGATCTGATGAAGGAATCTTAGGCAAATCGAGGGAAACCCTCAAGTATTATAGGCGCGTACAATCTATTTTAGTTATTTTCTAAAACAGTTCAAGTATTTACGTCTGGTATTCATAATCTCATGTTGCTGTGCTGATGATGGAAGGTGTAACTCCTTAACGATTAGGAGTTCGTGGATAATTCTTTCAATATTATAGGGCCATATTGAGTGTTATTCTCGAGATAGTCTTAATTTCACCAAGTCTTGGTCTAGTGATGGGATTCCATGAAAACGAGGGCCACTCTTAAATTTTAACGACATGTTAAGTGTTTTATTTATTGTTTCTAAAACGATTCCAGTATTTGCGTCTCTTACTCATCATGTTATGTTGCTTAGCTGATGATGAAAGGTATAACTCTTTGTAGATTAGTAGTTTTTAGTAATTCTTTAAACATTAAAGGCTCGTTATACCTTTTCGTCTTTAGTCTCATAAGACCGGCACTGTCTCATTAAAGCAGCTCGTTTTGATTTGGTCTACCTACCTATTAATAAATTTCACTAAAAAGTAACAAATAAGTTAAATTTTAACAAAAATAAAAACCGACTTCAAAAAACCCCGCAAAAAATGTTTATAAAAAACCTAAGTAAAAACTGCCTTAATAGCTATTTAAATGTCTAAACACTAAAAAGTATAAAATAAATTCTTTCGACTGCTTCGATGAAAGTATTAATCTTTAACACGTATTTAAATATTTACAATAATCAGTTAGTTTTGGAGTCGGTGCCAGCCAAACTAAAAAAAAGTAGACACTTAATAACAAATTACCTTACTAATAACAATATGAAACAAATTAGTTAAAATATGAGTATATTAACTTACTATTGATTTTGTATATTCAAAACCTATTTTACCACCCTTCACCAAGAAACAAATAATTGCAAATTCCGAAATGATGATATAATTACGCGGGCTGGCACCGACTCCAAAACTAACTGATTATTGTAAATATTTAAATACGTGTTAAAGATTAATACTTTCATCGAAGCAGTCGAAAGAATTTATTTTATACTTTTTAGTGTTTAGACATTTAAATAGCTATTAAGGCAGTTTTTACTTAGGTTTTTTATAAACATTTTTTGCGGGGTTTTTTGAAGTCGGTTTTTATTTTTGTTATAGATAACAAATTTTGAAACGACTAACTTACAAACAAAACTACATACATTGCTACTTTAATCAATAGTCGTAAAAACATATACGAATCGTCATCCGTATAAACAGGTGTGTTGTAAAAAACACACACGAATCCTGGTCTATACAAACACGTGTGTCCGGCCTGAACATGCCACATCCACTTGCGAGCAATTTCCTGGGCCGACAGCCGCGGCCTACTTCTCGCTTCGGCAGCCCCAGTCTTTTGTCGCGCGAGTAGCTTTTACCTGCGAGATACGTAACGCCATTCAACGCACTGATATTTCTTTTTAGTGAGCAACTCACGTAACTAATATCGTAACATGTTTTCTCTGTCAGCTATGTTTAGAACTCAATACATTAGTTGACAATCAATTCATATAATTTACGTGCTCCGAAGCGAGTCGTTTATCTATATCCATCGATCTATAACTGAGATCATTTAAATAAATTTGATTCTGAATGTCTGCAAGTAGGTAGTACCTGTTATCAGGCATAAAAAGAATTTGGAAAAACACAGTCATAACTATATTATCCTACAGTTTGTGCGGCACGGCACTAATCTGCTAAAAAGCTTGGTGCTTTTTATGAACAATTACTATAATATTTTTGTTTAGCAATAGACAATTATCACTTCAAGATTGAGCACATAAAAAAATACACCAGCGCGATATATATTTTGAAATTAGATTACCACATAATCTTAAAATTTGGTTAAAATCTATGTACCTACATCACATAATAGTATTTGAAATGACTAATCGCTTCAATACAATAACTCATAATAGATCATGGTCCCAGCGGATCCCGTCTCCAAACCAGATGGGACATAATGCATTAAGATGAAGACGACCACCGCATCTCCTCGCAGCATCATTTCTTACATCCGGCCGGCTCGTTCCGGCTTCACCGCGGTCTTTTGTCGCAAGAGGCTTCTATTTGCTCTAGATAGCTGCACTCAAGACATGTTTATTTCTTATTTTTTATCCGACAACATCGCAAGATTGATCTTATTTCAAAGATTTTTCATGTATTTACATTAAAAATCTTTAACGAAGGTACTATAAAATACTTTTTAAAATGAAGAGGACCGCATTGTGGCTGCGTAGTAGTGTTGCTGATAAATCGATAGTTTTGGAATCGATAGTTTAACGGCCAAATAATCTATACGATCGATAGGACAATCGATAGTATCGATAGTATAGATGTCTCTGTTAGTGCAATACTATCGGTAAACAGTAATACGATACTATAGAGAGTTTCGATCGCTGCCAACCAATGACCTATCGATAGTATCGATAGTATTGCTCTGCAATATCGTATAGACTATCAATAGTATCGATACTATCGATTGTCTTCAACCATTGATAAGCTATCGATAGACAATCGACATTGGCCTATCGAACGGCAACACTACTGCGTAGTATAGTCGTAAGTAATTAAGGTTTTCTGTATATAACTGCCTAGATAGTGTCTTATATTTATTGTTATATGTGTATATTTGCGTACATAGGTAGACCATAATGTATACATAGGTAACCATGGTCGTATTCGGGGTCGGGTAGCGCGTATAGTAAGATGGTGTTAATGGATTGCAGTTTATATACCTACCCCCTATGTAGGTCCCCTCTTGTCGGGAATGGGCCTTGTATGTATGTAGGTATGTGTCAGACCTATATTATCTATACTTTATAGTCAAGTAAATAATTACGCATTCACCTACAAGTTCAAAGACCTCTATGATAAATGTCTTTATAATTAACTTGTTTTTCAGAGTAGGTACTTTATAATAATGGTCTTTGTTCTATGTATTTATGATGGATATGGCTTTTCCTTTTTAAGATAGTTATATTGTCATCAACAGTTCATGTCAGCAATTTTTTAACACTCAATCATCTAGTTACAAACTATAAATATGTTTAAACATTTAAATACTCATACACTTACATCGTAACTAACATACATAAACCCTGTATCCGTAGATCATCATCTTCTTAGTGTTATGTCCGTGTTTAGACGGGGTCCGCTTAGACCGTGATCCAGGATTTAGCAAGTCTGGTAATAAGATTAACGCGACTGCCGATCTGACCTTCGTAACCCTATGATAGAACCAGAAATTAAATCCAAAGTTGTTTGAATTTGCAGGTTTCATCACGATGTTTTCACTCACCGCCGAGCTGGTGGTGTAAATACGTACATAGATTTAAAAAATCGAGAGGTACATGCTCGGGTTCGAACCCGCATCATTTTGAGACGCGTGTCCTCATCATTGTGCTACCACCGCTCTATCCGTACCTACTTACCTAACTATACCTACTTGCACTCTTCCCTATATCCGTAGATCTATATCATACTATTATTATTATTATTTGTCATGATTCCTTCTGGAATAACACCAATATAGTATTCCATTTCGGCTTATGAATTCCTAAGACTTCCCGAATGAAGTCACAAATAAAGGCTAGTCACTAGCTATTAGCCTTCTTCTTAGAACACATTATCTAACATAAACAGGTCTCACATATCTGCACCCTAAGCTTCCAGGCAATCTACCGTAAGTAATCTCGGGATTAGACACAGTTCATATCTATCCCATGTAAAGCCAACTCCAAGATCCGCCAAACGCTCTTATATCGACGGAATAAGACTCATATTCGCGTAAACCCATTCTCTGTACAGGGTTTACTGCAACCTTTGATTATGTCATTGTCTCAATATAGACCGAACGAGGTTTGGCTTGTGGTTTTCATTACCTCCTACAGTTCACTGGAGTTAATGAACCGATTTTGAGTCGTATTCCCCAGGTGATAAGGATCACTACGGTATACTGGATGCTTGTATAGGGTCACCAGCTGTGCTTGAAAGATGTTGGTTTATTTTGTATTTGTACAGCTGTATTCATGCCATTGTCGGGCTTAATTAATTACAAAGATTTTAAATAGTACTTACATTTTAATGTATGTTGTGCTAATTGTTTCAAATCGTTCACGGTACTGTGCTGTTAAGTAAATTTTATGCATGGAATGATATCTATTTAAATTAATAAATAAATAAATATCCTACGACATCACATACATTGATCTGACGCCGAGGTAAGTAGCTTAAGCACTTGTGGTACGGATATCAGAATAAACATGGTATTACAAATATATACTTAAATATTGGATATTAACACCCAGACACAGAACAAACACAAGTATTCATCAAACGAAAGTTTGTCCTGGGTGGGGTTCGAACCCACAACTCTTGGCGCATGGGGCAGGGTCACTACTACCGAATGCGCCATCGAGCCAGTCAAAATAAATAGTTTTGTGATGAAGAATTTGTTCATTTACCTATTCATACTTATACTGATTTTAGGGACATAAAACATACCGTTTTTATTAACATTGATTAAAATCATTGATTCATTTTGAAATATCAATTCTGAAAAAGAAAGTATCTTAGTATGCTGTTAAGCCTTATTGATTTTCAATCATATTGAGTCTAAGATTTTTAATTTTACAAAAACTGCTTAATATTAAATCAGTTGACTATACAAACGTTGACAAGCCCATACAAAATCTATGAAGTGATTTCGTTTTGACAGCTCTTAAAAAGTATCTCAGTTGACTAGCCAGTCAACATCCCTATTCTATTGATTTAGTTACTACATGATGTCATTGATTAAGAACAAAATTTTTTTTAGTAATTTTTTACAAATTATATTTTTAGTACAGTTGAAAAATCAAAGAATTATTTTAGAGTACTAAGGTATTTATTGCTATAGCAAATACGAAATATCACATTCGTAAAATGGAACGTAATCTCAACAGCGCGCGCTCAGATGCAAAACTAGATGCAAATAAAACTTCTCCAATTAACTTTTACCTTTTTAAAAATAACTTCTAAATAAAAACTACAGATAAGTAAGGCTCTTTGTGAGAAAAAACACGACACGAAGTTATATTTCGGATACATTTTCAGATTTGAATTTCAAACAATAATTCTATTTCAATAATAACGCATTAGCAATAACGAAACGCGATCTGTCATCTCAACTGCCAACCGCGATCTGTCAAATCAATGTTTTTGTTATTCGCTGTCAATATTTTGACGTTTGTCATAATCCGTGATCATAACGGTCTTGTGCATACATTTATTTTATTTATTGATTTTTTTGATATAACTAATAGACATTCCGAAGCAAACTTTTCACTATTGTCTTAATAATAATTATCACGTTAAACGAATCACATTAATTAATATTACAAAACTTTTATTGAGTAAATATTAATACCTTCAAATTATTGTCCAAGATGAAGACTATTCGGAAATACGTAGTCAAAGAGGTCTTTAAAGAATACCTTCCGGAGAAAACCGATTTTGAAATAGTTGAGGAACCAATCTACAACCTAAAACCCGGTGAGTTCCTTGTCCAAGCGGAGTACATAAGTGTAGACCCCTACATGAGATCGTTCGCCACAGACTTGGAAGTGCCATACGACCAGTTCGGTTTTCAAGTCGGCAAAGTAATTGAGAGCAGGAATAACGAATTCCCTTTAGGAGTACACGTTGTGTCCCACACAGGATGGAGAGACCACGTCGTTTTAGACGGCAGTAGCGATGAAATGTTCGGCATTAAGCCTTACACGCCTGATATTGGGAGCATGCCGCTGTCTTTGTCGATCGGAGCTCTCGGCATGCCCGGCATAACCGCATACTTGGGGCTCCTGGAAATCTGCAAACCGAAACAGGGAGAAATCGTCTGCGTGACAAGCGCCGCGGGGGCCGTTGGGTCTTTAGTGGGGCAAATAGCGAAGCTGAAGGGCTGCGTCGTTATTGGTTTCACTGGGTCCGACAATAAAGTGCGATTGCTTAAAGATGAGCTGGGTTTCCACCATGCGTTGAACTACAAGACTATATCGGACGTGAAGCAGAGTTTGCAGGCGATTGCACCAAATGGTATCGATTGCTACTTCGACACTGTCGGCGGCACTTTGGCTTCTACAATAATGGAGTGCATGAAAGAGTTCGGGCGCGTGGCTAACTGCGGCGCGATCAGCACATACGGAAAGCCTTTGCCGAGGCAAAGGAAGCCCAACACTCGCATATCGGTGAACGTGGAGTCGTTTAGCTTCGCGCAGTGGGACTGGCCGAAGCAGCGCGAAGCGTTGGCGCAGCTCAAGGACTGGGTCCAGAATGGCGCCGTGAAAGCGAAGGAGACTGTGACCAACGGGTTCGAGGCACTCCCTCTAACATTCATTGCGATGTTGAAAGGAGAAAACATCGGGAAGGCGCTCGTTAAAGTATAATTCCTAACCTTATTTTATTAAGTCCAAAGTGGGTTAAACCCCAAAATTTCAGCATTAAATATAAGTACAGCAATATTACCGAAAGGGTTGTTTTTATACCTGTTTTTTACTCCCGAAAGTTGATTGTTTTAAAACAATCTGCATTGTAAATACGCTGTTTATTGTTATGTGAAATAATTACACTTATACAAAATAAGTAAGAATACAATATCAGGCCTTCGCATCGTTAAATAAAAATAAATAAATGTCTTAAGTATTTCTAAACCTGTTTAAGTAGGTTAATTTAGCCAGGTTAATTACGTTTATTTTCTGACGCGGGTAGACTTTTTAATGAGCTTTCAACAATTAACTTGTTACATCTTCGGTTTCTTTGTTTTTTTACTTGACAGTACAATTTCGTGAGATTAGATTAAACTTTTAGCTTTTAATTTTTATAGCGTGCAGTATGTTCTCTTTCGTGTATAATTAAAAATGTTGACCCATGCAAGTTACGGCCATGTTTACATGTCATTTATAAACATTTAACTATCGCAATAAACTTAATGCACCATTATTAAACCTATTATACATATGTCCCAGGTTGGTCTGGGACTTAAAAATAATGTGCCAACTGTGGTTCTTGCCTAGCACGTCGTAAAAGGCGACTATTAGTATATAAAGTTTTTGGGTATGTGATTGTGTAAGCGACAAGCTAGCCACTTGTCACTATTTTTTCACAATTTTCCATCTAACCCAACCCAGTTTTATTTTTGGCTGAATGTGGCTAAAGGGGCTTGCTGCCCTTTTGACTCTGCCTACCGCTTTGGGGATTATGGGCGTGATGTTGTGTTATTAAACCAAATGTACAAAGGTGTAATGTATGTAAGGATCGTGCCATATGGCGTTCGGTTCTCTCTGCCTACCCCGCTAGGAAAGTGGTGTGAAGTTTAGTTAGTTAGTTAGTAAATGTACAAATTTTAAAAGAGAGAACAGAATACTGAAACCGTACTCACTTCGCCGTAATATCTTCACCTAATCTTACTAAATAGGTGGTGGAGTGAGTCTTAAATAATTGCCAGTCGTGTCAGGTCGCGATCTCATTCTATAATTGGGTCCGCAGTCCCACAGACAGCAGAGTTGTAACAGTTAACGAGTCGAAACGTAATTAATTTATAGTCGGAATTAACTTGCATCTTCGGCCATCTTCGGCCATCTTCGGCCGATTCTTCGGCTCCAGTTAATGACGTAAATAGGTTAGAAGTACACCTACTTCTAGGATTTTACTAGGTTAGAAGTATACCTACTTCTAGGATTATTATGATTCTAGGCTACCGCCTAGATTCATAATAATTTACGTCTTCATATTATAAATCCAATCATTTAGTTTCATCAGGTACTGTTTTAACTACTTTTGACCAAAATTAAATTCAGTAGCTGGACACAGAAATGTACATTGAAAAAGTTTTAAACGATTTTTTTTTTTGTTTCGGTGTAAGCCCGAATGGAAACCTTTCGTATTAGACATTATTAATTTCTACTAATTACGAAATGCGATAACTACCTTTAACCGAGTAAGTTCTATTATGGACAAAGCGCGTCATGTCTCCATGGCTCTCACATGGAAAATATATATGGCCATTTGTTCATATGCTAAGTGGAGCGGACCCCACCACGAATGTTCCCAGTCGCCGTTCACAGCGATCTTACAAAAGCCAGTGTGAAAGTACAACAGAATTACAAATTTCATTACTGTTGTACAGGCGGGGGCGTAACATGGGTGAGGGTATAAATGTAAGAATTCGTTTAACGCCGACGAACCTCGCGTGGGCTGAAACTAGTGTTGCCAGGTCCAGAGGAGGAAATTTCGGGACGGATGGTAAAAATATCGGAACTTTGGATTTGAAATCGGGACAGCAACAACAGCTTGAAAAACAAAGGCAATGTTATCTCAGTCAACGTTTTGGTACAAAATTCAAATTAAGTTCAGAGAAGTAAGTGAGAAATGTTACGGTTGGCGTCCACCGACATCGCACTAGCCCCCCAAAATCGGACGTCCCGCGCAAATCAGGGCAACTGGCAACACTAGCTGTAACCCGGCGTATTTGAGAAGGAATTTGATATCTAATGCTTACGCTCTAGGGCCTAGCGCAGAGCCAAGCCTACATAAATTATTGCCTAATTAGCTTGTGCATGTGAATGTTGAGGAAATGATTATGTTCTGTATTCATTGTGTGAATTTTCAATGTACTGTACTTGTTTTATAAAATACTAGGTAACTCTGTTACGTTTTATACCTAAATTACTTACTTACTAAAGATGAAGAAGTTTGGTGAAGTTTGGTGCGCCTAAAGAAAAGACGCAAAAAATACGCCAATTTTCAAAGAATATAAAGAGTTAGAAAATCCACAATACAAGAAGACGCGTGATAATGATGAATGCCAAAAAAGCTAATGGTCTATCCGAACCTAAGTCGACCTTCACCGAGCTGATAACAGAATAAAACATATTTTATAATAAATTGAGTATATTAGAAAATATATTAAAAAGGTAAATAAAATAATAATAATTAAATATATTTGATTGTGTAGGCGACAAGTTAGTCGTTTGTCACAACTCTTTCACAATTTTCTATCTAACCCAGTCCGGCTTTATTTTTGGCTAAATGTGGTTGAAGGGGCCTGCTGCCCCTTTGTCTCTATCTACCCCTTCGGGGATTATGGGCGTGATGTTATGCTTTTATGTTTGTTATTAAAAAGGGTTGGCTAAAAAATCCTGGACTGTCTATTTATAAACATTAAAAAAGAAAAAAAATAATGTTGCATCATCAAGATTTTATCCTGACTGAGTTTAAAACGTATTTTTATGAGGGACTACGGCGCAAAAGAAGGCAGCGAACAATTTTTAAAGAAGGTTAAAAGTTTTGACTCCAACTCTATACCGCCATGTTGGATTTCCCTACTCCATAAAATTAAGAACAATTATTGTAAATTCTATGTGGTTTAATGCAACTGATTCTATATGTGCGAAGGCAACATTTAATAAAATTTAAGAGTTATTATATAGTAGAAAATTAATTCTCTTCTCTATGGTCCCACCAAAGCCTCCGTTCATAATGTCTATCGTGTGCATTTATATGGAACAAGGACAAAGATCAGAGGACGGATGAAACAAAAAATATTCGAAAATCACCCTCTAGATCGAATTTTAGATCCTGTTTCTAACCGTATACAGCAGGTATAGTTGATCTATATGTATAAACTATGTAGCTGTTTACCGCGACTTCGCCTGCGTAGACTAATATTTCTGTATCCTACAGAAACTGTGCATTTTTCCGGGATAAAAAATAGCCTTTATGTTATTCCAGACTATAATCTATCTCTGTGTCAAATTTCATCCATATCCGTTCAGCAGTTTTGGCGTGAAGAAGTAACAAACATACACACACACACAAACACACACACACTGACAAACTTTTGCCTTTATAATAATAGTGTGATTATTTAAACTTCTATTCATCACGTCCGTAGTGCCAAGACTTGAAAGAAGGTATAGACAAAGTCAGGGAACAGCTAGCTCCATTGACAACTTTTAAAAGTATTTAGATAAATAAAAATATACTAAGATCGCTATCCGTAACCTCTACCATATGTAGACTCTTTTATTTAAGCGCAACCTTTTCCTATCCCATTTATCTGATAACAATAACGGCACAGTGCCGGAAGCTGCGCGGCTGAATATTCCGTTAAACAAACGTCTAAATTATTCAAACTGCCTTCTCAAAGTCCTGGCGCGCAAATCTCAAAGTTTTGTTCCAACTGACCTGCATAAAGGAAAAAAGTAAGAATATTCTTTAACAAGAACGTGCTGTGAAATGTAACAATTGAGTCACTTGGTTTGAAACTAGATCATTTATATAGGCATTGTAAATAATACTGTATGGCCTATTATAATCTTAATATCTATTAATTACGCGTCACGTGGTTTGTCCGCGATGAACTACGAAACTACTTAACCGATTATAATCAAATTTGCACACCGTGTGCAGTTTGATCCAACTTGAAAGATAGGATAGCTGACATCTAAATTTATTTAACCGGATTATGTGTCATTGACTGTTAGGCGGAACGAAGTTCGCCGGGTCAGATAGTTTAATATACAACTGAACAGGTTTTCGAGTATCCTGATTTTTGATGATTTGGATAATTGAAATACATTTAGAATGTTATGAACAACAGAAAGTTATGAAAATTGTATCAAGGATAGGTACTATGAATTAAGGGTTAAGTAACTAAGGTCAATTTGACTACTAAGGAGACCGTTCATGCCAGATGTAATCCTTATTTTATCTTTGCTAAATAATCAATTTATTTGCCTCAAATAAGTTCGGGTTGGTTAAACCTTTAATCTTTTCTAACATAAATAAAAATAACCTTAAATCTCGGACCACGAATGAAGGTTATGAAACTCTGCCCTATGGGTCCGCAAGCCCAAGTTTGAGAAACACTGTTCTAGCGCAAGCTACATCCGTATATCACCAGGATGCGCAGATCGCATCTAGTGACCTGTGCCGTCGCCTGCCGAGAGTTATACCGCCGCTGCTCTTATAATGTACCTACATAGCAACCAGAAAAATACTATTCAAACATTATCATAGCAGTTCCCTAATTCCAAATAAAAATATTCTGGTGTTATCTTAAGTTATATAGAATAGGTATTCTCTTTAAAACATACATACATACACAATTTTACGCCCATAATTCCCGACAGAGTCAAAGGGACATCAGGCCCCTTTAACCACATTCAGCCAGAAATAAAACTGGGCTAGGTCAGATGGAAAATTGTGAAGAAGTATTGACAAGTGGCTAGCTCGTCGCCTACGCAATAACACACCCAAAACCCGATATACTATTAGTCGCCTTATACGACATGTTAGGCAAGAAACACAGTTGTCACATTATTTTTAAGTCCCAGAGCAACATGGGACTCTCTTTAAAACTAAAACTAACTAACTAAACTTCACGCCACTTCCCTAGCGGCAGAGAAAACCGAACGCCAACGCCATTTTCTCTTTAAAACTATCGAGAAAATAGTCTGAAAAAGATGTTTTGTATTAGTTTATATTTATTTTTATTTTATTCTAAATACAAGAAGAATTATAACCATCGATGGCCAAATGAACATTATTAATTGATGTTTACTTATTAAATTATGAGTAGGTATCTACATCCAATCATACTAAGCTTTGGTGCCAGATAAATTGATGAAACATTTTAGTATTAAATATTTGAGTTTCAAGTAAGGTCAATCACCAAAGCAGTTATGGACATCATCACCCCACGATTTCCTGGGCCACTGCGTACTATTCCGATGCAGTGGGCATCCACCTTAACAGGCTCCGCACATCACCGGAACAAGCGAAGATGGCATTTAGTGGCCTCCGCCGTCCCGCGACTGAGTTATGGCCTTGATATAGTTTGAGCAACGTTACTGCAACGACTATCTATGTCATACATTCTCAAAGGGCGCCCACAAGGGGGCGTCCTTGTGGGCGTTTGAAACTTACAGAGGGGAGCAGAAATAAAATTAGAAAATTTAATTAATGCCTATAAAATTACTTAATATAAATAATCATTGAGCTACAACCGCTCTCACTCACTTACCTATACTTTAGAAACACATATAAACTTGAATTGGGTGAGGAGCTTAATACATATGTACTGTATATACATAACATACGATCACGCCCGAAATCCTAGAAGGGATAAGGAGAGTCCGAAACTCCAAAGTGAAGTAAGTCACTTCAACTACTCATAACCAAGAGTAAAATTGAGTTGGGTCGGATGGAAATTTCCATAAACAATTAGTAGCATTTTATGACTCATGACACAGTTAGTGCATATAACATCACGCCCATAATCCCCGAAGGGGTGGACAGAGGCCAAAGGAGAAAAGAGGTCAAAGGGACAGCAGGCCCCTTTAACCACACCTTAACATACCCAAAACCCAATATACCATTAGTCGCCTTTTACGACATGCTAGGCAAGAAACACAGTTGGCACATACTTTTTAAATCCCAAACCAACTTGGGACAATGGACTGGGAAATATGGAAAATTGTGAAATAGTAGTGTCAAGTGGCTACCTCGTCGCCTACACAATCACATACCCAAAACTCCATATACCATTAGTAGCCTTATTAAGTCATATAGACACATTTAGTGCATTCTTACTAAATCCCAGACCATCAAGAGCTTCGTTTATAATAATAGATGTATAATGCAACGTCCAGATATTGCAGCTCCGTCTGTTTCTATGTTGAACGAGAATAGACTATAAATTGCAACACTAACAATGCGGCTGAACAATAGAGAAATAGTCGTGGCCGTCAAAATAGAGAGATCAAAGCAAAGGAATCTAAGGATCTGTAGAATAGATAAACACTAGGAAGATAATTAAAAAAAAACAAGTAAAGGTAACTATGCCTTTTTTTAATAGTGATTGATGATGTAGTTTACATTTTCCATTGTCAAAAGCTTGAAAAAATTAAATCAAATGAACGGTCACGCACATTTCCGGAAATAGTGAGAAAGTCGGACCGCATCCCGCCCATCCCTTCCGGCTTAATGATACCAGTCGGTAACAATACAACATTGATGCGCATATTGTTTGCTCCAAGCAATGATGCCAACTTGGGGGCTTACCCAAAATTTGAGGAAAAAAATTTTATAGGGAATTTTTGGGGGTAACTTTTTAGGTCACATGTCGGTCACGTGTTACGTCCCATGTTGGTCTGGGACGTAAAATAACGTTGGGGCAAGCATGTCGTAAAAGACGATAAGCTAGCCACATATCACTACTTTTTCACAAATTTTCCCCAAAATTCAATTGAATAGCTTACTATTCATTTGCAATTTTGATATTTTTGGCCAAGGGTAGTTAAAGTAGCTTGTCGCTCCTTAGACTCTTCCTACTCTTTCGGGGACTGAGGGTGAGATGATGAGCAAGAGAGTATAAAAATATGTATTATTATTTAAAACTAGCTTAATATAAGGGGCTCCCCAAAACAAGCTTGGTAGGAAAATTTCAACCAGTTGGCATCACTAGCTCCAAGTCATTATTGATTCCGAGTTTCACGAGCCCCGGGGCGAATAATGTCCCTTTTTATAACGTCGGTAATTAAATGAAATATGTGTTATTAGATACTGTTATGAGATTCAAAATGGCCGGGGAACTCGTAGGGTGGAATATTGAAGACATTATGAAACTCAACCAAATTATTGGGAAAGTATCATGTCACTTTTTAACACTAATTAGTTAATTCTACAATACGATTCTCAGGGGGGATTCTTGAGGGATGACTCAAGTGTCCTCTGCACCTATCTTCTATCTATATATCTACTTAGAAACACTTCAAATTAAAACAAAAATCTACAAGCAGTCATAATGACAAAAAAATATTTAAAAATATTTGGATTAGTTATTTGACGAATGTAATTAAATAATTTATATTGAGCTGATAATACCATAGCTTCAAATTTAACTGGTCTGTTGGTCGAGTGGTTTGAGAGACCCAGTAAGAGAGCCACGAAACCAAGGGTCGCGGATTCGAATCCCGCTAGGGGCAAATGTTTCGTGTGATGAACATGGACATTTTGTACTCGAGTCATGGATGTTTATAAACGTATTTAAGTATGTCTATGCGTTTACCTAGTATCCATAGCACAAGCATAAGCTTAGTTTGGAACAAGGGAATCAGTGTGTCAGTCTGGAGAATTTATTATTATTTATTATTTATATTTAAATCGTGCACATAATCCTTGACAGATATCAATTAACAACAGCAATCAATTAGCAACATGCGTTAATCATCAAATCGACCCTTGAACTTGTTTCTCTTACCTACGTATTCTTCACTCCAAAATATCCAGCAAACCAACCGTCGAATTTCCGTTTAACCCCGTGCACTCCGGCTAATTCCGCAAACCTCCGCTCCGCTGCGGAGCTGAATCGCATTCGAAGGTGCAATTTTAAGCGGAGACTCCGCTTCAAATCGGATCCTTTTCGCTCTAAGCTCCGCAACACCTCTGCCTTTTTCCGATGTCTGACTGAACTAAATTTTAGTTCGACCTCTTTTCTTTTTATTTTAAAACACGATTTCATCGGATGCCAGTCTTGGAACACTGGCAATGTGGTCATTACCTGTGCCCTAGAAATAAATACTTTAAAAGTAAGGAAAAGTCATAATGCTCGATAGTAAAAGAGTCACACTGCGTGTTTGTTTAACGTATCAAGGCTAACTAAGCAGTATTAATTCTGTTTTGTTTTATTAGACCTATATAAAACTTAATAATGCAAATGTATTGTATTTTTTTAACTAACTAACTAAACTTCACGCCACTTCCCTAGCGGGCTATACAAAGAGAACCGAACGCCAATAATAATTATTTTTTTACTACTTAAGTAATGAAATACAATTTAAAATTGGTTAGTTAAATATTATGTATGGTGATTTAAATGGTGTTTGGTACAGTAAAAATAAAACAGTTGAAAGCCTTTACTTAATTTGTAAATAGTAACATTATATATTATTTTATGATTAAATGTTTGTTAATATAATTATTTATTTGTATACTCTAGTAAATATAAGAGAACATAATGTACTTTAAATTAATTTCGTTTCATAGTAAGCAACGTAAACCCTTATTTAGAAATTATAATCATCTAAATAAAGCTAAATTTAATACTGTTGTTAGTAAATGCAACACTTAAACTTTTGGACTGATTTAATTACCGTTCTTACCAACTATCCACGATAGTCAAAATAAGGCTTAGGAAAAATAATTTGGTAAATTATTCGGATAATGGGAAAAATTAAAACCATATAAGTGCATAATTAAAAACATCAGAGCTGTCAACAAACACCGAAATCCACCAATTAATATCTACTACTGCTAAATCGTTACCTGAGCCAAAATCATACAGCTAGACCGTCTTGATCAATAGGCTCACCTTCCACGGATGACAGATTCTAGCCGCACCTAACTCGGCTTATATTGTACAGTGTAATTAATATCCGGATTCGGTACAGGCCAGAGCGGTCGTCTCTTAATTGTACAGTACGGCTTATCGCAGGCCTCGGGACTAAATCGGGACTATTATTTGGGGACGCGGCGCAGAAAAACGCGCGGGATTAACGCCTCCCGGGAAATATAGAGGACGATGTAGGGAATGGTCCAATGTCTGAGACTCGGGAAGAATGTGCTAACTGTATTCCTAATTCCTAATATGTTTTAATTCTGTATTCGATTTTGGGTTTCTGATTGGGTAGGCAACGAGCTAACTACTTTTTACTACATCTCCCCAAATGTTAAACTAATCTACCTCAATTTACTGTTTTTGCTTGTTGTCTTTTTAAAAGTGGTAATAGGAGCTCACTGCTGCTTGAAGTCTGCCTAACCCTTCGGGGATTAAGGGCGTAATGATATGTATATGTAAAAACGTTTCGATATCACATCTTTCGCTCGCTTCGTATGTAGACCGCTAAGACCTTATACACCAGCTAAGTTAACTTAGACCAAAAACGAGCAAATCTATATTTCACTGGGCGGAGACTAGCTCGGGTAACAGTTCATAAAACGCCATTAGGTCAAAAGCGATTTGTCAACGCGACAAATTACCCGACTCAGGACAGACTCACAAGTCGATCGCTTCACGGTCAATGATCCGTCCGGAATTGAATCCTATATATCGTTAAGTTATAGTACAAGGAGACGCCAGTAATTTTCAAGTGTTATAAAGAAAGAACCCTTGCAATATCACTTCGGTGACTTGACTTCGGGATCTTGGTATTTCCAATTTTTTTTTTTCATTAAATGATAAAATTAATAAAGTTTAAATAAATATTAACTGGTTAAAAACTAGTTGCAAAAATAAAACGTAGGTACTGAAAACAAATAAAAGTTATCATTATGTATTATCTACCACATAGTTAGTTTTAACACATTTGAATATAAAGTACCTACATCTCTAACCAAGAAAGCACACAATGAAATAAAACTCTTGAATTTAATATGTATATCAAATAATGCAAATTTAACGAAAATAATTCTGTGTATTTCTTTGATAATTATTTCACAATTGAATAATAAAATTTATCTCGCAAATAATGCTTAATTTTTTTAAAATTAACTATTAATAATTAACTAGTATTTCCCCATAAGAATTCACAATTTTTCTCGCTCACAAAATTCCTAGTCACGGCTTCTTAACAGTTTAATACGCAATTTGGGACAATTAATTCATTTGACCACGAACAATGAGAAACTTAATCTCTTTGTAAGTCATCTAAACAATGCCTAGAGGACCGCAAACGGCAAGTTAATTAAGTTGACTTGCCCAAGAAGAACTAAGGTCTGACTAAGAAACGCTTAGGGTCAGACAGGACATATTGAGTTTTGTTAATTGGTCACGCAACTGCCGTTTCGGCTTTTTACTACGTGATATAGCTGCTAAAAGGTGGTTATAATCATATATCATATTAATTAATACATATGCTATAGACACAAGCCTTGAGCTTAGTGCAGTAATCGAAAGCTATATTTTTATTGTACTGTCCACAATGGTAAATAAACTATTTTTATTTTATTTTTTATTTTTAAAAAGTATGTATTAAGGTCCCATGTTGGTCTGGGACTGAAAAATAATGCGTGAGCATTCCTTGCTTAGCATGTCGTAAAAGTCAACTAATGACTTATCGGGTTTTGGATAAGTGACGTGTGTCGTAGGCGACGAGCTAGCCACTTGTTACTACTACATTTTCATATTTCCATCTAACCCAGCCCATTGTCCCATATTGGTCTGGGACTTAAAAAGAATGTGCCAACTGTGGTTCTTGCCTAGCATGTCGATAAAAGATGACTAATGGTATATCGGTTTTTGGGTATGTGATTGTTTAGGCGACGAGCAAGCCACTTGTCACTACTTTTTCACAATTTTCCATCTAACCCAGCCCAGTTTTGTTATTGGCTGAATGTGGTTAAAGGGGCCTTCTGTCCCTTTGACTTTGCCTACTCCTCGGATTACGGGCGTGATGTTATGTATTGAGCTCGACGGAGGTTGTCTAAGCAGACCCCGAAGCAAAAACTTAACGATAAGAAGATGATGGTATCATATAGTCCAAGAAAATAGGCCTTTAAATACGAATTTTGAGGTAAATACTTGAATTTTTGATATAAGTTACTTTGAAAGATTTAAAAAGGAACTGTGAAAGTTTTTGTAAAATCACCCCCGAGAACATTTGAAAAAAAAAAAAAAAAATATTGTTTTTGAAATTTTGGGAAAACGGTAAGTAGTAGAAAAAAAAGGTTTAAATAAAAGTTGTAATACGCACATGTAGCTGAAGCGCACGATCCCCAAAGGGGTAAGCGGAGTCCGATGAACAGTAAACTCCTTTACCACTTTGACCAGGTCTATAGTCCGTTCAATAACGACCCAGTTCTATTCGCCAAGAGTTGCCTCCCATTCAGGAATTGCATAAACTCAAACAATATAGTACAGACGGATTATCCCATGTTGGTCTGGGACTTAAGAATGAGGTAGCCACTTGTCACTACCTTTCACCAGTTTCCATCTAACCCAACTCTTTATTTTCGGCACTTTCAACCAATAAAAGGTTAAACGAGTTCGCAGCACATTGCACTCTGACCATTCCAGGAATTGCAAGCATGCTAGTATATAACATGCATGCTAGATGCATGCATGTTATAGATACTGTAGAGAACTGACGTAGTGCAATAAAGCGTTAATAGTATCTATCGCCTGACACAACACGGACACGACACAGCGCCCGGTTCCGACACGAGCGATATGCGCTGTGACGGACACAGCCGCGGCTAATGCCTGCCGGTCACACGACCGTACCTCACTACGCTCTTATCCAGTATTACGGCTTATACACACAAGGGAAAGTCATAGGAAAATGAAATAGGAACAATATGCATAATTCCTCGTTCCACGTTATTGACATACTTTTGTAGTAGATCCTAGATCATGGTCTAAGCGGACCCCTAGACATAGCGTTAGGAAAAAGGTGACACTCTTGTAAACTAATATACTTAAACCAAACGTTATTCAGTTTAAACAGGCCAGTAATAAGGTACGAAATTTGTTTAATAGGGTTTATTTTATATATCCAGCTTATACCTACAGAAGGTGATGTTAGGAGTCATAAAAACCGTAGAGCTGTCTGAAAAGGATTATGAATGTTGAAGAGGCGAGTGAGGTGTGTAAGGATCGTGCCATATGGTGTTCGGTTCTCTCTGCCTACCCCTCTAGGGAAGTGGCGTGAAGTTTAGTTAGTTATACCTACAGTCCTCACCGTGCCGGGGAGGATCGCTATCCATTAAATATCACCGACTATTTTTCTTTGAAACACGCTGTTGCTTATAAACACCTATATTTTCGAAGACTTGCCACTAACTTGTTGACACGTCACTAAAGTAAGCTAAACCGAAGGCCCAGAATGCTTGTTTTCAAACTTTAACACCTGGTTAATCCAGTTAGAGGTGAACCACCTGAAAAAATGTACACATGCCCAAACAACTCTAAAACCTTTTAGCTGCGACGGGCACAATTCATAGCCACTGTGCACCCACACACTCGCATGTAGAGTTACCAGGCGTCCGGGTGAAGCCGGCCAGGGTGGGACGTTTTCTATGTATGCATATATGTATACATACCATAACGCCTGTAATCACCATAGATCCTGCAATCAAGTTAGGTCCAGAACAATTTTAGCTGCTGAATTCTGCGTCATTTGCTTGATCCCACAGAAAATCCCGCTTGATTGGAATGCCCCAAGCCCCCACTCCAAAACTTTGGTGCTCTTTATCTTTGTGATTTTTTGTTCATTTGATAAAGCGAAAAATATGTGTCTAGTATTTTTGTATAATCTAACTGACGGACTAAAAAGAATTATAGTTTTTTAATGCAGTCATCATCCCAATTGTAGTGATTACGAATTTCGACGAACTATAGACTATTAATTAGATCGGCATAGAGAATCTACGTTCGGCTAAATCGGCTAGTCTGTCTTTAAGCAGTGTTAGTTTTACCGAAACCTTTTTTTTACTTAAATTTTTAGCATAACGGCTTGTTTGTCTATAGAGAGTGTCAAGACCTGGCAACCCTACACATGAAGTGACAAAAAGAATCGTCGCGGGCGCCACCACCTCCGCGCATCCCGCATTCCAGCTCCGTACGGAATGCAATCCCGAATGGTTTCCACCGACTACTCACACTGGATGTGTTGAAAATTATAAGTCTTTCGATTATCAAACATTAGACCACTACGCCAAATCGTCCTTTTTTACATAAATGTTTGGTTAAATCGACTGGTCTGTCTATAGGCAGTTATAAAAGTTGGCAGCTTACCACCTGTTATAGCAGAGCTATTTAACAACTGCCCGGTTAAGTCATACCATCTACCAATAATTCAGTATGAATCAACTGAGCAGCTGTTTAACAAGCCGGTTATATAGCAACCTACGCCCATAGGCGCACGCAGCTTTTGATCCAGGGGGGAGGCAATTCAATATTTTTTTGGTCCAATACAATATTATTGATAAGTTCTTATAGTAAATATACTTTGGCACACAAGTTCCAGAGGGGGCAGCTGCCCCCTCTTGCTCCCCATACCTACACCCGTGTATGTAGTAACAAAACGAATAGCCGCGGGCGCCACTATCGCCGCGCATCCCGCATTCCAGCTCCGTACGGAATGCTCCCGAACTGACTACACACACTGAATGCCTTATCTAGTGTTAGGTATTACTCAATCAGTATTGGCAGACATTTAACATATTAACAACATCGCGACGTAGATTCTCTATGCCGATCTAATTAAAAGTCTATAGTTCGTCGAATTTCGTAAACATTACAATAGGGATGATGACTGTATTAAAAAACTATAATTCTATTTAGTCCGCCAGTTTGATTATACAAAAATACTAGACACATATTTTTTGCTTTATCAAATGAACAAAAAATCAAAATCACAAAGATAAAGAGCACCTATGTTTTGGAGTGGGGGCTTGCGACGTCATTTACTACTATACTATTTTGTAAAAATTGTACGAAAGCGTGACGTCACGCGCAACTTGAATGCATTGTATATTCGTCAATGTTTGTTTGACAAATAAATAAATAAAATACGTGTTCAATATTTTTTTCCAATCCAACTGTCGGACTAAACAGAATTTTTTAGTCATCTAGCCTATTTCTCTTGTAAATTACCAACTGCAAAAAAAAATATAATATACATGTCTTAACAAGCGTAGAGGCGTGACTATAGCGTTTGAGGGCCGTGGCAATTTCGTCGGATGGGGTCCTCGCTCAATAACAGTATTCGATTTCAATGCCAGAGCGAAGGGGGTCCCTACGTTCACGGGCCTCCTAAGGGGATCCATGTCATTTCCGGGCCACCCTATGTTTACAACACTGTAAATAATAATCTATAGAAAGGGTTGAATCTTGATATATGCAATTAAAGTAAATTTTACCATGTCATTTGAACTAAACGCCAACCTATACTACTAATATATATATAAAGCTAAAACTAATAAGTTTGTTAGTTTGCTTGCTTGAACGCGCTAATCTCAGGAACTACTGATCCGCATTGAAAAACTATTTTTGTGTTGTACAGTTAATTTATCGGGAAAGGCTATAGGCTATAAAACATTAACCATAACGAGTGAAACCGCGCACAGCTAGTCCAACATATAAAAACTGCAGTACTGAATATGCTATGGGAATTATCTAATCTAAATGCATACATCATAGATAAGATTATTCTCATAACATATTGGTTGACAGGCCCGTTGATCGAGTAGTCAGGGACCCTGGCCTCGATACCAAAAAATCAAATATCGCTAGGCGCAAAAGTTTAATATTTTAAAACATTTAGTGTCTACCCGTTACCTAGTAACCACAGCACAATCATGCTTTGTTTGGAAAACATATTTCCTACTAATCATACAAAGGGGCATAACTCGACAAAATGGACCCCGTATAACATTTAAATAAATACTAAAAACAGTGGCGGATTTACCCTAAGGCCCAGTAGGCCCTGGCCTTGGGCGGCCAGATATAAGAGGCGGCCAATCGTAATAAAAATTAAGTGATGACGCTTTAGTACAGAGAATCATGGCCTGGGGCCTAGGGCGGCCAACACTGTAACGATGGCCGATGCCACTGACTAAAAAATACAAGATTTTTCGCCATTTAAAATTTCTGAACCTAAAGAAGATGGTCCTACCCCCGGTCGAGCCCTCGACAATCACCGTGGCCTTACCACCGTAAAATAACAATGTCCGGAATAAAACTAACCTAGGTAGGGTAGGTACAACTGTAACTCATTATAGAATTTTCTCCCCCGGCTCGCCACAACAGAACCGCACGGATTGCGAATTCCACGTCACATCGAAATGCAATTCCGATAGTTTCTACACAGCAGCACGCCAGCCGTCTGAAACTATTGGTCGCACAATGTTAAAACTTTAACCGGCCAGCGAGAGATTTTGTGTGAAAAATCCTAACAAATGCACGCTTTTTATATTTATATTTAAAAATAAACTAGCTTCACGCGATTTCCCTAGCTGTTCGTTTCGTTTTGCGGTAGTAGGCAGAAAGAACCGAACGCAATAAGGCACCGTCCTTATACACTTACTCGCTTCTTTAGCATACATAATCCTTTTTATAAAATCGCAAAATATTAGGTATTTTGTGTCAAATGTATAAACAAACAAATACATGACTCAAAATACCAAATATTTAAGGCCATCAAAGGCTTAATCTTTCGTGCAATTGGCAGTTTTATTAGGAAATTCTGTACTGAAGTTTTACAACAAAAGATAAAAAAATCTTTTCCGATAGAAATATTCAAAAATATCCTCAATATCGTTTTTAAGATTGTTCACCCATTCGTTCACCACGCCATACGTAAAAAAAATGTTTTAACGAACCGTGAAAGCTCCTTTTCATAATTTGACGTTAGAAAGAACGACGACATTATACCATTTTCATTTGAATTCCACATTCGTCGGAAATATAATATATTTTCATTTTCCACGAACGACACACATACGATGATTCCAAACAATAGAGCAACAAACATTTTATGCCTCGACTTGAGAATATATTTTTAATTTGACACGAAAACCATGTTTTATACCTACCTGTGATACTAGCGTGTCAAATAATACATTGTTATTTTTTGTGTTTATTAGGCTAGTTGACTGAAATATTAAAAAAATATTGAACACGTATTTTCTTATTTATTTGTCAAACAAACACTAACTAGGTCGTCACTCTTTCGTAAAATTTTTAAGAAAGTGTTACGATCTGCCTCTATTTAGATATCTTTACATAGTATAAATAAAGTTGCTGATTCTGTCTGTTTGCTTTTAAACTACGCAAGGGTTGTTTTTACTTATATAAAATGATTCAAGAGGAAGGTTTATATATCTATAGTTTCATTTTGTTTTTTGCTAACCGTACTGGGGCTGGTCGTTAGAAAATCTGTACAAACTACAGTCCCGGAAACTTTTAATTTATATCAAAGAGGTATATAAATAATTGTAGTTTAATTTAATAAATTCCGTACGAAGTAAAAGGTGTTTCTACAAATCACACAATACCTACAATCATAGTAAAATTTTAAAAACAAAACTCTTGCAGCTCACAAGATTTTAACCAAAAAGATTTTACTACTAACAAGTTTACCTTCAAACATGTGGAGCAAGAAATTTTAAATTTCGAAACACCAGAGTTTTTCTCTTACGGCGCAACAACACAATATCCGCTAGTTCCTTTCCATCGCAACAAAAATAAGGATTAATATATTTGTGTGCAATGTTTACAAAGTCCAAACAAAGTTTTGCATTTAAAACATGCAATATTTCTTTACGTTTTACCATACAAACGAGTAAAATTAAATACAAACTCGTGGAAACAGCTTTTATCAGATCTGCGTTAAAACATTATAATAAATTTCATTTATGGATGATGGTCGAGGATGATGTTCCTCGGGATTGGTTGTTTTTATTTTTTGAACTTTTTTTTTTATATTTTGCTTTGTATCATTGAATTTATAGATAAGAATCGGTCGAAATTCAATGATTGATCCTATATTCAAGTTTTTATTGTTCAAGTTCTAATGATGAGATCCATTTTACTATTGAAGCCTAAATACGTATTTTTGGTTTTCGCGAGAAATTCTCTATGGACAGTTTATATTATAAACATTACAATATTTGTAATGTTTATAATATAAACGCCAACAAAACTGTATTTATGTTGGTTAAGCTAGTAATATAGAGGAACTGAGGATTCCACATTCCGCTTCCGTCTGGAATGTAATATTGAATTGTTTCCAAGGAGCGCCATCTACTAGGGATGACAAACAAGCGCACAGAGCTATTTTGTGAACTATGTTGAAATCAAAAATGCGTAAAAAAATATTAAAAACACTTGGGCATTACATAAAGAAAGAACATTGAACATATTTCAAAATCGAACCTTTTTAACCGAATTTTTAATTTAATTCAGTCGAATTGAGAACCCCCTCCTTTTTTTTTGAAGTCGTTTAAAAAGGTTTGATTCTGAAATATGTTCCATTTCTAAAATCCTACACAAGTTATTTCCAGGAAACGTAATCATACTTCAAACTCGTAATTATGCGAAAAAAAAATATTCCTGTTTACAAGTATAATAAAGATAATTATGCTAACATTTTTGTTTCTAGGTGTATGTTAGTAAATGTGCATTCTGCTTATAGCAATTTTACTAATTACTTATATGATCGGGCGACGCTATTAAATGTGAGTCGGCGCTAAACATTCTTGTTCAACATAAGCTTATTTGCTACTAATAATTCTTCTTAAACTGCCTCGTTGGTCTAGTGGTAGCATGCGCCGCTTAAGGACCAAGAGGTTCCGGGTTCAAATCCCGGGTCGGGGCAAAAATTTGTGGATGGGTATTTCAATATTGAAATTACTCAGTAACAGCCCGGAGTCAGGAAGTTGGCGGTTTAATCACCGCCGTGCCTCGGAAAGCACGTTAAGCCGTTGGTCCTGCGCCTGACCTCTCTCCGGTCATGTCGAATTGCCGTCTCACCGGACTATGAGAGTGAAGGAATGGAGAGTGCACCTGTGTTTGCACACACACTTGTGCACTATAATATCTCGTGCGCAGTTGGCTAATCCTGTTGAGATTGGCCGCCGTGACCGATATCTGTTAGAAGGACATTATTTTGAATTCTTCTTAAATCTGAATACCTATGCGGTTCCATCTTGTTGGAAGGCATGATTTTTAAACAATCACAATAGGGGCGTCAATAAAAATGTTCTTGTACTGTATTTTCGAAACATTTTTTTTAAAGCGCCGATTTTTTTCGGATCTTGGCCATCGCGAACTTGCAACGTTTTTTACACAAGATCCATGTAAAGTAAAACATAAATAACAAGCGTAAAACCTAGCAGTACCAAATAGCCATACTCTCTCGATGATCAGAAACATCCAAAGCCTAACCTGGACAAGACCAGTAATGTGCTTTTGTAAGCTCTTAGTTTCAAAAGTCTTAGTACGGCGACTGCTTACCAACAAACATGATGGTTTGACATCCGCAGTATTTAACAAGCTTCTCTAGATACATTTGCTATGGGGTATTGATATCCAGCAAATATAAGTCCCATGTTGGTCTTATACATAGCGACCATAGCACTCAAAAAGAATGTGCCAACTGTGTTTCTTGCCTAGCATGTTGTAAAAGGCGATTAATAGTGTATGAAGTTCTCAATTTGTGATTACTTAGGGACGAACTAGCTAATTCTTATTCACATTTTACCTAAGAAAACTCAATTTTCGGCTGAATGTGGTTTGAGGCGCTCTCTGAACTCCGCCTACCCCTTTTGATTGATTGATTATAAAACCTCAAGAAACAATTTTACTCGTAAGAAGAATAAATTAATAACCACTCTACGTCTCTTCATTTTATTATCATGATGGTAATCTATGACCACGAGGTATTATATAGGTCTCCGTGGCGCGCCGTCATTTTCCACTCAGGCATCCAATCCGTTTCTATTTTAACCCAAACTATGTTCGACATCCAAAGTTGTAAGCTACCCCGTCCCGTTTTAGCATAGTCGCTTTCCTCGATACATCTTTTATTAGCATACTAGCATAGTACTGTGTCTGGACTTTATTCTGTTAACACCACGTTTGCGTTTAATTGATAATAATAGACGCCATATGTGGTCAGAGACGGTTTGGAAGCCCATTCATACCATCCCATGTCCAGTTACAGATTACTACAGATTACAGATACTTATGTATCTTCTGACCATGGTCCAACATTTAGCGAGTCAGTTTATTACTTTAAAGCAGTTTTTAATGGATTTAAATTATGGCTTAGCTATGTTCTTTTTATTAAGACCACAGTTTATCAACTATCTAATAACTATACAATATCCAAGTTCAATAAGTAAAGAAGAGTAGGTGCCTTCGACTTTTTTAAATCTGAGTACAGTTTTTTATAGATTTCGGATCTAGCCATCCAGTTTGCCTGGTTCCCTGCCTATGAGTTAAGAAGTCAAGCCAGTTGCTTTAATGTAAAAATTGTTCTTGCAATATTCTAAATCTAGAATCATATATAAGCAGACACTGGCTAAGAACAGGACATTACACTTAAACGAAGATATATAAAACTGACAAGCCAGGAAGGCTTGTCGTAAAAGGTTAAATTTGTACAAATCTCCCCAACGCCTACCCCCCACCTTTGCCTCTGTTAGGACTAAGCTATTGCATGATGAATACCCTAAGCTTCAGTTAGTCATGCTTAGGCCTCGAGGATACACTAATAACTGCTACTTCTTATTTGGCATCGTCTGACTATCTTCTTGTGAAATCATTGTGGTTCAAATCCGTTGACGGGGCAGGGAACTCACTTTGTTTCACGCACTTAGTATTCGCGTAACTTAGGATCGGGGTAACCACTGTACACGTATGGACATGTAGCTATGTTGGGTGAGTATAAATCCCATCCCATATATATGTTTATTGCAGCGTACAAATTGATACTGAATACAAATTTAGTCACGCTTAATATTTATAAGTAATGTAGTGCTGTAGGCACAAGCCTTGTGCTTTCAATTGAACTGCAATGTACAATACCTAATAGTTGAACTACTTTTACCCCATTCAAATTATACGTCTATTCAGCAACGATACAATTTCTAACGATATCACACTGTGATTTATAGTTTTCTTTGTTTATATCGTGAGAATGTGAAGTCTATCATTATTTAATGATTAATGAATGACTGCAAAAGTGTAAATTTTGGCCTAGAAACAGATATGGAGCAGACGGGCCAGTGTTGAAAATAATTACGAGCTTTTTAGAACTAGTGTGATTTTGGTAAACTACATAAAATAGTTTTTAATTTGTGTTTGTGATTTGCAAATCATCTATTAATCATTATGTTATTTATTAGTTTAATCATGGCGAAAAGTTCTTAAAAGAGCTTAGCTGCTCTTAGACTCTACCTACCCTCTCGGGGATTTCGGGTGTGATGGTATGTTGTGTTATGTGTTATATGTTACATACATACGAAACGCCTCACATATGAAAAACCGTATAAAAAAATGCTTAAAAATGCTACCAGACCTTTTTTTATAGGAAATTGTCTATCACTTTTACTTCAAGCATTTTACTTAGATATTTCGAACCTATCATGAGTTATTAAAAAAAGTGCTTTTTCGATCTCCCCCTCCCCATTTTTAGCTAACCAGATGAGTCAGGAGCGACTTTATGGAATTTTAAACATCTGTTACCTACACACACAAATTTTCCCGTTGGGAAGGATGGGATCCTTTCAACTAAAAATGGCAAAGTTAAACCTTTATTGACTGGACCATTAGGTACAGTAGTTGTGTAGTTGCTTTACTAACCTACTTAACCCTTTTACGACCGACACGCGTATGTCATGCCAAATGTCATTACAGTACCATAAAAAATACGAACCGCCCTAGTAGTCCAAGAAAATATACCTCTTAATACAAATTTTGAGGTAAATACTTGAATTTTTGATGTTACTTTGAAAGATTTAAAAACGAACTGTGAAATGTTTTTTTTCTAGTACTTACCGTTTCCCCAAAATATAAAAAACAATTTTTTTTTTTTTTTTCAAACGTTCTCGGGGGTGCTTTTACAAAAACCTTCCACAGTTCGTTTTTAAATCTTTCAAAGTAACTTATATCAAAAATTCAAGTATTTACCTCAAAATTCGCATTTAAAGGCATATTTTCTTGGACTATAGGTCCAAGCCTAGGTACCGGTGGTAACGTTTTCTTTTCTGTTTGTATCGACTTTTTATCAGTGCTTTTTTGAAACCTATATAAATAAAGAGATTTTGAATTTGAATTTGAATTTGAGATAGTCTGCAGACATTAATCCTCATAATTGCTTATTGCTCTCGGAACGGGTAACCTATATCGCTTGACCCAAATGTCATTCTCTTGTTCTTTCCTTTACTCTCGTTTGCTGTATATGTCCTTGTATTGTCTATTATCTATACTAATACTATAATATTGTCCTATGTTGGTCGGGGACTAAAAAGGAATGTGCCAACTGTGTCTCTTGCCTAGCACGTAAAAGACGACTAATGGTATATCGGGTTTTGGGTATGTGATTGTGTAGGCGGCAAGCTAGCCACCTGTCACTACTTTTTCACAATTTTCCATCTAACCCAGCCCACTTTTGTTTCTGGCTGAATGTGGTAAAAGGGGCACGCTGCCCCTTTGACTCTGTCTACCCCTTCGGGGATTAGTTTGCATCGATAGGCTCCGAAACAACTTTGAATAATTACCGATTTGAATAATTCTTTCATCAATGGGAAGCTACTTTATCAGCAAGTATCATAAGCTATATTTTATCCCCGTTCTCACGGGAACGGGATCTACGCGGTGAAATTATAGCAGCGTATAATAATTAAATGCCAACGCCAAAAACGTCACCAAGACTAATTAGAATGACGCAACCATCCACAAAAATGGGACAAGAAGATTCAAATCTTAAATAACGCAAACTATATACCTACTAATGTAATTATGCGTTTAGTTATAAATATGGCGAAGCCTACTAGATTATGGTAATAAGTTAACGATAGTTCAGTCTGACATTAACATAAACTTATAACTTAATCTCTCGCTTCCCCATACAATGTCACGTTTAACTATCTCTCCTTCCCATAAGGTATGACGTAAACAATGTAAATAATACCCCTTACAAATTACCATCCAATTGTACTTAACAGTTTCAGTTATAATAACGACAACCTTCAGATAATTTCTTTCTGTAGCTTTAATCGCCCCAGTAATTACTACTTTCATATGAAAAACAAACGTAAAAAACGTCGTTTTGTATGCGACCTTATGCAATTCTTATTTTAGATGTCAGCGAATTCTAAAACTCGGAAAAGTCAGCTCAGAAAAACCTTGACCGACTTATTGTTTAATCCAATCGTAGAAATCGATTTTAACCTATTTTAAACTGTCGTACCAATTTGAATCTTTATATGTCTGTGTAATCTCAATGACAATACAATGGTCTGATGAGATTCAGCTAATGATGAAGCTATGATATGGATCATAGGAGTCTTCGATCATCTCATTTGTTTTGTTTTATGAGGTATCCTTAAATCTCTTAGAGTCGGTGACTAATGATGTATCTAGTTACAAATAATACCTACGTACAAAATAATTACCAAATCTATTACATAATACATTTACGTCGCAATCTCGTACTATCCGATTTAAAATATAAAACAGTTGACATTACGAATAAATTTGTACATACTTTTTACAACGATATTCATTTTCGATTTCATACGATTTTTCGAAACTCCATGTTGCCCTTGCTTTGTTTTACAAGATGAGCCATTATTTTGCGCAACTCACCTAGTTAACTATTTAATTGTATAGGGATTGAATATCGAATCTTAGTCCGTAAACAGTATAAGAAATAAAGTCCCTGGGACTTTTGTCGATACTTTTTCGCCATTTACCATCTAACCGAGCATAGCTTTATTTTTGGCTTAGTGTGCCGAAGCTGCCCTTTAGACTCTGCCTACCCCTGGGGAGATTACGGACGTGATGATAATTATGTACCTATGTATATTTAAAAAAAGAATGTGTCATTCATTTATCAGGTGTCAATACATATTTTTTCGTAAGTAAAATAGCGAGCGGCGTGCTTAAATAGGTGACCTTTTATATATTAGGTACAATATTTATATATTAGGTATAGTACAAACATTTATAAGACAGCGGTAATTAAACAGCGAGCTTTACGAATTAATTATTATCTAAGATACCTGTAGTATTAAGGTTTGGAAAATAAACTATTTATTATTATTATTAGCGTAATCCATATTTATTACCATATACATATTTTAAACATAGTTTTGTAAAAAATATGCTATTTTTTGTTCGAGGTAGGGTCATCAGGGTTTAAAATATTTATTTCTCTTTTATTTAAGTCTTTTATGAATGTCGCTATAAACACGAATTACGTCTATACTCTATTACTACTGCAAGAGTCGTCTTTGTCAAATCTATATTAACAAAAATTAATTCAAAACAACTGTATTTTTAACCGACTCCAAAAATGAAGGAGGTTCTCAATTGACTGATTTTCTCTAATATGTATATACAATGCTTTATTCAACATTGACATAATAAACTTAACGAGGTTTGGTGGTTTGTATATTTTTTAATTTCCAATAAAAAAATACAATCGACACACTATCGATATTATGTGAATTTATTGTACCTATGGGTTATTTCACAGCTAATGCATTGCTATGCTAAGAAAATGGCGTTTAATACGCAGATCTTAACAAGCTGATGTTCTTTAATAATGTTTTAATAAAATCTTACCCAATCATTATTCATAATTTTCTGCAACAACAATTTGAATTAGCGTTGATTTACTAAAAATATACTCTTATTCTGCCGTACGTTTTATTATACAAGAAAAATATGAAGAAGATAACGTCTTCTTCATACTTTTTCTTAGAAAACAGTAAAAAAACGGACATAGGCTCTATCCTTTAAAATAAATGTTAAAAGGTTTTGAAGGTATGCTGTTAACAATAAATATAGTTAGAAAGGGTAGACTACTACTACTATTAGCTAACGACGTTTACAGTCTATTGTGAGTCATTCAACTTCGTCTGGCGTTCTAAGGCTTCTAACGCTACATGTGAACTGTAAAAATTTAACTACCTACATAAACCTCAATATAGGCGAGTAAACGACCGCCAGCGTCGATACATACATATATAGCGCCCTAGCGCCGCGCGCAATCGAATGAAAACAACCAGGTGCCACGAACGAAACTCGATTCCGTCAATTAAAAATAGAACTGCCCTACAGCCTTTAAAAAAATATAAACTAAATCACTGGCCATTTGGGTTTCATAAAATAAAAATGAATTTGAACACCGAATGCACGTTCAAATGTTTTAAATGAAAAATCGTGCTTGTCGATTCTGTTTGACTTAATGTATGATTATTTTAGGTCGATACGGTCGATAATACCTTTACTCACTCATAATTGTGGCTTTTTTTTAATGTAATGTTAAACATTTAATTTTGAATTTACCTCCTTACCGTACTCACTCGTAGCAAGACCGATTCGTAGCCGCTCGTAGCGTCGAGACCGCGTGAACACGAATCAGCAAATCTTGACATGACTTACCCGTGTCCTGACTCGGTCCAATTAATCGACTCAACCCATCTCTAGAAAAAAGCGTCGCATCGATGTCATGAATGAAAGACGCCCCAAAAATGCGTGTATCGAACCTACCTATGAGTGATCATCCAGTGTGGCTCCGCATTAGCACTCACAGACACAGTTCACTAAGTCCGATCACAAGCACTCGGTTGTAATCACGGGCATGGTAGTGCAACAATAATATCGTTATTGGTGGATTATGTAACGCGCGTTGGTTGCATGGCGCGAGTTGAACGCGCGGTGTCCGAATGCAGACAGGAATGGCGGCGGCTGCGCGCGCCGCCCGCCGCCCGCGGACGGTCGCAAGGGGGCCGCGCGACGCGACGCGACTGCACGCGCATAATCGCACCTGATAAAGACGACTGCGACTTTTTGTGCGAACGAGAAAAAACACACCCTTAACGGCTGCAGGCCCGTTGTAGCTTTTCCTTTTGTTAAAATGAGTGTTAACAGAAACGTTTTGCAATTACAATGAAAAGTCGCCGTTTATAATGTGACTTTTTCTGTACAGAACAGGCACAGTTAGGATAGATGTCAATTGCGGTCTTTTTAGATATAGATTTGTTAAGAAACTCCTTGAAAAGAACTAGGTAACATGTAAAAGCTTTTACATTCTCTTTGATATTTGTTTGACCATAACAAGACCGCATGCCTAGTCTTTATTTAACTATTTATTTTGTACCTAATAGTTTAGTTCAATTCCATTGGTATAATTCTTAAAATAAAGTTTTGCAACTATTATATCCAAAACTTTTTTTTGATCGCATGATATCTTGCATGCAGCAAAGCCGACAGAACCGTACCGGCAAAACCACCCTTTAATCTAGACAAAAGACTCACACTTTGTAACGTTCAGCGTTACCTTTCACCAACACCGCCCCTAACAAAAGCCTCCCTATTAAACATCGATCCATTACTCCCCTACTTTCGGACTCATTACACATCCGCCGTATACAAACGGCAATGAACGTGGATCATATACGGACGCTCGCGTAGTAATAAAGCTTACGATACGAGCGAGCGTACGTGAAAAAAGAAAAGCGAAGTTTTGGTGAAGAGGTATCTTGGTAGTGCAGTGAGGAGGGCCGGATAACGGCAGAACCTTCTCTTAGTTCCAGATAACGGCTTTGGAACCTTCTCTTAGTTCCATATAACGGCTTTGGAACCTTCTCGGTCGATTTTACGATTTTAAACAGGTTTCAGCCAACCTCGTACCAGTCGCAATATACTTAAGCAGGTCCATTATGGGCACTTACTATACGGAGTAAAGGTCTCGTAAAAGCTTACGATAACATGCTGTTAAACTATACATTACTATGAACATCCTCTACAATATCCTCCAGATATACTCAAACTGCGATACAATACGCTTTTGAAACATTCTTCTTCTCAATTCTGTATCTAAATCTAAAAATACGGTATTTGAAAGTGAATTGATTAACTTTTTGTGAATCACAAAACCATTTTATTTCCACATAAAATATATACATAGTGCAGCTGCCTTTACATTTGAGTACAAGTGTACGCGAGCTATACACACAAATAGGGGACGAGACAAAAAAATATATAATATAAACCAACTATAGTTTTATAAAAATATTCCTATTTACTTACCTAGTTCTCTATAATTGAAAAATTACAGTTTCAAATAGCTACCCGATGAAATTTTAAACTTGAAAAAAAAAATTTACGATGTTAAATTGTAAGCAAGTATTCTTACTTTTTTTGTTCTTCCTGGCGCGTTGCCACGAAACCAAGGGCCGCGGGTTCGAATCTCGCTAGGGGTAAATGTTTCGTGTGATGAACATGGACATTTGTACTCCAGCCATGGATGTTTATAAACATATTTAAATATGTCTATCCGTTCACCTAGTATCTGGACTGTCTTGTGGCGTTGTCGCCACATATTTATTTGTTTATTTATTCCTATTATCCTTACCTAGGAAGTAGCTAAACTAAAATACAAAATATGTTTTTTATTATTCCATCTAACCCAGCCCGACTTTGTTTTTGGCTGAATGTGGTTGAAGGGGCATGCTGCCCCTTTGACTCTGCCTACCCCTTCGGGGATTATGGGCGTGATGTTATGTATGTATGTGTATGTACAAAATATGTACGCAGCGGCATTCTGTCCCGCAATTGGTTGTCTCGTTCAGTAGGCAGGTTTTGCAATTACTTAATTGTGTAAGAATAAAAAGAAAACCAAAAGATATTCAAATCTCGTTGTTAGCTATTTTAAAACGCAATAAGGTCAGATTCAGTTCTCATTTAAAGTTAGGTAACCAACCTAACCCAATTACTCAGTTCTGTTTTAAATAACAATATTAATCATTGCTGGTACTCATAGTACGAAAGAGTCCTATCATTCGATGTTTATTCATGTGTTTTATGGTTATTTTATTTAAATACTCCCATTATAAAAACAAACCATGAATAAAGATTTTCAGCCAGCTGTATGTTAAGTTAATTCATCACTAAAATGTTGTTACTCCATATGTAAATAAAACTCATATTTTCGTACTCATAAATAAATCCAACTTCATAAAATGTAATAATTAAATTGGCGCAAGGATCCACTCACATCGCATGTACGGCAGATACTTACTATAACTTATAATAGTAACAATGAAATTAAGCATTAATATAGATATACATACAGATATACCTAATTGCTATTTCCTTGAATTAAAATTAACAGAGGGAAATGCTGATACCTTATGATAAGAAAACACGCAATATATAATTTGTTTATAAAAGTTAAGGACACGAAATCTTATAATTACATTATGTGTACATTTTGTTTTTCAATTGCTTTGTACACATTAGGTGGTTAGTTACTTTAATATGCTAAACTGTGACGTGACACTTGAGTATTTCCATACGAGATATTTCATATGGTGCATTTTGGACATAAAGTTCGTTAAACGATAAGTGGTATCATCTAACCCCAATGTTCCGTGACAGCACCATAGGTCACATTTATCGTAGCGTGTAGCTCGTAGCACTGTAGCAAGCTCCTCGTAGCATTAATACACCTTGTAGCACTTAAAAAAAACTACGTAGCATCGAATTTATGAGCCACGTAGCACCGCAGTCATTACCGTGTATTTACCATCAGCGCAGTCGCCAATAGGCATCAACACAATACCCACATAGTATGTACTAGTGATGTTCCGGATATCCGTATCCAAATCCGCATATATCCGAGGAAAAAAAAAGTTCCGTATCCGTTACTTTTCTCGTGGATCTTTTACCTTATTAATTTAAAATTGACAGAATGAAATGCTATAAAGGTATAGGTGGTTAGGCAGAATTAAAAAACTATTAAATTCCATTCAGAGTATTTTTTTATTTAACTTAAACTCAATTATTGGCACCTTTATATTGCAAACAATTATTGTAGTAAGTTACCATACCAATAGTACTCTCGCGCGCCGACACCAATTGAGTAAGAACTCTATTTTCTTACTCTATTAGTGACAGCGTGCGAAATCCGTATCCGCGGATCTTGACACCAAATATCCGTATTCGGATCCGTATCCGTATCCCTATTCGCGGATATACATTTATAACAATCCGGCACATCACTAGTATATACCATTGCCAGCGGCATAGTGTGGGGTTCTATTCTGTCCGGTTGTGCAAGTTTGGCGCCCCAATGAGGAGCGATTTAATTCCTCTGCATATTTTCTACTTTCCATGTACATCGTATTTTTTCGTATCTTTTTCAATACATTATAAGAAATTCCACACAAAAATATAGTAATTCAATAAGTTTTCTTTTGCCGCCTTTAACAGTACTGCGGACCGCGCCTGCCGCCACCATGACGTTTCTAACCATTGCTATCACTAGCTCGCGCCAAAACATGATCCTTATAGCAATTCAGCCATCAATACAACAGTACTTAAACTAACACTCACAAACATAAAAGTAAATAATAAATATCACACTACATCACATACCTTGATCTGACCGCGAAGTAAGTAGCTTAAGCACTTGTGTTACGGATATCCAGAATCAACAATGGTATTACAAATATATACTTAAATATTTAATATTAACACCCAGACACAGAACAAACACAAGTATTCATCATACGAATGTTTGTACTAGGTGGGGATCGAACCCACAACTCTTGGTGCATGGGTCAGCGTCACTACCGAATGAGCCATCGAGTCAGTCAAGTCAAAGTAGTTCTTCGTTAAGAGTAGCTCGTTCGTTTCGTTACTACTTATTGTTCATAATTACATTTAAATTTCCATCCCCGACAGAGAACGGAGAATGGTATCAAACACTCGGATAAAAAAAAGAATATGCATATGTATAGTCCGCCCCAAATTGGGTCAAGCCCAAAAATAGCACCGACGGTGCAGAGAAATTAGGTGAGGAGAGGGAATTAAAGGACGAAAAACCTACTTCATATATCACGTAAGTATCAGATAAGGCCATTTTACTGCCTGGAACCGAATGGTGGTAGTTGAAAAAACTACTACTTACTAGAGCGCTTACTTTTACCTATAACGATTCCAAGCACTTTGAATCTCCTTTTTATTTAAAAAGAAAATATAGTTCTGTCGACGGCATTGTTTGTCTGGTTTAAATGCCGAGGTTAAAGTGAGATGTGGCCTATTTAGGGATCCGCTTCAACCTTTGATGCGGGGTCAATTGAGGAGGTGACCTCGCGTCAAGTGCCTGGATGTTTTATTGTGCCAGGCTATCGATTCGCTGGTTGTATGCTAATGTTATAAGATATTCTTTGATTTTGTATTGAAATAATCAGAAAAAGTAACACCGTAACGATGTTAATAAAAAATAAAATAAACGTTTTTAACACATCCAATTGGTAAACGTTTAGTAATTATCTTTAAGTCTGTAGTTGCGTAGTTTTATTATTACTTGTATATCTTTAGAAATACCTTAAGATTTATCAATTTTGGAAGTGACCTATTGTGGAAGGCGTGATGTCATCTCAGTTTTCTTCAGATTTAATTCAATCTGCTGAATTAAGTCGACCTACCTGTATCGAAAACGGTTTGTGACCTAGCGAGATCTAGTACTATTTTCGTCCGAGATCAATCCAGTAAAATATCAAGAAGATCTAGCGAGACTACAAAACCGAGATTGAATTCCCAAATAGTAACCAAGAAATGGCTAGAGGTCGCAGCCTGCCAGGTAGGCGAATGACATAGGCAGTAATACTAGATGGAAGGGACACTGGAATGAGGTCATCAAAGGAACGTTACAAATATTGTCGTAAAAAAAAGGTGCCTGTAGTAGGTATGACCTTTTATAACAGATTAAAGCCTAGTCACACCGTTCAAGGATGGTTTTACGAATAGATTTCCCACCCTGTTATGGAAACTTTGGGAATAAATAAATAAATATCAGACTACATCACATACATTGATCTGACTCCGAGGTAAGTAGCTTAAGCACTTGTGTTACGGATATCAGAATCAACAGTGGTATTACAAATATTTACTTAAATATTCAATATTAACACCCAGACACAGAACAAACACAAGTACTTATTCATCATACGAATACGAGTTTGTCCTGGGTAGGAATGGAACCCACAACTCGTTGGATTCGAAGAGTTGTGATTCACTACCGAATGAGCCATCGAGTCAGTCAAGTCAAGTCAGAATCACTAGTTTATCGTCAATATTGTGATGACATGTCAAAGACAATCTCCTCATCTGCAGAACATCGCCAGCAAATTTAGCAACCCAGCTTAAATGTAAACATCGATATCTCTAGCTGTGAAACAATTACAGGACAAATTAATCAGTCAGACCTCTAACTATTCACTGCTAGTCTGGTAAGACAAAATCATCATAGTCATTGAACATCTATTGTTCAGCGCATGTTAACCACCGTCTGTAAAAGATTTTATTGATTCGATTCACACCAGTTGTGGTTGCTATGCCTTTAATATTACCTGTAAGTCCTTTCTCGAAAGTAATTTGTCACTACATGCCTTTCGATCTAGAAGTTATTTCATTCGGCATGATCGAACACAGTGTTCAAATATGCAAACATATTTTGACATATGCGCCATCGCAAATGCTTCAACTAGATTGGCGCAACGCTACGAGGTTGCAACTTGACGTCACTGCTCAATAAATTATGAGCAGTTGCTATGATTGACCGCCCGTTTTGATTGGTTGTCAGTTTTATTATGGACAGCCCCAACGACTTGCATATCGAAATAGCTATAGAAGAGATCATTATTTATGAAGTGAGTCCGGTGGAGTACCCTATGTCAATGTTTCTCAAAGTGGAGAGGTCTTCTAAGAATCTAACCCCGTTCTTCCATTTGGTAACAAAGTATTTATTTATTTTGTATAAATTGTATTTGTTTAGGTACGTAAGTAATTAGGTACTGTGTGTTGGTCCGCATAAGTTACAAATTGGCCAAATTTACGAAATTATGTATTTATAAAAGCTACATACATAACATCACGTCTATAATCCCCGAAGGGGTAGGCAGAATCAAAGGAACAGCAGGCCCATATAACCACATTCAGCCAAAATTAAAACTGGGCTGGGTGAGATGGAAAATTTTGAAAAAGTAGTGACAAGTGGCTAGTTTGTCGCCTACACAATCTCATACCCAAAACCCCATATACCATTTGTCGCCTTTTACGACATGCTAGGCAAGAAACACAGTTGGCACTAATTAAAAGCTGATAATTTTTTGGTCAGTTTTATTATAATATTTCCACGACTTATGACTAACTAAGTGTACTCTTGTACATTGCATATTATTTTCCATTACTTACCCATTACCAATTCTTAAAAAAAAAACATCTTTGTTATAGGCAGACTTTACCACACCGAATTTTTCTTAGACTAATATTTATATGAGACTACGGATGCTATGAGAGTATGCTTTGAGAAACTGTGGCATAACTACCAAAAGCAAAGCAACTTCATCCCACTACTCATAAAATTGATCTCCAGATTCCGCGTCTCTGCAGCTGGTGAAAGTTTCTCCGACTCCCCCCTGTCTGAAAAAAATATAGAGACTACAATCAAATCAAATAGAAGAAAAATAGAGAATCTAAAAACAGAACTAATCTAATGGAGATATACCATGCCTGTACCAGTTTTCCAGATATAATATGATATGTAGGTAATTCGAATATATAAAACCAGTAACTATATACAACCAGTGGCGGATTAACAGTCTCGGCCGCCCTAGGCCTTAGGCCCTAAAGTAAATACTAGCCGCCCCTTCTCAGTACTAAAGCGTTACTTATCAGTCAATTTTTTATCACTATTGGCAGCTTCTAATATCGGGCTGCTCTAGGCCCTGGCCTACCGGGCCTCTGGGTAAATCCGCCACCGCATTCAACAATACATTTAATAAAAATAGAAGAGTGTACAAGTCGTCAAACACGTATTCAGTTAAATAGATTCATTATCTCTACCTTTAGTGGAGTGCTGTAAGACTTATACCTCAGAATCTAGGGCCAGTCAATGAATGTTCATAAAATATGTTGGACTGCGTAATTAAAATCTCAAATAAAAAAGTAAAAAAGAAATTGTCCGCTCTTGAAAAACAAAAAAACATTTTAAACGTTATGGCGTGTACCACGCAACCTGCATCAGCGAAGGTTAGTACTTAGGGGACACCAATACCCATCGATTGAACCTCCATGTATGTTTTATTATTTTTTTAATACTTGAGTTAAGACCATTTTTGTAAAATATAACTTTTTTGTGTCATGTTTATTTAAGATTTATTACATCTAAAGAATGTAGGCATTTGTAAAAAACACAAAATACTAATTTTATTACGACTAAAAGCTTAAAAAATTATCACTAAGTGGAAAGTAAAATTATTTTTCAGAGAAATAAGCAATACATTTCAATTTAAAAAAAAACCATACTCTAAGATTGATAAAACTAGCCAAGACAATGATTATGACAGCATGATAATTCTATCGATTATTTTAAGTGGTATCGAATGAATCGATAATTCTACCCCAATAAAATACGAACTGTCAATGGACTGTCGATAATCTATCGACATTAATGTTTCCTACTCTAATGAAATGACAACTGATTTGATTTGTCAACTTGACAAGTCGTATTTTTATGTACAAAAATAACCAAGTTCCAACGAAATATATTAAATATTATGCGCCTATCTAGCGATGACTTCTCAATATAAGAAATTCACTAGATTAATAGCTAAGTGGCCCGTGGATAACACAAAAGGGGAAAGGTAATTCAAGTTTGCTAACATAACCTATACGCTACATGAAATTGGTGTAAATTTTGCAAATTTCTATCTAACTAATATAATATTGGTTACAGGGACCTCGGAAATTTTATTAGAGTTAAAGTAAAAGAGGCTTTTGAGTCTTCTGACAAACAAAAATTGGATTCTGAGCTTTGTTCGAAACAGTTCACCTCGCTCAACAAACTAGCCGATAACCACTACAAAAATAAGTTCAAAAGGACCCGAACTAGCACCGCAACAGGATTAAGTACTGAGGAGTGCAATCTTATATTATCTGACGAAGTTCTCAACTATTTAAAAGAAGAGGATAAAGGTTTCTTCAGTAAAATTTTTAAGAAAGATAAAAAATGATTTTGCGACACATCAGGCGGTTAAATCTACTCCCAACGTTAAGCTTAAGTCGACAATGCAGTACGAAATCTATCGAGTACAGAGACCATACCCCTGTTATGTTACAAGAAGTAATAAGGCATTTGAAACCTCAAGACAATGAACTGTATATTGATATGACGTTTGGAGCAGGAGGACATACTAGAAGAATATTAGAATCAGCGAATTGCAAAGTAATAGCCCTGGATAGAGATCCCGTTGCACACGAGAAAGCAAAACAACTTGCTAAGGAGTATCCTAGAAGAGTGACACCATTACTTGGACGCTTTAGTGAACTGCCAGCTCTGTTGAAAGATGCTGGTTATGGCCAGTCCAGTATTGATGGCATCTTGTTTGATTTCGGCTGTTCTTCCATGCAGTTGGACACAGGAGATAGGGGATTTTCTATTAGTAAAAATGGCTACCTAGACATGAGAATGGATGCAGGAAGAGACCCCAACCAAATTACAGCTAGAGAGGTTTTAGCTACAGCCAATGAGCAGGAATTATACAAAATCTTCAAAGTGTATGGGGAAGAAAAGAAAGCTGCGAAAATTGCACAAACAATCATACAAGCCCGATATATGATTAAGAATATTGATACAACCAAAGAGTTAGTGGATGTTGTTAATTCTTGCACACCTGACGAAATTAGATTAGATAAATTACAAAGACCGCAATCAAATGCCACTAAGGTGTTTCAAGCATTACGTATATTTGTAAATAATGAGCTTAATGAACTAAATTATGGTATGGTACTGGCGAAATATTACTTAAAACTTAGCGGCAGACTTGTAACTATATCGTTTCACTCTCTTGAGGACACAATAGTGAAGAGACACATTGCTGGTAATATAGTAAATGAAGTAGCTAATCCGGTGCCTCTGAAGTATCTTAGTCCGATGTTGGTCCAAGATCAGGAGACGATAGAACAGTTCCTAGGCACTCCCTGGCAAGTCCTCACAAAGCATGTTGAAATGCCTACAGCAGAGGAGGTAGAAAGAAACCCTCGGAGTAGGAGTGCAAGATTACGAGCTGCAATCAAGGTTAAATGAGATTCATGGAATTATTTAACAGTTTGAAATTATATAGATATCAATAAATTACGAAGGTTGTAACTTATTACGTCACTGTACAATATATTAATATTAGTTAGTATTAACTTTTGTGTTTCCATCAGCTTTACCATTGTGGAATTCAACTGATCAGCTGTCAAACATCTGCTATGTCTAAAATGTTTGAAACTATTAGAGATTTATCTATACTTATAATAAATCTGTAGAGAGGTCAATTCTGTACATGAAATATATTTTCAAAATAACTATCAGGGGGTGATATGTGATCGATACTGATGCCAAAAATGCAATCAGTAAAATTTTTGTTTGTCTGTCTGTCTGTCTGTCTGTATGTTCCTTATAGAAACAAAAACTACTCGACGGATTTTAACGAAACTTGGTACAATTATTCTTCATACTCCTGGGCAGGTTATAGTATACTTTTCATCACGCTACAATCAATAGGAGCAGAGTAGTGAAGGGAAATGTTGGGAAAACGGGAGAAGTTACTCCATTTTTTAAGCTTCCGTCGCGTGTGCAGCCTTAATGGTTAAAGTTACATAGAAATCATGTATGACGAAAGTAGTCTTTATTATATTAACCGTAAACGCGGGTGACACCGCTGGCACAGCTAGTATGTAATAAAATTTCAACAAATAATATAGTCAAAGTCTCATCAGGTCTTAGGGTTTTTGGAGGAAATGAAAAAAAACAGTCTGTAATATGCTTGATTTATTGATCTTATTATCGAACATGGTAACTAATTCTAATTTATATTATGGATCCTATGCTTACAACAGACATTTAACCTTCCGGCGTTTCCAACTATGCTACTAATTTCCATAATCTTTCATTTGTTGCCATTACTTACAGTAATGGAACAAATGCTTGCCTTTACCAGAGATAATTAAACAATAGATGCGTCAGTAGGTACAAATCAAACATTTCGAGACCTAAAATGCGTTAGATTTAAAGGTAATAGAGAACTAGACTAGATTTAAAACCATTTTAAGGACAGAGCCATTACCTTGATCATATTATTTCGGGTCACATACATGTTAAAGACAATAATTATCAATTTAATTACACTCTATTTAAAATAAGAAGTTACATAACAAAATATACTTCTAAATATTTATGTATTGAATGCATCTTTATACAAATTTATATTGGCAAACCGTTGCCATATTTTTATTAACATTATATTATGACAAAGCCTTCATAGAATATATTTCCAATGAGTGCAATATGTAATACAATCGTCTAATTATATGTTTTTCTTTAAATATTCAATTACAAACCTTATATTAAAAACTTGTATTTGAAGCATGTTTAAAAGTTCTTTGCAATCTAATTTATATCCCATCTAACGCTAGGAACAAACACTTTTGGGAACATCCCATACAGATACCTTCTGTTACCCAAAAGTCATATATTTTATCATATATTTACACAAATATTAAAATAAAAATTTTGATTCAAAAGTCTATATATAAATCATATCTAACTATTTTCCCATCCAATCCCTACATTATTATGAATGTTTCATCTAAACACAAGTCTACATCCAATACACATTACATATTTATACATAAATACATTATCATTATACATAATTATTATGTTCAGTCTGAGAAAGCGTTAAGCTTTGAAATGCCTTTTTTCTACTAATACAAGCACATACTAATATATACCCACATTGTGATCATACAAATACCGGCCCTGTATGAGAATGTAATCTACCAAGAAAACACATTTGATAGCCCCATTGGAATATAATTGTATGGGGACAGATTCTAAAGTGTGCTATGCACACAGATAAATTGGCGACTACTCTGCTTAACAAATACATCCATCGCTTCAACATAAAACATATTAATTCTGAAAGCTGACTGATGCAATGCACACTCGCATAATAAATGATTTATAATCCATTCATAAAATACATACACTCACTTGATAACGGTAATGTATATATAATGCATATACACATAAGTGACAGCACTTAAGTAAGTACATGACTTACAAGACATGAATCAATTGACATGCTTTTTATAAACTGAAAAGCAATGTTTTCTTTCCGCATGGTAATCTATGACGTCACAAATTACCATACTACATAGATGGGTATGAATATGTTAAAAAAACATACTTTTAAATTGTCATTATAAAGTATAATTGTATATTAGAGACAATGTGTCTTGGAATTATTTGTGGATGATATTGTTGTGTATTTACACATCATATTTAAATAAATATAATAATAGGGCCGGCATTGATCCAAGGTACCAGTAGCAATGATATATGCACTACATGAATAGATATGGCAGTGAAAAATATGAATCATTCAATATTATAAACTCTATTAATAAATAAATGAAAGAAAAAACAAAATTATAATCATTATTTAATGAAAATTACTTGAGTTCCTATACTCTTCGGATTTGTTACCTTAATCATAAACATGATTAAATCTAGTTAAGAATGTAACGACGTTTTAAAATCTTAAGGTAGGTAATAGTGGAAGATAATGACAAGATGCTCAGCATCGAGATAAGATTATGATTGGTACATTCACTGATATGTCAAAGGATTTCATAAAGTATGACGGCGGTTGTGGTAAATGAGTATTTCATGTAGCCGACAACGAGACTTGGCATAAAAAAAGCAAGTTGGTAAAAGTGAAGTTTTAAACTGTATACCTTTCTCTTACTTATTTTTTTATACCATGCAAAGGAAACGGTATAGATACAGCCGGTTATACATGGTGGACTGCAGTTTCATAATTTATATCAACATCAAACTTTATATTCTCCTCTGTTTGCATTTTCTTCAGACGATTTAAGTGGCCAGTACATACAAGTTGAATTTCGATTCCGATTCCGAAATTTTAATTAGTTCAACCTTGCCACTTAGTTAAATTTAACCATAAACCTACCACTGCATTAAAAAAGAGAAATTTAACAGGGTTAGTCGCAGAGGTGTAAGAAGAGTAGGGTTGCCAGATATACTGAATCTGATCGTACAATATTTTAGGCCAATTTACTTTAAACTTGTGGAGGAACATATAGTAGTCATATCTACTATATTTTAGGCAGACTTTTGCTGTCTAATAATTCAAATTCCTTTATCGATCGTAATTTTTAACGAGTGGCTCATAAATTGCATAAAAAATACTACAGCCAGTATCCAAAGTAAGAATCGTTCGTTCAAACATCTGATATTGCTCTTAAGTTTATTTCTAGCTAATTTTCAAAGTTTATCTAATCCACTTCAAAATGTCCAAACTATTTTATTATCACCTGCTGGTATCCCGTTGAGCTGAAATTTAGTATATTTACCAACCGACTTCTAATTATGAGAAAGTTTATAATTCGTCGCAATCTTTTTCTCCAGGTAACAAAAGACAGTTTGAAACATCTCTCAACCAGCGGTGACCCATCTCTCATCTCAACGAACGCTTTTAAATTTACAAACCAGGTGTCCGTACAATAGGTATACTGTCATACCGGGTGCTTTAGTCAGCCCAAAATTAAACCTCATGATCGGCAACCCCAGTAGTCAAGGCGCGTGCGGCGCGGAAGCTGCGGACGGGTCGGAGGCTGCGGAGGGCGCGGAGGCTGCGGAGGGCGCGGACGGCGGCTCGTGTTACGTGCGGTTGACGGAGTGCAGCACGTTGGCCTTGGCGCGGTCGGTGGCGGCGGCGGCGGCGGCGGCGGCCGAGCGCATGTCCTTGAGCGTGGCGTGCACGGGCGCCAGGTGCGGCGCGCCACCAGACGCGCCGCCCGCGCCGCCCGCGCCCGCGCGGGGGAACATGCTGTTCAGCACGTGGTTGAAGCCGCTCACCTAAAGGCGCGGACAATTAAACCTTAGTTCATACCACCAAATAACTGACGCACATACCTTTGTGAACTGTTCTACTGTTCTATTCCGACAAATATTATAAATACGAAACACACATTTAAACCATTTAACTAATTGCGATGAAATTCAGTACACTAAAGGAAGGCTAGGTACTTTAAATTAACTGAACTCGCTGAAGTTCAGTAGGAGTGTTACTAAATGCACATACGTTTGTATAACAAACTGTACTACCCTACATCATTAATTTATATGTAATAACGTTCATTACTTTGAAACTCCTTTTAGTCAGTCTTATTCCTTATAAGTATCTACTACAATTCCCAACTTTAAATTGATAAGATAAGCTTGACACGATTACCTATTTTTACTATATTAAAAACTTTAGCTCTACTAAATCATAAAAGTACTTCTATCCAAGCATCTAACATATTTACCAAAACAAAACGAAACGCCTGACATTTCCGCAGTCTCAAAATTCATACTCTCTTAGGACATCACCAAACGCATACATCACGTGTCTCGTGACGTCATCAATCTCGCGACACACGCAACGCGACTCACCATCTGGTTGCAGTTCTTGCGGAAGCGGTCGACGCCGAAGGCGCGGATGGCGCGCGAGAAGCCGAACACCTGCGAGTCGATCCACGCCGAGCGCCGCGCCACCGTCTGCCCCGGGCCCGCCGACCGGTACTCCACGCGTTCTACCACGCTCTGCGACATACGATAAATTAATTACAACATACATACATACATAATATCATCACGCCCGTAATCCCTGATAATACTGAGTAATACTGAGTCAAAATACTATCATTCTATTTATACATTATACAAAAATACAAGACACATACATATTTTTTGCTTTAATAAGTAAACAAAAATTACAAAGATAAAGAGCATCAAAGTTTTGGTTGTAGTGGGGGCTTGCGACATCACTATTTACACGAGTATAAACGCGAGTTCTCGCCGGCGAGGACGGAACGACAGGCGACTTGAAGTGTTGGGCTGTGTCGCAAGCTGCTGAGCCGACGTCATGGCTAGCATTTGATTGCGTCGTAAGAGTCTAGGAGGACGTTCCTATGGGAGACTACGGGAGGGGGATAGTGACGTATCGTACCGCATGATTTTTTTGCAATTAAAAACACCTGCGTATTGCGTATGAGGTCCAAAAGAACATAAAAAACAAATTCCTAGGAAAAGCAGTCATTACCGATGAGAAGGCAAAAACCTAAGCAATGTTGGCTAGAAACGCAAGCACCAGAATCACTAATGCCTCGTTAATTACTCAATTAGTAAGACGAGGCGCACGCAATGTGTGCGCTGACTACAACACTTAAATTCCTTTTAAACTGTGTTTCAATTACACAGTGATTTGTTAAACCCTACTCTACTAACACATTATATTCCAACATTTATCTACTTATCTATTAAAATGTATTATGCATGTGTATTATTATAATTGTTAACAATGTTAATCGACATTTATTTTATTAGTCATTATAAACATCATCTTTCTAGCGTTATGTCCCGTGTTTAGACGGGGTCCGCTTAGACCATGATCAAGGGTTTAGCGAGTCTGGTAATTACATTGAAGCGACTGCCGGTCTGACCCTAAGTAACCCGTAACTCGTAACCCTAAGAAAAGGGAACCAGAGAATTTTTGGATCATCCACAAAGTTACAAATCCAAAGTTGTTTAAACTTGCAGGTTTCATCACGATGTTTTCCCTCACCGTCGAGCTAGTGGTATTAATATGTACATAGATTTGAAAAATCCAGAGGTACATACTCGGGTTTGAACCCGCGCCCCTTAATAATGAGACGCGTGTCCTTAACATTGAGCTACCACCGCTCTATTAGTCATTATAAACATTAGTACAATAATAATATAAAAAATCAGTGGGGGTAGCTATCTAAAGATTACAAAGGTCAGATAGAGGTATCGTAAATGTAACAACATAATTTCGCTAAATTTCATACATATCTCTATTAGAATGTAGAAGTAACTACATCTCTTTCACCCCTTAGGAAGTTTCGTTAAAATCCCTATGAAAACCATACCTATGTATTAATTAATGACAAAGCAATTCTAAGGTTATAACATTTGCTTATCTATACTCTATACTAATATTATAAAGCTAAAGAGTTTGTTTGCTTGAACATATCAATCTCAGGAACTGCTGGTCCGATTTGAAAAATTATTTCAGTGTAATATAGCCAATTTATTGAGGAAGGCTATATAACATTAACCATAAACAAGGGTGATACTATGGGCACAGCTAGTCTTTTATATAATGAATTGTTTATACTGTGATCGATAGAAATATTCTTCCTTACCATGACTTTTGTATATCCCAGGTTTCTGGTGTAAGTGACTAGAATCTTCTGTTTAGGATCCACTATGCTTTCTTCAATTATCTTTACAGACTTTGCATTGAAGAATCTATAAGAAAATTACAAACACAAACAAATTAGTGTTAAAATACATAATATTCTTAATTGAGTTTTAGTTGAGACACAACAGACAAACATACAGACAGGGTTACTTTTGCATTTATAATGTTTACTAACATTTTCAAGATTAATCACAGTGTTTTGAACAAACATATTTTTGCTTGAATTATTGAATCCTACAATTAAGACACGTCTTTTAACAGTTTAACGTATATGCTAGGGCTTATTGTCCCAAAATTCATAAAGGATAACAATTAAATAAGAATTATTTTGTTGTAGGACAAATCAATTACTTGTGGAATATTAATTTATTGTTAGTAGAAGTCAATGATAGAACTATTATATCTTGTATTACAAACAGAAAGTCGAGTCACATCATCATCTATCAATGATAAAAAACTTATTTTAGTTATATAACTTGATAAGATAGCGTTGTGGTAGCAGTCTGTAGGCGAAGTAAACAATAAACACTTTTACATTACTTACTCATTATCTTATATCCTACACTTCAGTCACGTTGGAAAGCACATTGGCATTTTTATTTGATATTTATCATTATGCTATCAAATATAATAATCCTCAAAGGAATTCTCACTTATAGTATACTCTCAGTAAGAATATAATTCGCACCATTAGTAATAAGGGCATAATATAAAAAGTAGCTTTTTGGGAAATTGCATTTAAAGATTCCAGATACACACATACATTCCAGTAAGAGTGTGAGAGGGGCACAGGTAAAGTTACCTAGTTATTATTGTCCTTCTTCTCGCTCTGTCACACTATAATATCCGTTAGATTTAAATTTTGCGCCTTTAGCATTTAAAAATACATACAATTTCCAAAAGGTGGTCTTGAGCCCTTATATTTACTAAAGGTGCGAATTAAATATCATAAAAACCAACACTACAAGAATAACTAGACAAACCTACAAAAAAGTGGCTTGATAATCATTTATTGTAAATGTTTTTATAAGCCGCGTCTCTCTCACACTGATGCTACAGAATACCAGCGTCATGGCATCCCTGATTTCACGACATAAGCTGAGTGGTGACCATTTCAGCATGTCCGTGACAATTCCTTTATTTTGTTTGAAATGTATATATTTACATGTTCTGAATATAAAAAATTCTTTCTTTCTTTCAAAATTGTAACTGTGTTTTGGTCCCATATCGAGGACATAATAACTAACTTAATAGGAGTAATGACCCAATGGGAGTCTTGGCCTCCAATAATAAGAGCATGAGGACATAATATTAAGATACAATTTATATACAAACCTTTCACCCCATTTGGGCACCCTATTGGTCTTTGTGAGTAGTCTCTTTGTGTACAGGCAGCCATCTTTAACTTGTCTGCTCCATGTATCTTCCGACAACACGTGAGTGCTGCAAATAGAACCAATAGTTGAGCTTAGATGTTATCTATACTTATAATAAATCTGTAGAGGTCAATTCTGTACATGAAATATATTTTCAAAATAACTATCAGGGGGTGATTAGTGATCGATACTGATGCCAAAAATGCAATCAGTAAAATTTTTGTCTGTCTGTCTGTCTGTATGTTCCTTATAGAAACAAAAACTACTTGACGGATTTTAACGAAACTTGGGACAATTATTCTTCATACTCCTGGGCAGGTTATAGTATACTTTTCATTACGCTACAATTTATAGGAGCAGATTAGTGAAGGAAAATGTTGGGCAAACAGGAGAAGTTACTCCATTTTTTAAGCTTCCGTCGCGTGTGCAGTCTTAATGGTTAAAGTTACATAGAAATCATGTATGACGGAAATAGTCTTTATAATATTAACCATAAACGCGGGTGACACCGCTGGCACAGCTAGTTAACCATAAACGCGGGTGACACCGCTGGCACTGCTAGTACATACTATTTCAGTGTATTGATATACATACAGTCCAGGAACAAATTTGTTGTGGCAAATTTTTACAACTGAGATAAGAGATTGACATACCTTCAAGTTGATATAGTGAGCCATTATAACAACTTGTATGTCTATTGTGACTATGGATGACTCCATACAAAATAAATCAACCTCTAGCCAAGAAGTTGGTGATTAAACTTAAATCAGCTTCTAAATTGAAAATGTTTGCTTGAAACTGTAAATATTTTTTTATATATCAAATATGATAAACATTCTCAAAACAATATTCTCAGTTTTGAAACCAGGAATTTAATTTTAATTTTATTTTGAACAAAATCCACAACTCTTAATTCATTTTACAAGAAACTTTAATTCTTATCTAGTTTTATCTAATAATGGAGTAAGTATAAATATCTAAACTTATCTTTAACATACAATAAAGAAATAATTTATGATTAAAGTCAATAATGTCCTGTTTATAATCTTAATAAGAGCAATTCCCCAATTGTTGAATAACTAAAAAAATATTTGCACAAAACAAATTATTATTTTAACAAAAGAAACTTAATCATGAGGCTGTTGTAGATAATGCAGTGCTAGTATTAAGCCAAACTATTTATAAAGTTTGACCAATGTAAATGAACATTAATCAAGGTGAGGCAACAAACTTGGAGGTCAGAAAGGCCTCCTTTATAAAGAACACAAGGTTGCTATTAAGTCTCAATTTCCTAATAAATATATTAATGCAACAAACAAATAGTTAATTAAAACAATAACACAATAACAAAGACAGATAATTATAATAAATAACCTTGACAATAAAATAATATAAACCTAAGTGAAAACAAATTCTCTCAAAATGTATTTTCATACATAAATGACCTTTAATTTCCAGATTTAAACTAAACAAATAATGAACTAGGTATTTATAATTATTATCTTACCTTTGAGGATTGGGGTACCTCTTCCAATACCCACAGGCCACTTGGTCCCAACTATAGTTGAATGTAGAAGTATTTTCATAATATCTTGCCATTTTTTTTATTTAACTTTAAACTGGAATGATAATATACTGCCCCAAAAATCAACAGGCCACCATACTAGTTTATCTTCTTCAAGACCTGTAGAAGCACGGAAATTATCAGGGAACTTAATTATCAGTTATCATACGATATTTTGTAAACAAACTCGCATGGTAGAAATAGATATCGGATTACATAAACTGCCTAACTAGGTCACTGATTGACTTTGTATCAAGTAACGCCATAAAACTTGTTTCTATGCGGCACAAAGCCTTTGTGATCCTAGACACGTACGCGCTTGCTTTGGTCCGAATCCGAAGTAAACAATGTATGTACAGTCAACTTTAATTAAACTGAAGGACAACTCCTGTTACTCGATATGTGTCATATATTATTACAGATATGGATCACAAAACAGTATAATACTCACATAATATATGAAACATGGCCAAATAGAACTATAGAAACACATGTTTTCATCAAAAATTATGTAAAACACTTATTCTTACCTGTACGCCGGATTGTAACTTTATGCTTCAAGGACCGATGCTACCACTTTGTTACGGCCACCGACAGTATCTTCGGGGCCTATTTTAAACGTAAAAGTAGCGGTTCGCCTGCGAAGCACATGTTATCATTCATATTTTGAGGTGTTTTTGATAAAATTTTGATAATATTGACAGACGAATTCTTTCGAGACAAAGTCCACAGACCACACACACGAATAGCGAAACCATAACTAAGATTACGGAAGTTACAATATTTTTTTTACTCGACAAGAATGTTGCGTGAGTTCCACTCTCAGCCATTTCTTAGTCTGAGGTTCCACTGCACGGTCGTAACGACATCTATTTTGAGATCTCATATAAACTATATGAATTAGAAAGAGATGTCATGTGAGTTACGTCAATCCGATGCTACAGGGAACGCATCGCGTGACGTCTGTTATGTGAAAAAAAAGAAAATTCTTGTCGATGATAAAAAAATATTGGCGTCAATTTCAAAAACCGTTCCGTATTTTTTTCTAAAAATATATTTATTTTATTAAATAATTATGGAGCCATCTAAAGAATTTATGCAACACATTAGAAAAGTATCTTATAAGGATGTTTATTTAATACTAGTCCGGGATGTTGTGCCACAATTGACAGAATATGTTTCGCTGTTAGAAACCGTAAAATTCGAAGATGGTTTTTACCATAATTACTATGGGGAAATAAAAAAGCCTATTACAAGCTTTATAACCTTCTGGAAGTACGCAATAGATGATGTTATTCAAGAAGCAGACAAATGTACCAACGTTATTGATAGAGACACATTATTGGTGCTAATGGATCGAACAATTAATATTCATCAAGAGCGTCAAATAGCTTTTGGCAAATGTTTTCTGCCTGTCCGTTCGCCTCAAGAAAAGCAAACATACGAGGACATGGAATCTTTGTATAATCAATACATGGAAAACCTGTATGAACTAAAAGGGAAAATAGAAAGGCTGGACAAACAGGAAAAAGTAGATGATTTTGTAAAGAGCCATTTTAAAATAACAATTGTAAGAACTACAGAGTTGTTTGAAGCGACACACGTTTTCTTATCAATGATGTTGGCTGATCATGTAAGACCTGAATTATCCTGCGTACCTATATGATACGTATTGTAAACTAATAGCTAGCTAGATATAAGTATACAAAAATAAAAACCGACTTCAAAAAATCCCGCAAAAAATGTTTATAAAAAAACACAAGTAAAAACTGCCTTAATAGCTATTTAAATGTCTAAACACTAAAAAGTATAAAATAAATTCTATCGACTGCTTCGACGAAAGTATAAATCTTTAACACGTATTTAAATATTTACAATAATCAGTTAGCTTTGGAGTCGGTGCCAGCCCGCGTAATTATATCATCATTTCGGAATTTGCAATTATTTGTTTTTTGGTGAAGGGTGGTAAAATAGGTTTTGAATATACAAAATCAATAGTAAGTTAAAATACTCATATTTTAACTAATTTGTTTCATATTGTTATTAGTAAGGTAATTTGTTATTAAGTGTCTACTGTTTTTTTTAGTTTGGCTGGCACCGACTCCAAAACTAACTGATTATTGTAAATATTTAAATACGTGTTAAAGATTTATACTTTCGTCGAAGCAGTCGATAGAATTTATTTTATACTTTTTAGTGTTTAGACATTTAAATAGCTATTAAGGCAGTTTTTACTTGTGTTTTTTTATAAACATTTTTTGCGGGATTTTTTGAAGTCGGTTTTTATTTTTGTTAAAATTTAACTTATTTATTACTTTTTAGTGAAATTTATTAATAGGTAGGTAGACCAAAACACAACGAGCTGCTTTAATGAGACAGTGCCGGTCTTATGAGACTAAAGACGTAAAGGTATAACGAGCCCTTAATGTTTAAAGAATTACTAAAAACTACTAATCTTCAATGAGTTATACCTTTCATCATCAGCTAATCAACATAACATGATGAGTACGAGACGCAAATACTGGAATCGTTTTAGAAAAAATAAATAAAACACTTAACATGTCGTTAAAATTTAAGAGTGGCCCTCGTTTTCATGGTATCCCATCACTAGACCAAGACTTGGTGAAATTGAGACTATCTCGAGAATAACACTCAATATGGCCCTATAATATTGAAAGAATTATCCACGAACTCCTAATCGTTAAGGAGTTACACCTTCCATCATCAGCTCAGCAACATGAAATTATGAATACCAGACGTAAATACTTGAACTGTTTTAGAAAATAACTAAAATAGATTGTACGCGCCTATAATACTTAAGGGTTTCCCTCGATTTGCCTAAGATTCCTTCATCAGATCCAGATGTGGTACCAATAGGACCAATTCCAGGATATACCCTTTTGAATAAAAAAAGAACTCTAAAAATCGTCTTACAATTCTCGAAGATATCAATATTCAAAGAATCATAAACTAATTCCTAATCGTTAAGGAGTTGTACCTTCCATCATCAGCTCACCAACATAAGATGATAAGTACCATGCGTAAATACTTGAACAATCTTAGAAAATGTCTAAAACACATTGTACGTGCCTATAAAGTTTGAGGGTTGCCCTCAATTTTCCTGGGATCCCTTCATCAGATCCTGACTTGGTGGCAATGGGACCAACTCGGGAGTAAACCGTTTCGATTAAAAAAAAAAATTTGGAAATCGGTTAACAATTGTCAGAGATATCGAGTAACATACATACAAAAAAAAAAAAAAAAAAAAAAAAAAAAAAAAAAAAAAAAAAAAAAACATTCAGTCGAATTGAGAACCTCCTCCTTTTTTGAAGTCGGTTAAAAATACGTATCAAGCCTGTAATAAATGGGTACTTAGTGGCTTTTCATTACTAGCTAAACTAGAGGTTTGCCGTTATACTTGCTTGTCGGACTAAAAATGTGAGCTCTATCGCTCTATAGAACTGTAAGTAACACAAGTGATTAGTAGGTACCATAATTTGAAACAATCGCCCTTTCTTACTCCACTACAGTATACTATCTACTATTACCCATGCGGCCATGTACCGCCGGTAAATCAGGTAAAGGATTCGAGAACGACCTACCCCTACCCTAGTATTGTCTTTTACTCATCACACACAATGATCTTGTTTATTCTATACCCCCTCTTAGATAAAGCAAATCTTCATAAGCCTGGACGAAATCCTCCAAAGATTGCGTAACAACCTGCGCAACATGCAAGCGGACAGTGAACAGTCACTCATAAACCTACTCAGACAACTCTACGAGAAGAATAAAGAACTCCTGCAGATATCACGACAGGACCGCAAATCTTCTATCGAGCATGCCGAAGTAAGTAACTGTCATAAACGTTTGGCCAAGATCTTCTTGCAGGCGCGGAACCTTAAGAAAGATTGTGGGCATTGCCACCAAATGTCAGCTAGAGCAAGTCGTAATACGAACTTTTAGAGTTGTAGAATGTATGGCATACATACATATCATCACGCCCATAATCCCCGAAGGGGTAGGCAGAGTCAAAGAGGCAGCATGCCCCTTCAACCACATTCAGCAAAAAATAAAGCCGGGCTGGGTGAGATGGAAAATTGTGAAAAAGCAGTGACAAGCGGCTAACCTGTCGCTTACACAATGACACACCCAAAACCCGATTTACCATTAGGAAATGTATTTATCAATAGAACAGTTAACTGCCTTATGTGCCCAAGTGCAACGTTGCACCAGGGGGCCCTCTTGATCGCGGGGCCCTGGGCACGTGCCCAGTAAGCCCAGTGAGAAATAGGGTCCTGGATGACATAATCTATACTATAATATATACTAGTCCTAACTATTTTAACTTATCTATCTTGTGGCATAGGAGAAACGCGTGTTTAGGTAAGTAAGTATATGGATCCAGATATCAGACCATCAAGATACCTTTAATTATGTACAAGTACTAGTTTGAATGGAACAAGGATTTGACCTTTCAAATCAGACACCAACTCTATAATTTTGACTTACCCGTATAGACCGGTCATGGAATCGAGAAAATTCGCTCGCAAATCGAGAAGTATTCCTTCGACCCGCCATTATCACGGTTGGAAGAGGAAGTGGCGCACTGGGAATCGCGAATAAACGACTTCCGGGAGATCTCCGACAAACTCATCGAGCTGAAGAGAGAGCAGGAAGATGTGATAAAGCAAGAGGAGATCTATAATTCTATGAGGTAAGATTTATACTAAGATAAGTCTGTTCTAATAAATACAATTTATCTGTTCAAACTTAACTATGAAATCCACAAGTTATCAAGAATTGAACTAGTATTTTCATTTTCAAAGAATGTAATCGCGAAAATATCATGCATTGCTGAAGAAAATAATATGGTTATACAATATCATATACACTTTTGTATCAGTTTCTTTCATGTTGCACCACTTTCTCATGATGTTACATTCCTGTCTCATCTCATCGCTGCAACATGTTCTTTTCTCCTGCTGATGCTCCGAACAATAGCTACGAGTATAGATAGTTGCCTCATTTGACTGCCCATCCTTAACTTCTTCCTCGCAGATCAACAGAACTACCTGGATCCAAGAAAACCTGCTGGCTGAGTATGGGACAAAACTTTGCGGAGAGAAAACGTTACCTCGAGGAGAAGATAATAGAAGTCGCCAAAACGCTGATCACCTTCTTCGCCGTTTTAGGTGCATGTTTGTCTTAATGCTACTCACGGTTTTGACGCATGGTTGCTTTTCCAAATAATCATCGCAAAAAAGATTATCACTTTCGCAGATAAAGATAAAGACGGTATTTTTTTAATAATTTTTTTTTTTAATTTTCACAAATAAAATTTTGCTAAAGTGCTTTAAATTTTTAGTTTTTTTTAGAATAAAACATTAATGAGTTAAATAAGTAGGCAAGAGATTTCGCATATAAAATATTATTTAAAATGACGTTGATTAGATCTCTTTTACGAGGACTTATCTATCTATACACGAAGAATCTCCTCGATGAACTTCCATGCCTGTATCTACATCAAGTTAAGGAGTTACGTAAAATATAGGCTCTAGGTGTTCTCTGTTTGACTGGATTGAAAAGGAGATGATAATCTATGGCAGTCTATTAAAATAGATCATATTGATCCTACGCGCAGTAACACCTGTTACTACCTAAATCCAGAGTTACAAACAAACAAAAAATGGTTGGGTAAAAATAACTTTGTAAATGGTGTTGTCCAGATCTTTCAATTTTCTTGGCTCGTTGCAGGCACTGACCGTATCTTGTACTCCGACGACATTGGTCAATACTACGTGGACGAGTTCAAACACCAGGTCTACTTGTTCAACTACGGCTTAGGCGCCTACCACGTGACTTGTGACGGAAACTTTCATGAGGTAACGAATTCATGCTTATCAAGATCTTCATCTCTGTACTAATATTTTAAAGAGGAGAGATTCGTTTGTTTGAAAAGGCTTCGAAAGTACTAGACCGATTTGAAAAATTCTTTCAGCAATGGACAGCTACTTTATCATCCAGTAACATAGGCTATAAACACGGAAACGGGCACTACGTGGGTGAAACCGCGAGGCGCTGCTAGTATTTGTATACAAGCACTGCAGTTTCTTCCTGTAGGTACCGGTATTATGGCCCAGTCTTAGTCCTGATCCCATCTTGGTCTGGCACATCTTTGTGTTACCAATAACACTGTGCTATATTTGAGGTAAAAATATAAAATTTTGTTAATTTGAGAACTCGTGATCTCTATCCTCTCAATGAAATTCCAATAAAAAAAATGGATAAATTGAATGTTGACGAAGAGTTACGAGTATCTATTTTGTGCACTTTATTATTGCAATAATAGACTAATTGAAACATGAATGCCTACTTATTTAGCGAGTGAAGTATATCTATTCACATGGATGTGGAAAGCTATTGGTCGGGAGGTGGGACGTTCAAATCATCCCTTCCGGGGGCCTGGTTGGGAATAAGTTGACATACCTTCCTAAATACGTATATATCATCGCGCCTGCAGTTCCCGAAGGGGTAGGCGGAGCAATGAGCCCCTTAAACCATATTTAGCCAAAAAACGAATTGGATTAAATGGAAAATTTGTGAAAAGTAGTGACAAGTGGCTAGCTCGTCGTCTACATAATTACAAACCCAATACACCATTAGTCGTATTTTACGACACACTAGGCAGGGAAAACAGTTGGTGCATTATTTTTGAGCCCAGCCCGCCATAGGACCTACCTTTCCTTGGCATTATACTGATAAAATAAAAATCATTCACAGGAGATAGGCAACAACCTCTACTTCTACGACAAGTTCGGCCGCTACGTCGTAGACGACAAAGGCGAGAAGGTGTACCAGTGCGCGCCCTGCACCAGCGAGTACAACGTGACGGCGCACGACCTGCTGCAGAAGCGGACCGTCGACTGCGGCCACTCGGAGGCGCTGCGGCAGAAGTGCCGCCACCTGTGCCGCATCGACGCGTCCCGCCCCGGCGAGGTCGTGCCCGATATTGAGCCGATTGATATTAAACGTGAGTAAGAAGGCCTCCATAACCTTTGACCTTCTCGTCTTTTGATGAGATATCGTGAAATTTAGCTTAACAACACCCCCAGAAAACACTCCTACGTGAGATTCGATTGAACCCGCCCCTTCCCCAAAACACCTTACATCATTAATGGACGTCCCTTAAAGTGTCCCACGCAGTAAACAGCCTAGTTGCAGCTGCAGCAGCCAGGAGCATGGGTTTTTAACGGTATCCCAAATTTGCCTTGGGTACTATTGTGTCTACAGCGGCCACTCAAAGTCGCTTAGGCAGAAGTGCAGCCATCATGCAGTCAGTGCATTTTACGACTCCTCCCCATGAGTCATTAGATTCCGCTTAACAACACTCTCAGAAAGTTTTCTGGGAGTGTCGTTACCCTGCCACGTGAGATTGCGTGCAATCTATTGGAAAACTCTTAAAGACGCACTACAAAAGGTTGAAAACCACTGGAGTATACGCACAGTAAAGCACTTAGGGCCAATAATGCTGATGGGTGTGCAGGCACGCTGCAGCCGGCCGTGGTGCGCTACCTATGGGACAGCGTGGGGCACGTGCTGCCGGACGCGCTGCACGCCGTGGGCTGCGACCGCACCAAGACACCCATACAGTACCTCGCGCACAAGATACTCTACCATAAGTAATTCACTTCTTTATTAAGCAGGCTCCATTGCGCACTAAAGGGAAGGGGGCAACTAAGGGACTCGAGCAGACCCCCGTCCCCTGCCAAAAATCCCGCACTGGTCCTCTAACGACTGCTACATCGTCGGAGATAATTCAATTCCGCGTATCTAAGTAGATTTCGCTTTAAAATTGTTGACTCAAATAATATACTTAGAAATACAAGTTTTAAATTAGTCCTTACCTATAAGTACCTAATTGAAATAATTTTATATTTCACATAGATATAATAAAACGAAGACTGAACTCCAACAGAAGATAAACGATGCTCAGGAGTACCGCGCTAATATATTCAAGGAGCGAAAAGAGGTCAGTTCATCTGTCAAACGTATATCTAGCATAGACCGATAAGAACGGTACGAGCATTTCCTTTGTAAAGGTACAGATAGCGCGCGAGTTGAATGCAGTCGGGGCCTGAGACGAGACATACCTGAGCTCTGCATTCAACTCGCGCGCTATATGTAGGTAAGTACACAGATGTTATCTGTGAGGTAAGTAAGATCATATTAACACGATACATCCACATATTCGCGTCATATTATAGGTAATACTGCAAAGCACACATATAATTAGTAAGAATTACCACACCCTCAAAATCCTGACCCATGGTCTAAGTGCACCCCGTCTAACACGGGACATACGCAAGGAAAATCATGAGAGTTAAAATTTAAATGTGTGATGATCGTCAACATTTTAGGGGTGAGAGTTTCCCGCTCCCCCGCCAGTTCGGTAGGTAGTAAAGGCCGCCTGCGGCCAACTACCGATGTCCTCATTACCTTATGATCCTTATCGTCGGTTCCAGAAAGCCATGGAGGCGAGTCGGTCGTGGAAGGCGAGGCAGGTGAAGCGGCGCAAGCCCGAGGAGTCGGACGATCGCGACGAACGCGCAGCTCGGGCGGACCTCACCGCCAAGCAAGACATAGTGGATGCCCTCAATAGGGCCTACGACGGATGGCATCGACACTAGAGATGAAACGGATAACTGTTTGGCCGGATACTGGATATCCGACCAATTTATCTGAGATATCGGATTTACCGAATTTCCGTTTCATCTCTAATCCGACATACTTACAGCACGCGCTGGGCCTTTCTTCGGCATGCGCAATGAGACATAAACTAATAGTAATTTAATTAAAAAAAATAAAGTACATTATTTCGGGCACTTAAATATTATTAATTTTGCTAATTCCGGCGTGCCTCACCCACCCTTCTGCTTCGTCGTAAACAGCACCAGCCGGTTGTTTCTAGTTTACACTCGCCATCAAGCATTTAACCCAAGGCTTAACGAAATAGGAGCAAATTGACGATGCGAAATTAGAAATGCGCTGGCGGGTCAACGGTGATTCCTATTACTGTTATATAAAAAAAAATAGTCAGGATTGTACAGGAAAAAACAACAACCTGCGATTCTGGAATTGGATCATGCGGGTTAATCTCAAAATACGTTCAAAGACAATATTATGGCCCACGGCGTAGTATTGAGCAGCCTTGTTAGCCAATGAGTGAGAGAATATACATAATATCAAATAAAAATTTTTTTGCTAAATATCTGTCTAATACTATTAGATGTACATCAATCATTTCGCTGTGTCTGTCACACATGAGTGCCTTTATGGTCAGTACTAGAAGAACCTCAAATGTTAATGTAGATACTCCAGATAAAATACATTCGTTGAGTATAAAAAAAATATCAGTTCCACTTCTCAGCGACTTGATAGATATTCCAGTCATTTCGGCTTTGAAATGCAAACCAAGAAAGCGAAATTACTGATATGACGTGGGGAGTACTTAGAAAAGATTAACTTGAATCGTCGACCAAGATGTCCCAAGATGACCCACGTCATATAAAAATTTTGCTTTCTCGGTTAAATTTCCATTTCCAAATATATATATTGAGACTGGACTAAGTTTGTTTTTAATGGTTGACTAGGATCACTCCAGACCATATTTGGAGACCCGGTAAGCAGTGTAATGCAGTGTCTTAAGACAACGTCTATGCTTGAATTAAATTAAATAAAATTACCTTTAGCTCTACCAAAGGATTTAACTACAAGCGGTAACTACCTACTTTAAAACACAATCAATTGTTATAAATATTTATTTAATTTAATCTAAATCTACTTTATTTTCAAATTTGTGGATGTAATATATTTTTCTGGATTTTAAAAATAGGTTTTATCATATAGGAAATTAGTATCGTTAAGAGCTACTCTGTACCAACAACATTGCAAATATTAGCGTTCTATGTGAATTTGTGTACACAGCTTTATAGATAACCTCGTGATGAAAGGGTGTTCAACCTCCAATATTTTGCCAATTTGAATTAGATAAAAACATTGTTTCTTTGTCTGATCTAGACTCATTAATTCGTTTTTTTTTTTATTTTAGCTATAAACCGAGAGAATAAATTAGTGATAACATTACAACAAAATAAGATGTTCCATATACAGCTTTATAACTCCATTAATCAAAATTATTGAACACCCTTTTTGTCCACAAACTCGGAACAGACTGGGAAACATCGAAAGCTTTACCACTATTTACGGAACCATTTTCACGGATAAGGTACTCCTATAAAAAAGTGATATTTTTAGCATGATGTTGATATCAATTTTTTTAAAGAAATACTTAAACAATACACATTTGATTGAACACAATTGTAAAATGTATTATTCTATTGGATAACGGTCGTCGTTAAAGCTCCTATAATGAAAATGATCATTGCAAAAAAAATGTGCGACACATATCCAATGATGCTGCAGCGAAAAATGGTGCCACTGAATTCGCCAATAAAAAAAAAGGTTCAATGAGTATATTGCGTCTAATACATAGTCACGTGAACATTCTTGTACATATTGTATACTCCTTCGATATTGAAATATAGAGTACATGCCGCATTAGTTTAACAAACTATTGAATTCGACATTCATTCAAATAAAGATCTAAATACTTACTCTGCTATATAACTCGTCTTTCTATCGAACCTTCTCTGCATAACTACATTTTTTACATTCAATCTAGATCGCTCTTTTCCTATCAATGCCTACCGCGATCTCGTATACCAATTTGTTGGGGGGACGAAGATATAAAAAACAATAAAATGAACATAATTAAAGGTACAGGTATTTATTGTTCAAGCGTCTACTAGATAATAACGAGACACACTCTGTAAGACAACGTCGACTCGCGACCGAAAGCAAAATTGTAATAAAAACAACCTACATCATTCATCTCTGGTGGATATAAATGATTCTAATTTGAAACCCACTGCCAGTAATATTTGGTTTAATTTTACATTAATGAAAGAACGAACTACCTAAATTAAACATAACCTTAATAGCACTATGAAACAAATCAATTTGTAAAAAGCAGTGTTGCCTGAATTAAAAAATAAAAATACAACAATAAATAGTACACTCTGGGACAATGGGTTGAAACAGAAGATAAACGGCATTTAAATAGACAGAAGCCGATGTATAAAATTATATATTCATATTACATCTGTTACGGAAATGTAAAACAGTTCTTAATATATAAAACAGATGAAATGAAACTATGACATAGATGTTTATTACATGCAGAGGTACCTATTATATACTTTGAAATGGCAATAGTTAGACATATTACGCGAATTTTATTATTTTGGTTGCACTATAAAAAAACTGTCCAAAAAGTAGAAAACCTTATGCCATAGTCAAATTCGGATAAATATAATCAAACTAAGACCACTGAATTCAATGTTCAAAGATTGATGGTGAAGTTACTAGACTAATTCGCTCGAACAGGTACAAAAAGTATATATATTCTTTTTTTATTCGCTCTTATATACAAGAGGATAGAGGCTATCCATGAAATGCGATAGCGACTTTAAATCATATAGAACATACGAGTAATGTGTAATAATTATACATAACATATATTAAAATAATAAATTGAAGTCGCCTGCCGCCTCCGTCCGCATGTTCAGGCTAATCCTAGAAGCTACTGTAAAACATTATGACACGATCATCGCAACCGCATAGGCTGACTAACAGGGTATGGGTGCACACATAACAAGTATCTGAATTACCTGTGCATACTTGGGACAATATAATATGAGTAGTCCAGCGGTATTCGATGAAATGACTGAACTTGTGCAACACTTTAGGCATTAACGTTATTAAAGGTCTATGACACATTCAATGGATAGCCTAAAATAAAGATTTTCTCATTATTATTTCTTATCAATTTGGTAACAATAGTTCTCTATGTATGATATATTGGATCTCAGACTACTCGATAATAACTTTTGTACGGTTACGATACATATAATATTGAAAAAAAAATACCAAACACATTAATCATTTTACTACTCAAAAAGCAAATTATAAGCAAAATTTAGAAAACAAGATATAGTTCGCAATTAAATTTAGAAGCTAAAATTACACCAACTAAACAGTGTCGTTTATGAAAATAGACTTTTGCAACTTGTACGTAGGTACAATATTTTTTTGAGTTTTTTCACTAAACGAGTTACAGAAATAATGAAAACAGCTGAGTATAATATTGTAGTAAAGTAAATATGTACAAAAGGAAGCTACGAATATAAATTGGAAACTCTTGTCAATATTATAATTATATAATATAATCAATTTATTTATTTCTTAGGCTTTTACATGGCTGAAAGAATATTGAACATTCGGGAAACTAATTTATAAGTAGAAACGCCACAAAACAAAAGTGGTCTATATAGACATTTTTAAAAATATGCCTCATTTTTATTCGAGTCTATATTACACAACTAATATTATGACATTCATATCGGCCAGTGAGGACACTAAAATTAATAATATAAACGACAAAAATAAAAATTGTGAAACGACCAAATGAAACACCCGTTTAGTTTTGTACAAAAACATAATCGATAATTTAGAATCCGTTGGTTAGACGATGGTAGAGGAAATGGAAATTTGTGCCGCGTATTTAGTATAACATTTACAATTTCGACTGATAAACAAACATAACCCTGCCGTGGCGGGCAGAGGATACACATTTAACACTAACGTTAAAACCGAACTTTGTCTAGGACCCGAAGGGAAGCCGCCACGCCACGCCAGGTGCGGAGTAGAAAATTACACACTGTCGTCCGGCCCCCAGGCGCCGAGCGGTCCCCGGCCGTGGCGTCACTATTCGCTACCATAGACAACCACTAATTTATAGACTATTTTAATTTATGATCACGTATGCAGCTGATCTTTATACAAAGCGGGCGACGATAAAAATAACTACCATCAACACAGACGTAATTTTAGTAGCGTGAACGTTATCGGGCGGAGCCCGCCGCATCACTTCCGTCGTCGAGACTGTATTGTTATTTACAAAATCAAAAATATAGAGATATTGCCATCTTTGTGAAGTAATGTTGCCGCGAGCCCGCTCGAAACTCTTGCACTACGAAAATGTATTTATCTAAAGTAAAACAGCGTACACTATTACATTAAAATGGGAATCACAAACACATTTAGTTCATCCGGGTCTATGACGCGACTAACAAGCGGCTTTCCCAGGCGCCGACGGTATCAAGGTTCCGGGACCTTACAACGAGGAGCGCCGACATGTGACAAAAAGGAAAGATAAATAACCTAAGGGCCGATCTCGCTCCGTCCTCGAGGACTACACCCAATGAGCTGTTGCATACCTGGCTAATGGAAATAGATATCGTCGATGAGTACTTCACTGTACTTTAAACCGCAGACTACAGAAGATGACGTAACAATATTAAAAATTTCAACCAAAAAAACAAATAACGCTTTACCATTGCACTCAAGTTGAATATCAAAATGGAAGTACAAATAGCGTTGAATAAACTCGTCGCCTCAATTCGAAATGATAGCGTTGTTTTACAACTAGACACCACAAGGTAAGTCAGAATAAAAAAGCCAATAAAAGACTTCAAGTATCAAAATAGTTTTTTCCGACTAACAATTTCGCGTTCCAAGTGTGGCACGGAGAGTGCCGTTAGTTAGGGGGCGGGTCATCATCATCATCATCATCATCATCATCTCCGTCTAGTTCCGCTAGCCAGCGTGTAATAGTGTACGCGGGCGCTCAGTTGGCGCCGAACGCGTCGGCCAGCTCGGCCTGGCAGTCGAACGTCTCCGAGCTGTCCGCGTGCTCCGGGTAGAACTCCCTGTATATTTTGTCCAGAAGCGCTTGCCTGCAAACAACGAACGAGGAAAATGACAATCTATACTTATAATAAATCTCTAGAGAGGTCAATTCTGTACATGAAATATATTTTCAAAATAACTATCAGGGGGTGATTAGTGATCGATACTGATGCCAAAAATGCAATCAGTAAAATTTTTGTCTGTCTGTCTGTATGTTCCTTATAGAAACAAAAACTACTCGACGGATTTTAACGAAACTTGGTACAATTATTCTTCATACTCCTCGGCAGATTATAGTATACTTTTCATCACGCTACAATCAATAGGAGCAGAGTAGTGAAGGGAAATGTTGGGAAAACGGGAGAAGTTACTCCATTTTTTAAGCTTCCGTCGCGTGTGCAGCCTTAATAGTTAAAGTTACATAGAAATCATGTATGACGGAAATAGTTTTTATAATATTAACCATAAACGCGGGTGACACAGCTGGCACAGCTAGTATTGTAATAATTTTAAAAATAACTGTGTTACGTTTTCACGCCGAGACCACTAGACCTGTTGCGAAACACTAAGAAAGGACATATAGGCTAGTTTTTATTATTTGATAAATCCACCGTGACGCACGACATGACTTTACCATGCGAATTTCCACGCGGAGGTATTGAACCTCAAGTAAAAATATATAAATATTTTTGCACGAGGCTCCGTCCGTCTCTTATCAACAAGTTACTCTGAGGTCGAATTGGAGGATGGACTGAAAGTTAACTGCAGAGTGGCGTATGTTAATGAACATCCGCCCTAAACCTGTTTGTTTTTATTCATTAAATGAACCCCCAAAGTAGTCCTAATCTAAGGAGGTGCAAACTGGGCCAAGAGAGGAAACCCCGTATCCAAAAATCTCCATATCAGGGTACATAACAGCAATTGGGAGGGATGCCATTCATGTGATAAAAATTTTTGTGGAATATTATTTATAAGTGGGTAACACCAAATAGCAAAAAACACTTGATAGTATAGATTTGTTGCCGCTTAGAAAATGGTCATCCAAAGTTGCATAATTTAGCTCAATTTAGCTGCAAAAAAAATATATTAAATTTACATACATATACTTTATATAATATTAATAAAGTATATGTATGTAAATTTAATATATTTTTAGCATCAGCACTATATTAAGTGCTGATAAATATATATTTTATGCTGATTATAAATCCAGTCTACCAGAACTATAGCAATTTAGTTGCACTCTAGATGCTAACGTTCAAATGTTTTAATTTTAAATCAAGGCACACTTCAGCACCAATCAATTGAAATTTCAATCAACTCGTTATTTGATTTAAATGTCGTTGTAATGAATCCGTCACTATTAAAGATGATTAAAGCACTTGGCAATCAATCTGTAACACTACCCCAAAAGTAAATGATTTGAATAGTTCAGATTTATAATATATGACGTCACAAAGCTAAAAGTATAAGTTAACATGATTTTATGCGTCAACTCGATGACTATAAGCGCAGTTAGCTACACCGACTGTGAGTTAACTTAAAATCGCGCTGCGACGAAACAAATGGAACACGTCGAGTGAACTATGTGTTACTTGAACGCGGTCGTCGAATCCTGCTCATTGCATCTGGGTTACTGCAGATGTAGCCCGCCAGTCCGTTTGCCTCCTCTAATCAGAGGCGGACCATGAATTTGTAGGCCTGGGCTAACTATTCAGTATTTGGCAAAAAAATAAATACTGAACGTGATCTGGAATCTGTCTTTCTGCTCCATAGATACATACTTATAGTCTTCTACATTATAGCCTTTTCTATCTACGAGGCGGTGGGCTGCAGCTCAAAAAGATGTAACAAATCCGCCACTGCCTCTAAACTTACTAATATTATAAAGACAAATGTTTGTTACTTTTTCACGCAATAACTACTGAATAGAATCTAATGGAACTTTACAATAATATAGCAACCACACATAGGGTATGTTTTATCGATGTACCACGCGCGTGTCAGCGGGCAGAGGCTAGTGTATAATAAACGGAACTCACTTGGCAGCGAGCCCGCCGCCGGGCGGCAGGCCGGGGATGTTCTCCTGCACGAGCTGCTTCAGCACCCACGAGAAGTGGCACGACGTGTCCTCGCGCTCCTCGCTGCCGGCGCTGCGCTCGATCAGAGCTGGAATGTAACAACGAAGCGTCGATAAAAGTTATATAATCGGTTCCATGATGACAGGACATTAGGTCCAGTGCACCCTGAACCAAGACTTAACTATTTCGCAGTCACGGACCACCCTAAACCTAAATCATACAACAATCATTGACCACCAGTGCTCAGAATGAGACGTTTTAAAATGTTGGCCAGCCTTGAAGTGGAAACAAAATTTACCCCTGGTAAGACTCGTTTTAAAATGTTGGGCCGCTTTGTACTGACTAATTTCTGTAAAGAAGTCATCTTGCAGAATGAATGGATGAGCGGTGGAGTGGAAAGGTATACTTCGATGCGGCGCCACGTCCGACAGAAACGGCTGGGAATTGTGAGAAGCAGGCAATTTGCCCATCCATTCCCTTTGAAGGGCCAGTGGATATGTAACTCCCGACACCCGCATCGCTCAGGGTCCAACAATCTGATGTTGCACCTATGTGCACTGCACATTCATCCTTTTTAATGCGGCCTGTATAGTGCCAGCTCAAGGCATTGCGATTCCCGTAACCGGTTAAATTCGGACATAGCCATTGCAGGTCTTTTTAGTTCAGAGCGGATAAAGCATGACCGATACTAAACAAAAAAATAATGCAGACACTTTCATATTTATGATACATAATAATAAGATTGGCGGCATAGTTTATAAAGTCGACTGAAAGTCGCCCAGCGGAATGCACATACTTTCCCAACTTTATATTGTCTACTGCCATCTTGGAAACTTGAGTCTCTATTCTTTATTTAACTTACGAAAGGAAAGGCAAATCATTTTGTTATTGTCGAACTTGAGAAAACATTCTACAACAGACGTAGTAATATCTCATTTTTCCAAGTCCCAAATTGATCAGAAGCGAACATTTAGATCTAAAATTTTAATCCGACTTTTCAGCAGTCATTATTAATTGTATCGTTATCAAATATTTGATACCCAGATTCGATAAAAAAATTTTTAACGATTCGCACAATCTTAAATAGCATTTTACTCAACTACATTATCAGTTATCTTATCTTTAAAAAATGCGTCCGTAACGGTATCAACTGCACGCTAATATAATAAATACACAAATATTAACTAACTAACTTCACGCCAATTTCCTAGCGGGATAAGCATAGGGGTACTTAGTATCATCATAAACAGCATCTACAAGTTAGAATACAAGCATAAAATACCTACTCCTGCAGATGTCTAGTGCAAATGCACCAAATAGTACATGCTTGAGCGACATAAAACTAGACAAGTGGATCCCGACGTCGCGTACGTGTATGGCTCGTTCTCGTTATCGTCATTTATTTTTAGTGGCTCGCCACGGTGGTGGCGGCAGGTGCCGCGCGCTCACGGCATCCTCGGGCACACTTCAGCGCTGACATTCGCGTGACGCCACCACTATTTAGTTCAAGGTCGGATGAATCATATCCCTACGCTCAACTTGTAAAAGAAACTTTATAGACAGTTACACAGGCGTTATTAATAAAAACTTAGATGAAAGCGATACTTAATCGAAATTGATTTTAGTGTATCCAACGCGACTTATGTCAGCGCCGTGGCGTGCACCGAAAATAGAATGAAGTTTGCTAATAAATCGTCAAGCAACAAATGATCAAAGTTGAAATGATTAAGGCGTTGATTTTAGAAGCGGATCGAACGCACCGCTAGGACCGTGATCAATGTCTTAACTGAAAGATATGTCCAATAAGCCATTACATGAACCGCACTTTTTAAATTAATAAATTAAAAACAAATGGTTGATTTCGAATTTTCAAATTGAATGCCATTGAACTTATCAAGTCGTTTTCTTAGTTTCATACTTTTAAAGTTATTAAACTTTTAATTAAATAATACATAATATATCTACAAGATCTCAACATGAATATCAACTAATGATCATAGTTTATCAACATGTCAGTTTTGGAATTATTATAATATAATTTCATAATTATAGCGGACAATCTCGATTGAACAGTGAACGAAGTCATTTAAAAATAATATATTTTTTTAAATTATCTTTACACGTATTCGTACGTTATAGTATGTTAATATAATTCAATGTGAAGACTTTAAAAGAAATGCTCCAAATACCCATATGACAAAATTTACTACTTATTTACCTACTCGAATACCATTTACCCATGTCTCGTGCCCGGTAGTAAAATACCACATACCCCAATGTATATCGGGATTTACTACGCTCACCAAGTCGTATAGTGTGACTAATACGAGTTGAGCCTTGAAATAGTATCGGCAAATGTGCAGTGCAACTAGACTCGTGAAAGGGAAGGAAATTACCTATAATTCTAGCGCGATTGTATGCAAACTAAATGCTATTAACTATAAGTATGTAGCTCGTTATCCGATGAAGTGAATCGATACACGCAGACGTTCATTATAAGACTTGCTCCCTGACTTGAATCGTGGTATTTGCTATTACGTTTGTCAAGGTCGTTTTAGAATAAATTTTAATGGACTATAATATATTACCTATTACCTACTCCCATTTCAATCTCAGAACTTTCAAACCAACGGAGAGTTTAGTAATCATAATAAAAAGAAAGGCGGGCCATTTAGCCACCGACCAGAAAAAACCCATCTACTCTTTAATAAATAGTATAAAGCATTTTAAGTATGTGTTCTTCACTTAGTTCTATCAATCTTTGTCCAAGGTTAGATAGACATAAAAGGACAACATGATACATTGTTTATCATCGGAGGAGGCACAACGCAAAAACTGTTGAGAACTTGAGAACTGTTGAGAACGGTAACCCGCGGCCCCACACTGCACACTGGTCTAGCCTGGTGTCAGTTTTCCGACATACAATCGACGACCTATAATCTGATTGCGTTTCTCCGAATGCGACTTTAAACTTGCTTAAGCTGTTGCGGAGCCCAGGTTTTGTATTTGTTAAACTTTATTTAGGATCGTGCCATATGGCGTTCGGTTCTCTCTGCCTACCCCGCCAGGGAAGTGGCGTGAAGTTTAGTTTAGTTTTTAGTTTTATTTACTATGCCCTAGTTGTTGCCCGCGAGTTCGACCGAGCGGTATTATTTTTTTTTTTTGTGAGCTTATATCTGAATCCTTCATATTTATTTTTCTAAATCTAAATTATAGTCATCAAAATCAGTCCACTCAGACAGACTCTGTTCGAAAGATCTGACGACAAAATTTAAAAAAACAATACGGTCATTATTGCGTTTTAAACTATCGTAATAAGCTATTATTTTGGCATTACAAATTTTTATTTATTCATTTGCATAGTTACGAGCGGATGTATCGTAACTATGCAAATGAACAAATAGTAAGTATCTCAATGAATGCGAGACTTGGTGCGAATCAAGTAGGCCATCGTTACTTTATTCTAAGCGAAATCAATAGTATATAAGAAACTGGATTACAAGTACACGCGTAATACGGCTTCTTGCCATCTTATAATACGTACGTACCGCCACGTACCGACGCATAGACGGCCCGACCATCGGAGAGAACGCATTCATTGCTTTAACCCTTTTCAAACCAAACAAATAATTAATCTATACTCTCACTAACATCCTTCTATGAATGCAAAGGTAACGGTAGGATTAAAGCAATGAAACTAAGTAATATTTTTTAAAAACTTTAATAGCATTAACTTTCTTAACAATTTAGAGATATAAAAAATGTTATATATTAATAAAATCTCGAAGAGAGTAGAGAAGGAGTCTTTTTCGAATTTGGGAAGTTAATATCACAATGGTTGTTAAGTACATTGGTTAGTATTAACAAGAAACTATTATATACAAAGTACACAAACTGTACACAGTATTCGACTGTTTACAATGAGCAAATATAAGAACTACCAAATAAATTCTAACTGACCGATATCTACTATGTTATCAGAGTACGGTAATGCCAATTTAGCAACAATATATTTTTTATTATTATTTGATATGGACATTACTGTACTGTTTAAGGGAAAACTAAACTAAAAAACTTGAACTAAAAACATTCCGCTATAAAAGTTTGACTAAACAAATATATTGGTAACCACATGTACATATACAAATAATATAATAAATAAATAAAACAAACGCGTAACTAAATCTCTAACAAAATAAAGATAATAAACCTTTGTCGTAAACTAAACAAACACTTGTAAATAAAGAAACAAATCATATATAACATTCCTTGAAATCGTTTATGGCATATAGGGGGCAAGAGTATTGAACACCCAATCCTATAAGGATATGAGAATATATAGTAATTTTAAGAATAATGCCCTATTCACATTCGAGTTGATAATTTAAAATATAAATGTTATATCGTAAATCGAGGAAACTAGAAGTATAAGAACTATAATGTTACTTATTAATTATTACATAAAGGAAACTAGTACTGAATTATTTTAAATAATTCCAAAGTTAAAGTGGAAGGGCAAATATCTACATAATAAATTCGTCGTTAGTGGAAAATAGGTCCATATGTACAAAATGTTTCTAATAAGTACATTGCAAAGTTATATATTATGTATTCATATACATTTATATACAATTTGGTCCATTGTTAGTCTAAGACATAAAATTGGATGAAAATATCCTTTTAGCTATTGTAATCATACAAAATTAATTATATTAGAGAGTAAAGGATCCGCGATGGAAGTCTTTGTGTAATTTAAATGTATGAGCGGGGGCCATTACATGAAGCGTGATATGAAACTAACGACATATTATTATTATATTAAATGACGAATGTAAACTAATATTGAACCTAATACAATAAAATATATCAGATTTTATCATATATCAGATCATATGTACGTACACATGTATTTCAGATCTGAATTGCAAGTAAATCTCGACTTTAAAAGGAACTTTTTATCAGAGCGGTAGTAGTGTATGCAAATGTAGCTTTCATTCAAATTTGTACTTTATAAACAGCTCAGTGTAAGTAAACACAGTGTTTATTGTGTAAACACAGAATCCAGCTTATGCAATTCCTTATGTTATTGTTGTCTTAGGTAAACTTATTTCTCATATGAAGCTTTTCAAAATCGGTAAGTGAGGTAGCGGTTATTTATACTTTTATAAATCAAACCATGTCCCGCTTACACGGTTCAAACATGTTAAGCAGGCATTATGCTGGCTTCACTTACAAGGATTCTGTTTTAACGGCACAATAAATAAAATACAATCCATGGCACTAAGGTGCAGGACCGCCGGGACACGCGGTAGCGCTTGTGTGCAAAGCCCATAGGCTTCGCCCAAAAGCAAACGCCGAAAAATAGTTTCAATAATGTGCGCGGACATGTTATCAGTCGCCAAAAGGCGCCTGTGTGCGCCGCATACAGGACTGGCGCGGCCCTACGAGGTGAATACTTCGGAAGCTTTGCGTGACCTCAGGCAAACCTCAGTCACAATAATACGAATCTCAGTAAGTCATATCTGCATCGAACGTTAGTCAACAAGCAGAAGCAACATTGGGACAACGCAGTACGCTGAAATTTTCAACAAGCACTATTGGAGAATTGAGTCAATCGAGGCAGAATTTTATTCTAAATTTTAAAAAAACTGCTATTGAGATGTGCCTATGAAATAACATCTGGCATTTGTACTAGAGATTCCTAATGGAATCAAATCACTGGTGTGCAACGCCATTATCGCATGTGGCGGGTCATTGTAAATTCATACTGCTGTCTTTTTTTTTGAGGATTTATTAATACTCTTGAAGCCTGATAAAGACTTTTTATTGATAGCATTGTATAATGTTACAGCGCAGCGAAATTATCACTGTATTTAACAAACGCATACTGCCGAATTACTAATCGATTGCAAAACACAAATTATACAGTGCCGATTTACTCTTGTTATGCTTTTACTGTGGATCATGTATACTTTACGAACGAACTTACTTTATAAGTTCAAATGAACGGATCCTTTATTTGAATACCGTGCATTTTGAAACATCCATTCCATAAGTCACATCAAATGACAAACCGCTATTCAGTCATCAGATATGTAAGCGATGCAGTCATACAGCTCGATAGTATCACCACATTACATTTCTACAACGTATGTATTGTCTATCTTTTTTAACATTACTGTTGAGCAAGAAACTATATAATAATGAAAAACGTACCCAATTGGCCTGCAGTACATTTTCAACTATGCGCAAATACGCTTATAAAGTTAAATGTTGGGAACTTTATTATGAACAGGAGTCTCAATTTCATCAAAATGTTCCGAACTAATGAACCCCAAATTATATTTAAACAAGTATTCTAGATAGATTTTTATATAATTAACATTTTATAAATAATAACAATTAAAAATAAAAACCCTGTACAAGTTACTGGATTGCGTTTTGGTTTCGATAAGGCTTATTATAGCAAAACGAATCAAGAGGTACAGTGATATCATAATACCGTTGGTTGACACAGGTGAATAGTTTTATTTACTAAGTAAATTCTAATTCTTTTTATATCTATAAATACCTATCCCGAATATGTTAAAAGTTGTTTTAAACGCTTCACTCGTTTAGAGAAGTATTTCTCGATATTCGATATTATATGTCTCATCTTACAAAATAAAGACACTTGTAAAATAAAATAATGTCTTATTGCTTTTATCACTCGAAAGTTAATTAAAACTAAGTGTCCGACCGAATTCGGATTTTTAGTCGAACCCGAAGCCGAATCCTCGGCCCCGGGCTCAGTTTCGGCCAATAAATGTCATGTATCAAAGCTGTTTCTCGCGCGTCACTTTTTTGGTACCAATCGACTCTTTAACGAATCGTTCAGCGGCCGACATTATCGTATCTTTATTTAGCGCGAAGCTTCGTGGAGATGTTAAAATTTTCCTTGTATACGTAGGTAAACGCGCGACAATTCACTAAAACTGAGATTCACCAAATGTTTGTCTTAACCGAAACCGAATCGGCCGCTAGCAAAAGCTAAACCCACTTCACCCCCTCGCCTCACTCGGCGTCCTATCAGGTAGACTTTGACCTTGGTCCGGCCGGGTATGTCGGTCCCTAGACTTGTGAGAGCAGGCATGCAGTAGTGAGTGATAGCAACCTGTGAGCCGTTGCCGCAGCGTCTCGTCCAGCTCGCGGTCCGCGCGCTGCGCCTCCGCGCTCGGCTTGGGCGCTGCGGGGAACACCACTAGCACGATGCTCATGTTGTCTTTGCTCCCCTGTAATGCAGACAGAAGTGTCAAGCAAGATTTTTTGAAACTTTGATAATGGCTTGGGGTCGTCATCAACAGGAGGAGCCTAGTATTCTTGTTATTTGATGTTTTATTATGTAGTTAGTTGGGCATGTGATTTCCGCACTTAGCCTCATAAGTGGGCCATTGTGCGTAAATGGTCACTGTACTTTGAAAATTGGTATTTTATTATGTATAAAACACAAATTTTCTATAATGTGCAGATAAATTGATGCTATGCACCTCATAATTGTTAATCAAAGCTTGATAAATTTCAAGCGGTGACCTACTGCTGCCCCACTTCAATCATCAAAAATATATTGAAACTGGTACAAACATTATCAATATTAAATCAAATATAAACTAAAATTATTTATAAACAATAACGCAAATAACATGCCTAATTACATAATACAAGTATATTAATCTTTTCCCTCTAATGAGTATCCATATATGTGTCCATTTATGAGTATTTGTAATAACTTTATTATTTGTTATATACTTCCTCATACTCACACATTCAAACAAATACCTCCCACTAATGATACCAATACTCATAATCTCAAATGATGTAACCTCATGAAATGAAGTATATAACAACATAATAATTAATGAAACTTAAAAGTGCCATAAGGCTTGTTGGTCATGCAAAATGATTATTTACAAACTCAATTAAACTTTACTTAGTATTCTATATTTTTATAATAATTTATTAATTCTGCACAACTAACAAAACCATCATAACAGCACAATATAAAACATGTATATTATGGAATATGATAATAACATATTGATATAGATTTAATGGTCTATTTGCATGTCCTCTGTGATTCAGAGATGTCACATTGGATTAATTACATTATTAATTGTATTAGTAATTTGTTTCTTTTTTTGTGGTATAATTGAGATGATGACTGCATTAAAAAACTATAATTCTATTTATTCAATCAGTTAGCTTATACAAAAATATTAGACACATATTTTTCGCTTAATCAAATTAACAATAAATCACAAAGATAAAGAGCATCAAAGTTTTGGAGTGGGGGCTTGCAAAGTCACTAGTTGGTAAAAATCAAACGATTGTGTGACGTCTCATGCAACTTGAATGCATTGTATATTTGTCAATGTTCGTTCGACAAATAAATAAATAAAAAAGTTCAATATTTTTTATAATCTAACTGATGGACTAAACAGAATTTATTTAGTCATCTTGCCTATTGGTTTTATTTTTTATTTATAATTTTTGTGTTTTTATTGTAACTTTGTAATGTCAAATGTGTGTTTGTTGTTTTAAGGAATAAACATTTTACATATCTATCTTATTTATGATTATTTTGTTTAATACCAGCAAGGTAAGTGATTAAGTATGTGCCACATGATTCTTGGAATAATTATATATAAGAATATTTCAACTGCCTGACGTAATGGGATAAACTGCGGTTTATTAAAGAAGATGATCCTGGGTATATTTTAAAATGCCCCTTTTTATTTATTTATTTATTTTGCAAAGGTATACTGACAGATCACTACCACATAAAAATGTAACATTTAACTATATTATTACCTATTTTACCTATTGATTATTAATAGGTAAGACTTATTAATTAATCTCTACTCATACTTCCAAAGTTCTTAAGCAAACCTTGAATGCAATTCTTATGTTATGTTGCAACATTAAAGTTGAGTCATGCATTTTTCTAAAATTGTTTGATGATAGAAAAATTGCCATTTTTCTATTATGTTATGCTCAGACATATTAAAATATTAATAATATAGCATCATAAAAATAACTACACATTTACATCTTGGTTTTGATTCTGTTGTTTCATAATCATTACTTACACAGTTTGCCATTGTAAAGTTTATGGAAGTATGTTAGGCAGCACAATAAGGTATTGGTTGGTTTGTGTTGATCTATCCTGTTGACAGATCTTAGTAACTGCTTGTTTACCTTCATGAGCTTAAAATTGTAGACATTTATTTTGGGCTAATCCTTACTTAATATAAAACATGTGTAAGGTCTGTTTGTTTATCCTGCCTAAACAATACTACAGGACGATAGTTCAACTTGAATTTACGCATAGGAATTGGAGAGTGTAAGTAACCATAGGCAACAATTTATCATAGAAAAATAATATCATTCCTTATAACCAAAGAGGTTGAGCAAAATTAAACAATAATAAATAGTACTTAACTCCAAAACATACATATTCCTTGTTCTAGGAATACCATAGTGGAGATATACTTGAACATATTTATAAACATTAATGACTCATGTACAACCATGTTTAACGCACTATTTACTCTACTGGGCACCTCTCAGTCATAGCTTTGTAGCCAAGATCTCCAACCACTAGACTAAACAGACTATCAAATAACAATAGTAGTTAAACAGTGGAAAAAAAATAATGATAACCAGCCTTATTGGGTAGCATTCATTAATACCTACTGAATATATTTCAATGATTCATTAATTCAACCATCCAAAGTTTGTTATCAATTATGATAAGAAATTTTGGATAGCCCGATATTCAATAAATTGATAAATATAAACTCTTTAGACAGCTAAATAACTGATTTATCAATTTGCTCATATAAGTTGGTGTAATGGCTTTATCCAACCTAGATAAAAACTAGACAAGTTGTGACCAAATATTATGAATAATGCAGTATTTACCTTGTATAAGCAGGTGTCAATGACCTGATTTGTTATAGCCGTTAAGTCGTCTGTCAGCTGCAGCAAAGAGTGCACATATGCACACAGCGCTTCGTTGGTCATGACATCCCAAACTCCATCGCACGCCAGCACCAAAAACTCATCCTCTGCCTCTGACCTCTCATGTGTTGAAACTTCAGGCTCCGGGGACACAAGTTGCTCACAAGGGCCTCGGTCAAGAACTTTCTTGTACTCATAATCTCCTAGAGCCCTCGATACTGCTAAGCTCCCATTCACGCGCTGTATCATCACAGAACCGCCCGCTTGAACTATACGGGACTTCTCTGATGGTAATTCGGGCTTGTGGTCTCTTGTCGCGAATATCGGAGCACCGTTCCGGGCGAGCACCGCGCGGGAGTCGCCGCAGTTGGCGATGTATATCTGCTTGGGTGACACGAAAGCGCAGACGGCCGTCGAGCCGGACTTCTCCTCGCCGTTGGACAGCTCGGGGAGCTCGCGCATCTTCTTATCAAGGTCCAGGAAGCCAGCGCGGATCGCCTCGGCTATCTCCTCCCGCCGAAACTCGTCCGTCTGCAAGATGCATTCCAGGAGGTTGTCCGCGCAATGTGCCGACACCCGCGCCCCCGCGTGCCCGTCGAACACAGCGAAATATGACCAGTCCGACAGAGTCCCATTCAAAGTTAGCTGCGCGTGGTGCGCGTCTTCCATCTCCACCCGCCAACCCTGCATCGACGCCACGCCATACCGAAGACCGTTCCCTTCTCCGTTCTCGTTGTACTTCTTAGTTTCGGGCTTATTCAAAAACGCCCCCATGCTGAGTCCTCCAAATTGAATCTGTTAATCACACATAGTTCCCGCACTATCAGGCACTCAAACAAATGTCGCAACCGTTGGTGCTAAAGGAAGGCAAAAGCATCATTGAAGGTACGATACAATCTCACGAATAGGTAGATTACGTCCGTCACGCCGCTGTTACACTACACTGATGCTGAAGATACCTAGACGCGTGGACTATGTTAATTCAGCTGCTTCTACGTAGGTTATTCAATTACGCGATGGTGTTGCGTAGATCTTGATGACAAATCGAGCACTTTTGGAGTCGTAAAACGAAAAACCAACTCAAAAGAATGAATGGCGGACATAAATATGATTTGTCTATGATTTATTTTTTTTAGATTTATTGAAAGGAACGTGTTTATGGTTCATCTAGTCATGGCTAGTATTCTCGACACATAAATTTATTCACACAAACGCAAGTAGAATACCAAAACGTTTGGCCAAGGAAAAACAAAACGCAACTCGGAGATTATAGGGTTGTCTCGTATTAAAATGTAAATTGATTGCATAAGCGAGTTTGTTTGTTTGTCACTACTTCACGGCCTTACTACGCAATAGATCATCATGAAATTTGGATACTCGTATTTTAAAGCATGGCATGGACAAAAGGATACCTTTTATACTAAAATCAATGAGAATACTTTCAGATATTTGACCCGTTACTCAAGCAACGCAACGTAATTATTAGTTACCTGAACGTACATATTTTCTATGTAAAAGAATAAAAGGATATCCTTGTCTGAACAAAACCAGTTGCAGAAGTGCCATATTAATTTAAAACTAAACTAAACTTCACGCCACTTCCCTAGCAGGGTAGGCAGAAAGAACCGAACGCCATATGGCACAATCCTTACATACCTCACTCACCTGTTCAACATTCATGATTCTTTTCATACAAGCTCTACGGTTTTTATGACTCCTAACATCACCTTCTGTTAATACATATCTTTCGTCATCTATTTTTTCCACATATCCGAACCAGGCATGTTCCGATGCCTCTTCTTAAATTGACTCCGACGATGCCTTTCAGACCGACTCTCTTTCTCACATCATTCCGAATGCAGTCTGTGAGCGATACACCGCAGATTTGACGCAGCGCATGCGTTTATTCTACTTTCGTGCTCTTTATGCCATATCCAATTCTAGCTTCTGAAGCGTAGGAAATAGCACCGCATTGTGTATAGAGAGCTAGCTTAGACAGTACTGCTTAGAAGTTTTTCTAATGTTCCATTCACTCTATTCTCTGCATTCATTCTTCTTTCTATATTAGCAGAGTACCTCTTACCTTCTGCTAAATGCACATCCTAGTCTTACAGTTTAATTCACCTAGTCCAGCACTATATCATTAACCGTTATCCTTGTTTCCATTCTAGTTTCTTCTGTTTCAAACATTATAATCATTGTTTTCTTCGCATTCAAATGCAAGCATCTCTCCTCACAATCGTCTTTCAATGTTGTTGACTAGTGGTTGCAGATCCGATGCCAATATTAACTAACTAATTAACTAAACTTCACGCCACTTCCCTTCCTTCCCTTCCCGCGTCTAATTTTAAAGTAATGAAAATTTAATATCAAAAAGTAGTCGTTAGTAAAATGTTATTAATACAATAAAGTTTAGCTTAAGATAGCAGGTATTGATTATGTATGATAACCTCATTGAACAGTATTTAATCAAAACATCAATTTATATTGATCTGTTTTATCGTCCTGTTTAATAGAAGCAGCAGCCCTGATCAGCTGTAGATCTAGCTGTCAAAGTGATATGTGTGATATTGAATAGTCTTCTCAATGTTACGTTGTTAAAACCTATGTTAAAATAGATGAAACTCTTATTTATTATATTTAGTAACACACTAGAAAAATATAACACAAAGTTAATTTATAAGTATGTTGATAATTGCATAAATAAATTTATGTTACATTCAACCTAACCTTAATTTATATATGTATTTTATTACGAGGTTTTAAATTATTGTTACTTAACAATATGTATAAAACACTTGCATCTCGTTGGTAAGTAAAGAAGTGTTTCTTCGGCATCTGTAATGAACATGAGCATGTTTTTTACTATAGTTTGTTTTAGGTTACAAGTTCGGCTTATGCAAAACGAATGTTACACCAAACTCAGCAATTTTAAAAAGAAACCTTGGTACAACACCCAACAGCTGACTAGACCGTTGTCAATATCGGTAGTCTGTTGTAAAAAGAGAAGATCTGAGGAAGAAAAGGTAAAAACCTCAAGTATACTTAAATTCAAATTCAAAATTCAAAATTTCTTAATTCATGTAGGCCTGAAAAAAGCACTTATAAATCGTCAATTTTACAAAACCTTAAGAGCAATGTGAATCTACCACCGGTTCGGAATGCTGATTCTACCGAGAAGAAACCGGCAAGAAACTCGGTAGTTACTCTTTCCAGCGTCAAAATATACATGAGTAATATACAGTTTTCTTTTAAATGTTTTAAACCAAATCATACAATCAATGACTGCGGGAGATGACATAATATGATTACTTACAATAAAAGTGTAAGATTAAGACTTAGAACATAATATTATGAAACTAAGTTTGTTTATTACTTTTACACAATCCAACTGTTGTGAAATTTTGTGTAAACATTGAAAAAGTACAGAAATAAATATTCCTTTTGAAAACAAAATTAAAATAAATGTGAACTGAAATATGGGAAAAAGCAAGTCATATAAATGACATTTGTTGTATTTTAAATTATTATAACAATTATTTAAACTGAAGAGCTGACAATATTTTTTTATACATTTAAAATAGGAAACTTTTTGAATTTGCTTGAATTATATACTAATAAGAGTTATTTATTGTTTAGTAAGTTTTCTAATGCAATTTCAATTATCAGGTTCTTGGATCTAATAGTAACAGGCCAGCAATCAGATATTCCCCTAAAGCAGGCTCGGAAGTAGTGGGGATATGGAGAAACATGACTGTGCAAGATGTAGCTGATGTGCTGCAAAAAGATTTGGGTATGTCTAAACACATTTATCTTAATTATAATAAAAAATCTGTTGTATTAGACCAACTAATATTTATAAGCCATGCAATAAAATATCTAAAAAAAATATATACTTAGTACCTTTTTATGTGTAAACTATTTTATACAAATGATTTTTTCTAATAATTATATTGTTTAATTAAATTTTTTTTTCAGACCATGTGTATAAAGCACTACAGTTTGCAGACAAAACACCAGATGTAAAATATACCAAAGATACAGTCATTCACAACCCTCAAATCATCCGAGATGTTGTGAAAATATCTGGATGTAGGTTTAAAATTGTACCAAGACCTGACCAAGAAATAGAAGAAGAAGAAGTTAGTAGATAATTCCTTCTAATAGTTTGCATGACAATCTGACTATGTATGTATATTTTAGTGAAGAATCTCATAAACATATAAAGCTCGACAGATTGGTACCCAACAAGTAAAATCAGTTTGTATTATAACTAATATTTGCATGATACTCTTGTGTGGTTAATACAAGAATATCATCTAAATTTCAGATAATTCTAGTTTCGAAAATTGTTTTTGAAGTTTTTAAAACAGATAATTTGCACAAAATACCGCCGCGGCCTCCGACTAAGAAGCCCCTGGGTGTTTCACATCACTTATATATATACTTATGTATCTTCGTTTACTACCTGCATTGAATGCGATCAACTGTGTACAGAACAAAGACGCGGTGCCTGCACCGCCGCCGCCGCCGGAAGCGCTGCGGCCGCGGCCACCCGTCGTGTGCGTGATGGGCCACGTGGACCACGGGAAGACGACGCTGCTGGACGCGCTCCGGGACACATCCGTGGTGGACCAAGAGTTTGGCGGGATCACGCAGCATATAGGCGCTTTTGAAGGTAGGTTGAACGACACACTTCTAAAGAAATCACACCACACACGTATCTGGCGGGTTTTGAATGACCCTAAATTCAAATAAGACTTCAAATTAGAAAATTTTATGAACTTCTTTTTTTACATAGTGAATCTGTTCAAAACTTCATAACTGGTATATCGGGGACCAACTATCAGGACATAATGTTTTAATGATAACAGCCCGTCTTAAAATAGAGAGTTAATGCGGTACCACTCCTCTAAATACGCACATGTTTATCTTTATTTCCAGTGAAACTTCCGAACGGCGACAAAGTGACGTTCCTGGACACGCCGGGACACGCGGCGTTCAGCGCGATGCGGTCGCGCGGCGCGCACGCCACCGACATCGTGGTGCTGGTGGTGGCGGCCGACGACGGCGTCATGGAGCAGACGGTGGAGTCCGTGCGCATGGCGCGCGACGCCGCCGGTGAGTGGCGCGCGGAGCCGGGCCGGGCTTCTGGTGGTCACCGTGTGCTACATGAGTAGGTGACCCAGGCCGTCGCCCAAGACGGACTGGGATGGGACTATCTTTGCATAGAAGCTCCGAAATCCACCAGTCCGTCTGGGCTATTACATCATCTTGACCGTCTTTTGGCGTAATAGACAGATCACTATATATGTCGCTATGTATACACATATATACATATACATACACAAGTATACACTTATGATGTAATTTTTGTTCCAGTTCCAATACTGGTGGCGATCAACAAAATCGACAAGCCAGGTGTGAACATTGTAGGTATGCCCTAATTTAATTCCATTTGTAACTAGTTAGTTAGTTTGTAACTAGTAATCGAAAGTGTAATTGCATTTAAAAGTAATTAGCCTTTATGCCCTTCTGAAATGAAATGAAATGAAATGAAATTATTTATTTCTGCAAGTAGATTTGTAACAAATTCTTTTGCACGTCACACTTTTTTACCCTACCAGCACCTCGACGTGAATGGCCTGATGAGAAGAGGTGCCGCAAGAAACTCAACAGATAGCCTTTTTTTTTAAAAACATGTTTTACATATCTCTAATATGTGGTACATTAAAATAACATGACTAAAAATTTCACTGTGCATGCGAGCAGATCATCTTGTCCAAACATTTTTATCATTTAAATAATCATCTATTTTGTAGTAACCTTTTCTTATTAAAAATGATTTAATATAAGACTTAAATTTATGCGTGGGTAATTCAATAACATTTTGAGGCAGTTTATTAAATATTTTTATGCTTAGACCTACAAATGAACCACTAATCTTATTAAGCCTGAGTTTTGGAACGGCGAGTTTGTGTTTATTTCTCGTATTAAACTGATGACAATCAGATTTCTTATAGAATTCATCTAAGTTTTTATGAACATAGATAATACAATCAAATATAAACTGGGAAACTACGGTCAATATATTTATCTCTTTGAATATTTCCTTAAGTGAGTCACGAGGTCTAAGGCCATATATGGATCGAATGGCTCTCTTCTGCAACACAAATATGGTTTGTATATCAGAAGCGGTGCCCCATAGCAATAGACCGTATGACATAACGCTGTGGAAGTAGCTGAAATAAACTAGCCTCGCCGTTTCAATATCGGTCAGTTGCCTAATTTTCCTAACTGCGTATGCAGCTGAACTAAGCCTCCCTGCCAGGGCACATATATGAGGACCCCATTGTAGCTTAGAATCTATGGTCATGCCTAAAAAAGTTGTGGAGTCAACAAGTTCAATATGTTCATTATTAATTATTATATTAGTACTAACTTGTCTAACATTCGGCATTGTAAACTTAATACATTTGGTTTTTTTTGCATTAAGTTGCAGATTATTAACAGTAAACCAATGCATAACTTGTGAGAGAGTATTATTTACATCGTCATATGAATTTTTCTGCCTGTCAACTTTAAAAATTAAGGAGGTGTCATCTGCAAATAAAACTGTCTCACATAGGCCTTCGGTGTAATACGGAAGGTCATTTATATAAATTAAAAACAGTAATGGTCCTAATATAGAGCCCTGGGGCACCCCCATTAGTAAAGGGGCGCCAGGAGAGTTAATTCCATTAATACAAACTTTTTGTGTTCTATTACTAAGATATGAGTCTAATAAACTTAATGCAACATTTGAGATACCATAATGCTGTAATTTCAAAATTAAGGTTTCATGATTAACACAATCAAAAGCTTTAGACAAATCACAAAAAATACCTATAGCATCCTGTTTATTTTCCCAAGCCTCAAAAATATGTTTAGCAAGTGTCACTCCCACATCAGTAGTAGATCTGCCTTTGGTGAAGCCAAATTGCTTAGTATGTAAAAAATTGTTTTGTTTAAAATAAGATGTTAATTGACTAAATATAATTTTTTCAAAAATTTTGCTAAGTGCTGGCAAAATAGAAATTGGTCGAAAATTAGATGGGTCACTTTTTTCCCCTGCCTTGAATAAGGGTACAATCTTACTAAATTTCATTAAATTTGGAAAACAGCCTGTATCTACGCACTTGTTAAATATACACGCTAAGTGAGGGGAAATAGTAGATATAATAGTTTTTAATGCATCTACCGAGAATCCCCACAAATCCTCTGTTTTCTTAAGGTTCAAATCATTAAAGTATTTCAAAATTGTCATGTGATTGATGTGAGTGAAGCTAAAAGAATTTTGACACTGCCTTACATTGGCTTTGAGTAGAGATTGAGCTGTACGTGGACAAGAATTCAGTTTATTAGTAATTTTGACAGGGATGCTCGAAAAGTATTCTTCAAATGCATTTGCTACTTCAGCATCAGCATTGATACAATGATTGTTAACATGAAGAGAGTAGGTATGGTTTTGTGTTTTATTTCTGCAAGTCTCTTTGTTAATAATTTTCCAGGTCGCTTTAATTTTGTTACTGGAATTTACATGTACTGGTATTTACTTCTATTTACACAATCACTATTATAAATAGTCTACATGAAATATGTGACTGAGGTGCGATGAAGACTTGCAGATTAAATGGTTGTGTGTAGGAGCGCACGATGCGGTCGCTCGCTCAGCACGGCGTCGTGTGCGAGGCGCTGGGCGGCGACGCGCAGGCCGTGCAGGTGTCCGCGCTGCGCAAGCGGCACCTGGACACGCTGGTGGAGGCGCTCACGCTGCAGGCGCAGCTCATGCAGCTGCAGGCCGACCCGGGCGGGTACGTCGAGGGCGTCGTCATCGAGGCGCTGCTGGACCCCAGGACGGGGTGAGTTCCACTGCCGCTCAATCACTAATCACTGTCTATCAGAGATACTAATGACAGCTTAATGATGCATCATTCAACTGTCAATTCTTCTACGGTTTCAGCTGTAAATCCATACATCCAACAAACATAGCATAACGCCCATAATCTCCGAAAGGGTAGGCAGAGACAAAGCGGCAACAGGTCCCTTTAACCACATTTAGCCATAAACAAAACTGGGGTGGGTTAGATGGAAAATTGTGAAAAAGTAGTGACAAATAGCTAGCTCGTCGCCTACACAATCACATACCCACATATATAATAAATTTTGAAAAATTCATTGTGACGTTTTTGCAGCCTTTCTATTATTCATGTTTTATCCCGCAGGAAGCAGGCGACGGTGCTAGTTCAACGAGGCACATTGCGGCGCGGATGCGTGCTGGTGGCAGGGAACGGCTGGGGCAAGGTGAACTGTCTTCTCTTTTTTCTTCTTAGCGTCTCGAGTGTGTCCTGCGCCTTGGGCCTTGCCCTGGGGTCTGCTTGAACCATGATCCTGAATTTAACGAGCTTGGTTGTTTACACGTCATTAGTCGTTTGAGACAGGTTATTCAGACAAATTGGATGGCTACACATCCACACATATTTGAATGTGCTGGTTTCCTCCCTCATCTTGGTGTATTGTCTTAAAACCGAGCTGATAGTATAAATCGTTTTTGGTATGTTACCAAATTCTTTACATGAGACCCGGGAATGTACCTCATGGTACCTGGTTTTGAACCGATACCCGTTGCATTCGAGGCGTGTCTCATTGATCTACCACCGCTTAACACAGCGGTGGAATATGCTGATAACTCATTTTTTGTGTATATTTGACAGGTGCGAGTTCTTCAGACAGCAGACGGACAGACAGTTCAAGAGGCTCCCCCGTCCACGCCGGTATCAGTGCTCGGGTGGAAGGAACTGCCTTCAGCGGGCGACCAAGTTCTAGAAGTCAGCTCGGAGGTATGCTCATCAAATATCATGGCCAGGATCGAAAGAATAAGCAATTTTGGACTTTATTGCTTTCACTTTAGAGTATAACTGCAAGTTTGATGATAACAGTGGCCCAAGTTTATTCTCAGCTTCTAACTAATGCAAACTTTACTTTGAACTACCATTTTAATTCAGAGGATTCAGCAGTACTGGGTGCTTAACGTCACCTGTCAAAGGCCTGCTATATCAGGTTACAGTAAGCCCCAATACTCCTTATAGGGATAAGCGAGCCGTACACTATCGTGATTTGCTTTAGATCCAATGGGTCTAGATCAGGGTTGGCGAACCTATTTAAGCGGACGTGCTAAAATATCTAAAAATTCAATTTAATTGATCCTTCTAGTCAGGAGGAACGATTAAGGTGAATGTTATTGTCAATTGTTGTTGATCAATGTGTTATGATTAGTGTCACATGATTAGTGATCGATACTGATGCCAAAAATGCAATCAGTAAAATTTTTGTCTGTCTGTCTGTCTGTCTGTCTGTCTGTCTGTCTGTATGTTCCTTATAGAAACAAAAACTACTCGACGGATTTTAACGAAACTTGGTACAATTATTCTTCATACTCCTGGGCAGGTTATAGTATACTTTTCATCACGCTACAATCAATAGGAGCAGAGTAGTGAAGGGAAATGTTGGGAAAACGGGAGAAGTTACTCCATTTTTTAAGCTTCCGTCGCGTGTGCAGCCTTAATGGTTAAAGTTACATAGAAATCATGTATGACAGAAATAGTCTTTATAATATTAACCATAAACGCGGGTGACACCGCTGGCACAGCTAGTCTTAAATAAAGGGCGCGCCAAACTTTTTGTATTACGTGCCACTCACAGCACGCGTGCCAATGGTTCGCCATCACTGGTCTAGATATGGGCCATAATATTCCTCTATAAATGGGCTAATAAACACATTTATTAAAATCCCACTGACATGACGCTTCCTGGGATTAGGGTGTCCAAATTACTTCTATGCAAGCATCCCTTTATCCCCAAAAACTTTCACACATACATATTTTTAATTAGATATATTTTTTATAAGGAGCGGTGGTAGCTCAATAGTAAGGACACGCGCCTTTTAACCAAGAAGTGCGGGTCAAACCCGGGCACGTACCTCTGGATTTTTCAAATCTATGTACGTATTTATACCACTAGCTCGACGGTGAGGGAAAACATCGTGATGAAACCTGCAAATTCAAACAACTTTGAATTTGTAACCATGATCCAAAAAAAAAATGTTTGGTTCCCCTATTTTAGGGTTACGAAGGTCAGATCGGCAGTCGCTACAATTTAATTACCAGACTCGCTAAATCCTGGATCATGGTCTAAGCGGACCCTGTCTAAGCACGGGACATAACGCTAGGAAGATGATGATATTTTTAATAAGATTTACGTTTTTGTAGAAAAGAGCGAGTGAAGTGATGAGGTGGCGTCACAGCCAGCGCATGAAGGAGAAGCAGGCGGTAGACCTGGAGGCCATCGGGGAGAAGGAGGCGGTCCACCAGGCACAGTACAAGGCGCAGCTGGCGCGCAAGCGGGCCATGGGCCGATACAAGATACGCCGCGACGGGCCGCGGGAGAAGATGGTGACGGAGGATACGCATCCCACCCTCAATGTGCTTGTGAAAGGTATGTGGATACCATTGCAATAGAAGAATAAGCAGTCTCTTAAAGACACCACTGTGTAAATGATGTATAAAACATCGCAAACCATCGACTTCTGTTCACTTTAACCAAAAATACCAGCTTTCTTTAAATGTTCGCTTCAGCCAAAATTATAGCCCACTTTTTTTTAAAGTATACTATTATTAATAATTAATTACGTATATTAAGTATAGCATTAATAAAAATATTTTGATCAATCTCAAATTACATTTCTTGGGGATATTAAATCTTTGCCGAAAGGTATCATCAATCATCAATTGACTTTAATATCCAGTTCGTCAGAGAACATCAGTCAGAAATCGGCTATTCGACTAATACCTAATATATACTGTGTACTAGCATAGCTTGTACATATCTATGTAAACCCCGAAGAGGTAGGTAGAGACAAGAGCGATAAACTCTTTAAACCATAGCTTGTTGAGCCTCTCTCTCGTCCGTTTCGTAGAATTGTTCTGGGAGCTAACTCACCATTTTCTAGTATTTGTAAACTTTATAATCAATGCAGTGGATCAATGGACGTACACTATATGTTATTGCCGAAGCTCAAAGCTGCTGTTGCAGAAATCTTAACGATGAATTTTTACTGTTTTTGCCTTTTTTTTTTTAATACTTTCATACAAACTGTTTGCTTAGTAACGGAATACAAAATAATTCCGTTTCGGAATACAAAATAAGCTTGCGGTTTTAAGATTTAGATAGTATACTTATGTCGTGATTGTTGTAACTATCATATATTGTAATTTTAAATAAACCACCGTTACAATAAATAAACCAACAATAAAATTGAATTCGGTTAGATGGAAAATTATGTAAAATAACTGGTTGTGTGTGTAACTGGTGTGTTATGTGCGTGTCGCAGGCGACGTGGACGGGTCGGTGGAGGCGATCCTGGACATCCTGGAGACGTACGACGAGCACCAGCGCGTGCGCCTCGACCTCGTGCACTACGGCGTCGGGCCCGTCACGCCCGGCGACCTGGAGGTGAGCGCGCCAACACGTTCTTTAGGTCAACGTGACCTAAAGAACGTGGGGAGGAGAATGGTTCTGATGAAACTGTGGGCGATCAGTGAGGTTTGTCGGACTTGTCGGTCCTTTATGAGGTAGGAGGACCTAATATCCTCCTACCTCAAGAGCTCAAGACCTGAGAGGTAGCCAGCGAGATTTACATGTTAATAACATTTATTTACTCTACTCATAATTATTATTCTATACAGATAGCCGAAGCATTCAACGCAGTAATATACGTGTTCAACGTGGAGTGCCCGCCGCCTTTAGCGGTGGAGGCTAAGAAGAAGAATCTTCTCATCAAGCAGCACAACGTCATCTACAAGCTGGTCGACGACGTGAAGGAGGAGATCACCGCGAGGATACCCACGCGGATGGAGGAGGAAGTCATAGGTGAAGTGAACTCTAACGTCTGCGCAATAAAGTTGTAATTAGATCTTGCCCCGCTCATCGTTTGCCCGTGCTAGTCATATGATGTCAGAGAGTATATACGCGACAAAAGAAGGATAATAGATGAAGTGAACTCTAACTTGTGTGGAGTAAAGTTGGGATTTGATTGTGCTTCCCTCCGTGATTTTTCTTACTAGCTCTTCGGTGTTGAAGAGATGAATGCGTAGATCCTCACGTGGATGGGGGAGATCATAGGTGAAGTGGACTCTACCATCTGCGTGATAAAGTTATAAATTAGATCTTGCTTCGCTTGTCGTTTGTCCGTGCTAGTCCTATGATGTCAATAATAAGCGAAGAAGGAGGGGATAATAGGTAAAGTGAACTCTAACGTTTATACAGTAAAGTTGGAAATTGATGTTTTCTGCTTGTTTCTTCTTACTAACGTTTGACGTCCAAAATCGCTGTCAGCATACCCATGTGATCAGGATAGGTGAATGAACCTAGCATGATATACAATATTCGATACAGTGACATCTAGCGGCCGAATTCACGTACCTTGTACTTGTTATACACTAGCAACCCAAAGAAGTTTCTTATATTTATTCAATCATGTTATTTGCGTAGGGGAGGCAAACGTTCTCCAACAGTTCATGGTGACGGAGGGCAAGAAGAAGGTGCCGGTGGCGGGCTGCCGCTGCGTCAAGGGCTCGCTCGCCAGGGACGCCCTCTACCGCGTCATCAGGGAACAGGAGGTCATCTTTGAAGGTTCGTGCCAGACTTAAAGATACGTAAACATATATGGAAGACATTACCAGTTGACACAGGTTCGTCTTTCCCTTTGAGCTGGGGGTGGCGAACGGGAAAAACCGTATTTGACACAATGATTTCTAACTAACTAACTACACTTCTTGACCCTAGAGGGGTAGGCAGAGTGAACTAAACGCCATAAGGCACGATCCTTACAATGATTTCTTAGCTACTTAAATGGTGTAGTTTTGATGTGGAAACCTTTATTCTGGAGGAGACTGCATCAGGGCTATGTAAAATAGCAACTGTAATTATTAGGAAGTGCTATCATCTATCAGTAACTACCTAGTAGCTACAGTCGATTTCGCGCATTCACTGCAGTTATAGCCAGCGGCATAACTATAAGGCAGGGTTGGCAAAATGTCACGGACCCCCGGAGCAACGTGCTCGTGAGCTCGGGGGACCCCTTTATGCTCTAGCGTTGAAATCGAATATGTAGGTACTGTTATTGAGCGAGAACCAATCTATGAAGTTGTCACAAACCTCCAAAAGTATAGTTATACGCACGGACTAGTAAAAAAAGAAGGACTCCACGCTGTCATACTATAGCGTGAAGCCACGTTTATGCATGTGTGAGTGAGATACTTATGGATACCAGATATCGTATACCTGTCAGTGGGAGCACTTATTATGTCAATGGGCGACGTAAGTTGCGTGCAAGGTGGAGCACTTGAGGAGCTTCAATTTCTAGTTAGTGGCGCGGAGTCCTTTTTTTACTAGTCCGTGGTTATACGCCACTGATATCCCAAAGTTTTTGTCAGCATACATTAAAACACAACATAAAGTGTTCTGAAGGCTCATTCGGTAATTACAGGTAAACTAGCCTCAATGAAGCACCTCAAAGACGAGGTGAGCACGATCAAGCGCGACATGGAGTGCGGGCTGCGCTTCGCGGACGCGGCGCTGCGGCTGCGCGCGGGCGACGCCGTGCGCTGCTACCGGCTCGTGCGCGCCGCCGACCGCACCGGCTGGGACCCCGGCTTCTAGCGCGCGCACCGCTACTAATAAACTAATTAGATACACTGGTGGTGTTTCATTTTGTAGCTTATGTCGTCTACAACGAACGAATACAATACATAGATGAAGCTAGATCGCTGAGATCTAGCTTCATTCATAGATGCAAAATTCTTCATAGATGCAAAAACTACCTTTGGGGCTTCTATCTTGATAGGTTACAACGTGACATTGATCGTCCATCTGAGTATATGACGTCATCTTTAAATATTTTAGGTATAGACAAAATATAGTGTCTATTACAACTATGATCAAGCGTGACAAGGAGTATGGATTACTATGGAACGTAGAAGAGAGTGTGGACAAGTATAGAGAAGCGATTTCTTAGGATTCTGGTGTGCAAAAAAAATTGGGGCATCTAAATTGTTTTCAGCATGACATTGAACTTTAATATGAGTGTATGACGTCATCGTTTTGTATATTACATAGTCGTGTGACGCTGTCAAAATGGATGGTTTGTTGTCGCAGCGACCATGTGCAACTCTGCTTCGACGCACTAAAGGTCTAAGAATTGACTGTGTATCATTAGCAAATAGAACTAAAAACCTAGGTAACGTTAGTTTTATGTACAAATCTATGAACCAATCACTTGGCCTCATGAGCTGCAACGTGTGGATGTCATTCGGGGAAATAAAAATGCACAAATTATAAAGAGAATCCTCTATTTAAATATTAACTTGATAGGCTTGTAATTCGTGTCTCACTAGTTTTGAACAAAGAATTCCAATAAATAATTAATGAATAATATTAATTATTACTCAATAGTTCGCGTACATAGGTGATTCAAGTTTCGTTCGAAACTAAACTTGTTTAATGGACTGATGGTGGCATATTCATGTATATACAAAATAAATACATCAAAAAGATTTGAGAGTATTATCATGTACTCATGTTGTCTTGAACATATTCCAATTATCTATTTACCAATTCGATTAAATTTATGCTTTACTTCCATTTGTAAGCTAAGTTAAAATTCTTTCTACATTATAGATGTGCCTATCATGTTATCGAATAGTTATTTTTTTCTTATATTTCTGTAGGTACATAAATTATGTACATAAAGTGAATGACGAAGACATTGCAAACACAAAATCAGTCGATATGGTAGCCAAAGGCACATCTATAACATAAAGATAGCAAAGTTGCGCATCTAAGCATAATTGTTCTACTCAACATGATCTGAATCAGACTTTTTGAAATAACTTCGAAAATATGACTTTACTAATCATTAGTCCATTAAACGTCCAGTCCAATTTGCTCACAGAGCTTATTTTACTAAAGCAAAATACAAAGAAGACTAACAAAACAATAAGCTCCACATTTCAAACACAAAGGACAAACATTATTAAATGCGTTATCGGAATAACATACCTAACCACCAGATGAAGATAAACACGACTAGAGTGAACATAGGAATCAGCCGTATTGTCATTTGGTCCAACTGTCTCAGTATACATTTAACATAACATCTGTCATAATACTTCGTTTCAACATAAACCCAACATTCACACAAGCATTTTCTTATTAAAATATGATCAGCACTTACACAATGATGAAGGTGTGACTAAGAAATTACATTAAATAAAAAGGTAGTACATTTCATAGCGCCTGTATTCCTTATAATAGAAATAAATTTTGATAGAACAGATTGAATAACATTAAGTTGAGAATACAAATGATTCTTCTTAGCTCTTCTTGGCGTGTATCCTTTTTTATAATCATTTTTCAAAATTGGCACATGTTTTTAGCTAATCATACGTTTTTTACAAACCTTCATCAAAGGCATCTCTTCGTCAAATTGGTTAGTCCTCTTTGTACACTTTTACTAAACAGAATTAAAAAAAAACAATAATCCGCTTGGTCGGAAGGCTATTTACAACTATGAGCATTTTACACCACAGAGCACAACCTATATTAAGTCCAAACTAACTGTACTATAGTGATAGTGTACAGAATATGTAAGGCAAAAGGATACATCAGACGGAAGTCACGGGATATCGTATAGAAAGCATTCACATAATTGTCATGGTGTAACTTTAGTTTTTTGTCGGTCGACAATAGTAAAGGTGGTCCAAAACCTAGTCCCAAACTAAGCTTGAGCTTGTGCTATGGATACAAGGTGAACGAATAAAACTACTTTTCTTTATAAACATCCATGACTCGAGTACAAATGTCCATGTTCATCACACGAAACATTTTCCCCTAGCAGGATTCTAACCCGCGACCCTTTTCGTGGCCAGGGTAACCGCTCGATCAACGAGCCAGTCTTCTGTTACTTATTAACCCGACTTGGACTCATCTTTTAACTTACCACTCGATATAGAGGAGCCACTATGCTAAGAAGATACAAATAAAATATATTTTGAGGCACCGTTTTTCCTAGGCATATATCATAAATTTTACGATTTCTTTCCACATGAGGTGATTCCAAGATGGAAAGAAATACATTCTAAGTATTTCTTAAGAAAGCAGTATAAGCTTACTAGCTTTGTGACTTTAGTTCCATAGACTTTGGAATTATGCCAAAATGGAATATTGCTTACGGAACACAATAATAGGAAAATATCAATATCCATATGTTTACAATCTTACCGAATTCCACTTAGCTGTTAAAACACAATTTATCATACACTTGTATGTTTTATCACATTTAAAATATTAGTAGAATTATCGAAATTGTAAGGCGAATAAAGCGACTAAATTAATTTTGATAGAAAACCATCATATTATGTATGTCCTTTTGCCTAACATTAACTGCAAGTTTAACCATGAAGGCAGTCCATATGTAAACTATTGACTTTTAGTAAAAATCTTATAAATAACGGGTTTTGTGATAATTTAGGCGTAATAAATATCTTAATATGAAACTATAATTTGCAACGCTATCTATTGGACATTTAACTGTAACGATATTCTTGTTTCGTTCTGTTTGTCGTGACCGCACAATTCAAAGACTTTATATATTGCCTTATCGTGATGGAAGCCACAAAGTTGCGTCTAAATAACTACGGTCTTCAAAATAAAGTAATATTACCTACATGGTAACAGCCCTTACACTTAACATCTCAATGACGAGGCCCGGATAAATCTAATCAAATAGAAATGGTCGATATGGATTAAAGATGATTAAATTTAAATGTATGCAATCACAGAATCCGTTTCTTATACACTAAATTTGAGCCTGTGATACAGCACAGACGCTGTTTTATGATTTTAGCCAAGTTCATAATACATTTGTCAAAAGACGATTTAATTTAACCGACTTCAAAATAAAAAAGGAGGTTCTCAATTCGACTGACTTTTTATTTTTATTAGAAGCCGAACTCGCATCTTTGTGGCATTGCTAATATAGGCCAACTTACAATTTAAAGGATTCTCTCTCGAAAACATAAGAGAGAACCCCACATAGATAACATGTATAAGGCCACACGAAACAGAAATTCACTAATTTATACAGCGCACTCGAAATAGATCACCTTTTCTTTTCTACGTATAATTTCATTAATACATGGTGTAAGGGGCCATCTATAAAGTACGTCACACGAATTTCATGATTTACCCCCCCCCCCCCCCCCCTTGTCACAGCTGGTCACATTTGTGGGACTCCCCCCTCCCTAGTGTGACATCACATGTTTTGCAATTTCACATCCAGAAGTTGCAAATTATTATGATATTATAAGATTTTGAAATGTGATGTCACGACACATAGGACCCCTCCCACCCCTTGTCACACCATGTCACACATCGTAAACCCCCTCCGACCCCTTTACGTGTGACGTACTTTATGGATGGCTCCTAATTTAAATAAATATAAATCAACATATATATATACCCGTCACAATTTTGTGTCATAATCCAATTCGGTTTATAACAGTCAACATGCTTTTTATTACGCCAGTAATTTCATAAAAATACAAAGAAAAATTTCACTAATTGTTTTTTTTAATCCTCGTAAAATATGTTACTTAAAGTGCATAGTTTAGATTGGCCGAAATCTATACAATATAATATGAAACTGTGAGGCGAAATGTTCAATAACTTTCAAAAGTAAATGAGTTTAACTAACTCACTAACTAAACTTCACGCCACTTCCCTAGCGGGGTAGGCAGAGAGAACCGAACGAGTTCATTCTTATTGATATGAAAATTTGCATTGAAAATTCGGTACACCAATTAAAATTTATTAAAGTTTGTGATTCGTTATATAAATTGTAGCCACACTGTTAATGAAATTATATGGTATATTTTGAAAGTTAGAACATTTCCTTCCAACAGCCTCATTTAATAGTCATCAGACTATATTATAATTTACATTAAAATAAGACGTTATACGTGATACACATAAATAATAGTGACTACAAACATTAAAAGTATAATAAATAATTTAGGCAGAATACATGGATAGGAAGTTTTTATTTTGTGGATAGGTACTGAAACGACAATATCGTGACCACCCTAGAACCTTGACGTGGCATTATTGGTATATGGTATTTAGAACTACAGAAAAAAGTATGTATGTATGTATGGCCCATAATTCTAATCATCGGACCTATTGTCATGTTAGCTGGCGCAGATTAAATATATCTTGAAGTTTAGTTTATGTTAATAATATGTATGTATAAATGTACATACGTACATAGTTGGTACCAATAGTAAAGGTACCTCTTCCGAGTAAGATTTTGTACTCGAGGACCAAAGTCTGACGAACCATATACGTTTATTGTATACTAAGCTTAGTGACGAGAATAACTTCGTCAGCGCGTTCTAGAAAGTATGACGTGACGTAGTCAATTCAATCAACGCCCTCTGTTGACACCTTAATGGAACTACAGTAATGACTGCCTTGTCACAATAAGGGTTTTCAAAAAACAAACCGCCAGGTGGCGCGAGGGAGTCTCGCGGTCTTATCACTGTCACTATTGGCTCCTTGTTGACAGCATGTCAGTCTGGTCTGACAACTAACCAATGAGGAGGGTGACAAGACCGCAAGTCACAGTTACGCCATCTTTTGGATGTTTCAATTCAAAAAACCCTCATTACACTAAAATGTCGCCTTCTACCTCCACCCGGTGGGTCCGACCGCGCCGAGGGTGCGCCGGATAGCGCAAGGGGAGGACTCTCACGCCGAGAGGCCCACGCTACCCCGGGCTTGATGAGCTCAGGAGAAACAGCCCGGGCAAAGAGCACCCCGCTCGAGGCCCGAAACCGCCCCCAGGGGCAAAGATACCCGACGGGACAGCCTTCTACCTATTGTTACTCCAGAATTACTATCTTCTCGCCAAAGTTAAACTAACTAAACTTCACGCCACTTCCCTGGCTGGGTAGCCAGAGAGAACCGAACGCTATATGGCACGGACCTTACACACCAAAGTTTTAGAGTGGTCAAAATATAGATTTCCATTGGTTTTTACATATTTACTAATCAAGGTACTAGATTTAAGTTTCACTAGGGTAAATGTCAAGTCAAAGACACATTTACATACAAAATGTATTGTTACGGCTTCTGACCGTAGAATTTGGCTAGTGCAAAAGGCCTGTCATCTGAATATGTAACGGTACGTTAGATATTCTTTCGCGTTGTTCTAATATAAAAGGCACGTTCACATGTTTTCAGAAGATTAGAAATACATTTTAATATCTACATGTACTAAAAGGTGATAATTAATTAAGTATACCGCAAAAAACATTCGATTGTATCTCTTATGGTATTGTTTTGATAACCTACCTACCTGTGTGTACTGTAAGTGTGTTTCGGAGTGCGGAGGACACGCAGGACCAGATCTACAATAGGCGCTCCAGCCTAGGGCCTGGGGCCAAAAATGGCCCCATTGAAGACAATACACATATCTAATAAACAGAACGAGAGTCACAGGTAATAGAAGAAAACTATTTAGGCCCCTAAGTAGGATTAGCCCATGGCCCCCCAACATTCAAGATCCCCCATTGGCCAAACTTAGTCCCGTCTCCTAGCTTATCACAAACTCTACTGTCCTCTTGTTAGGGCTGAGGTTCCCCGGTTTTCAACCAACGCCCTCCACACATTCGTTAATGCTCACAACTAAATTTTAATACCCATAGAGGAAGTCGGAGTAAGTATTTCTATACGTATCTATAAATAGGTATGATATACGATACGATACATCGTCGTTCTAAATTCGAATGTATATTCTACATTCGAATATTAAACCTCGGACTAATATTCAATATCGCCATCTGAACGTGCCCTAGGAAACATAGAACCAAGATACATTCTCAAACCGACAATTGTCTATGATAAAATAATTTGACTAAGCTAACTATTAACTAATAGCTGAATTGCAATAATCATAACAACTTACGCGTCTCACATAATACAGTGCAACCTTGATATAACATATCGGAAGGGAACAAGTAAATATAATCGTTATATCAAGTAATTCGTTAAACTGAGGTTCGTTAAAATTAGGGTTGCCATCCGTCCGGATTTCCCCGGATTGTGCGGATGTTCGTAGTCCTAGTTTAGAGGGCATCCGGGGAGCGTCCGGGCTGGGTTTCATTTGTAGTCCGGGTTTAAAAATGTAAAGTCATGGGCTGTCCACGACACATGCACTGTGCCCGCACGCCGCGATTAACCGACGAACCGACTCGCTAAATTTACCATTATTTTCAACTATTTTATAACACTGATGTCCGGGGCCTGGGCTCTAAAATCCGGGGGTTTCACGTGTTTTGTCCTGGTTACGAAATATTAGAGATGGCAACCCTAGTTAAAATGATTGTTTTACGAAAAAAAAACGAGTGGAAACGTGTCGCGACAATATGGGATTAAGGGTCATGTATGGTCACGTATCCATCGTTCAAAGGTTTTGGGGTGTCAAAATTCTTTAATTAGAGGTTTATGCACATTTTTTGATAGTGAAAAATTCGTTTATAAAGAGGTTATTCGCAAAAAAAATTCGCAATATAAAGGTATATTTTACATTGACTCTTATGAAGATATGGAGACATTGATTTAAGGGGAATACGAGTAATTTGTTAAATGAAGGAAATCGTTATATTGAGGTTCGTTATATTAAGGTTGCACTGTATTAAAATGTTCTCATAAAATTTCGTGAGCCTTACAGACTTACCGACTCAACAACACTTAAATCGATTAAGAAAATGAAATAAATAGGTACTTAGACACAAAGACAATGATAAGCACACAAGTGCATCCATGCGATATCGTAGCAATCTTTGATTGCTTTACCTAAACACTATATTTACACGAGTGAGCCGAGAGAACTTCTTTACAACATTACAATATATTATACATTCTGCTATATCTAACATTTGCAATCGTATTTATTCTTACTTTATGGAAATGCGTCACATTCCCTCTCTGGGACTTTTCTGTGTGTTACATAAATGTAGTGCATATTGTCATTTTGTATTTTTTTTTTTAGTGCATTTTTTTATTAGAATATATCTACGTGATATTGGGATAAGTAAATAATCAATAGAATACAATCACCGGTTCAGAAAAATTTGGTCTTAATTTGTGTGACGGTAAATACACTTTTTGGGATTCCGTATCCGAAGGGTAAAAACGGGACCCTATTACTAAGACTCCGCTGTCCGTCCGTCCGTCTGTCTGTCACCAGGCTGCATCTCATGAACCGCGATAGCTAGACACTTGAAATTTTCACAAATGATGTTATTCTGTTGTCGCTATAACAACCAAAACAAAATAAAAAAAAATTTAAGGGGAGTTTTTGGCTCGATATTAATAACGGCAACAGGTAGGCGCATTAAATATTCCAATTTTAAAATATTTGAGATACCCCACTGAGCAGCACACAGCAAAGCCCCAGAACCACTTACACACAACTTACACTCGACCAACAACCTGTCTAAATGGAATAATTCTTTCACACATCGTCAACTTCCGCTGACCCGACCGCCGCCGCTGCGCACCGCTCAACAACGTCATGCAACTAGTATGTCCGATGTATCACGTCAAAAGAAATACTTCCAATTTAAAAAATATACAAACTGTACTTTTTTAAACAGATTAGGTATATGATATAAAACGTTTCTTGTCGGAATTCATTTGCCGAATGAATGAAGAATCGTTTATGACCCATTTTAATCTGCATCATAGACAACTCGGCCGGGGGTAATATAATTTAAGGTGGGAAAATGAAGGCTCGGAAGCAATTGTGAGCTTCGCAAGGAAAATGTTGTTACCTAGTTGAAAGAAAAAATGAAGGAGACGTCATAGAAGCAGCGCGCAGCAGACGGCGGCGGGCGAGGCGGAGGGCGCGCACTAGTCGACGAGGTCGAGGCGCTCGAGGCGGCGGCGCGGGCGCGCGTCGCCGTTGTGCGCGCGCGCCGGCCGCGCCCACGTGTTGACGCAGCCGTCCGCGCACGCCGTCACCAGGCACTCGGCGCGGAACAGCAGCGCCGTCAGCCGCTCGTGCGCGATCTTCTTGCACACCAGCGGCTCCAGCACCGGGCACTCGTCGAAGCGCGGGCACGACGCCGTGCCGATGAGGCGCAGCGGGTCGCACGCGTCGCCCGCCGCCGCGCCCGCCCGCCGCAGCGCCACCGAGCCGCCCGCGCGCTCGCCGCGCCGCTCGCCGAACGAGAAGCCGGCCAGCCGCTGCGTCAGCGAGTTGACGCCCAGCGGCGCGCCCGCCTCCTCCTTGGCGCGCCCGACGCTGATGTTGAGCGCGGCGACGCCGCTCGCCTTCCCCTTGGCGGGCTGCTTGGCGCCGGACGCCTCGCCGGCGGCGGCCTGCCCGCTCAGCTCGGCGTGCTTGTGGCCGATCTTGTTCGTCTTGGCGCCCTTGGCGGGCGGCTTCGCGCCGGGCGCGCCGTTCGGCGGGAACGTCTGCCCGTTCGGCGAGAGGTGCGCGGAGGCGCGCGCGCGCACCGGCGGCTTGAGCACGTCCTCCGTGAGGTCCCACAGGCACAGCTGCGTGTCCTGCGATACACTGCCTAACCTATAGCACTGCACACTTTCACTCCGCTGAGTTTCGTCCTCGGTGCTCTCCTCGGTCTCTGGGTCGGAGAAGCTGACGACGTAGGGGTCGAACGCGACCACGGACACCCAGGACCTATGTCCCTGCCCGCGCGCTACGACCCTCATTTCGCTGAACGACCACACGGTCACGAGGTCGTCCTCGCCGCCGACGACTACGTACTTTCCGTCGGGTGACCAACAGACGCATAGGAAACCGCCGAAGTAGGACCTTGCCCGGCCGATCAGCTCCATGGTATCGTAGTGGAACACTCTTAGGAAGCCATCCTGGGACACCACGGCGAGATTCGTCCCGCAGGGGGAGAAGGCGAACTCGTTGATGCAGCTGCCGTCGGCGCCTATGACCCACCTGTAGAGCGGGTTGCGAGTAGACTTGGTCCGGCAAGTGTGTATCGAGTAGCCGTCTCCCTGCTTGAACAGCTGGTAATGCGGCGCGGTGGTGCCGCACGTCAGTTCCTCGTTGTACACGTACAGCTGGCCAGACGCGTGCGCTGAGATGAACAGGTTACTGGACCCTGGCACCCACTTGATGCAAGTCACTCGCGTTTTATCAATCAGTCTCTGAAATTTAATTTGTAAAGTGGCGTTTTAAAAGGCCTCTTCTCTGTTTACATTCTTTTTTTTTGTTAATTGAAGCAAAATTTGTTTTGAGCGGTTACATCCGCTCAAAACAATTTTATTTACCATTGAGCTTGTAGCTCATGCATGCTACATGCACCTCATAGCCAAGGAGTGCGAGTACAAACCCAAGAACAAACCTCTGGATTTTTCATATCTATGTACGTATTTATACCACCAGCTCGGCGGTGAGGGAAAACATTGTGATAAAAGCTGCAAATTCAAACAACTTTGGATTTGTAACCATGATCCAAAAATTTTCTGATTTACCCATATTAGGTTATGAAGGTCAAATTGGCAGTTGCTTCAATGTAATTACCCGGCTCGCTAAATCCTGGATCACGGTCTAAGCAGACCCCGGCCAAGCACAGGATATAACGTTAGGAAGATGATGAAACGAAAATAGCTGGTCAAGGTCAAGGATGTCCCACATGACCATATCATATTCATATGTAAATCAAGTTGGAATTTACTATTTTCAATTATATTCAAATTCATAAACAATTTTAGACTGATGTTATAAATTTTTAAATAATATCTCATGTTAACAAATATGAAATATTATTATAAATGAAAAATAAATAAAAAACAAACATAATAAAAAAAATTCAATAGTAGATGTCAATTACTCACCTCTTCATTATACAATTTACTTAATTCTTTTTTAATAGGGTCTATGAGTTGAATTTGGCCGGTAGAAAATCCTATAACTAAAGAGACACTGTCAGGTGTCATCGTAACTGTGTTGAAGTCATGACACGTTGGGTTGGTGCCTTTGTACATCTTTTTATCCACTGGTTTTGAGAGATCAGCCGCCTTAAAAAAACAATATTTTCTTATTAAAAAAAATAATAATAATATTAAAAAATTCTTCAGACTGACACACCAATTCCCTAGTTCCAAACTAAGCTTATGCTTGTACTATGGATACTAGGCGAACGGATAGACATACTTAAATATGTTTATAAATATCCATGACTCGAGTAAAAAATGGCCATGTTCAACACACGAAACATTTGCCCCAAGCGGGATTCGAACCTGCCACCCTTGGTTTCGTGGCCAGGGTCTCTGACCACTCGACCAACGGGCCAGTGTTATACTATAAATGATATTTTATTATTTATAGTATAACACCGAGATGGTATATCTGGAGAAGCAAGGATGAACGTAAACAAAATACCATACTAGTAATGTCAATTTAATGCGGAACACTACACTATGAAATATTTAATGATTGACGGAACACTGCTGACTGCCATGGAACCCTTTGTACAGTGGAACCTAGTTCAGGAATCTCTGCCATATATATTAGTAGACTATATCTTTTTATCATTAAACAAGGCCATCCTAAATAGGATGAGTGTTGCATAAACAATGGACCTAAATAATATGTTTATCATTGATGATAAGGAAATGTTCATACATAATACATAAGTGAATAACATAATTTATTCATTGTAAGTAATAAGTATTTATGTCTATTGCACAGAGACAATTCTGTGATTTATAAATCTAATTACATAGCACCATTAGCAATCCTAATTTTTCTAAAAGTTTAAATGTTTGAACTAATGATGAGGCAGTATTTACTACCACTTACATATGTAAAATATTTAACAAAACTTAACACCACTTCCCTATTGAGCTAGGGAGAGAGAACCTTATATTTAAATTGACCGAGTTGTTTTTAAACAAGGATATTGTTTTTAATTGTATATAACTTGATAATTAGATCTCAAACTAAACGTAAATATTGATAACATGTACCTTTCTAACTCCTCTGTACACATAAACATAGAGCTCTTTCCCATGATTGAAACAAATTCTATCGTCGGAGCCCTGGCCATCGGAGCCCGGCGCTCCACCCGCCGGGCCTGGCGGGAGCGAGACCAGCGACACGCGAACATGCGAAGACCCCGACCCACTCGTGTAACCCACGCGATTCGGCCTGGAATATTCGGACAAAGTCATCAAGCGGTATGTGCCTTCGCGGGTCACGAACTGGGTTTTCACGTCGTCCTTCCCGCCGGAGTCAGATTGCACAGCCATGTTATCATATTATCCTGGTAAAATTCATGGAGTCGGCGCCAGAGAAGCCCCGATTAAAGTTGACAGTTCAACTTAACTATGGACGTGAACTGTGCCGTGCTGAACACACTTTCATGGCTAAAAACTACACCAGCACAAACATTAAACTACTAGTATTGATGGCTAAACGTAAGAACTAAATAAAATAAGTTTACAACGTTTAAATTCAAGAATTTGTGTTTGCAACATAAAAAGTCAGGTGTCAGACATGACGGCTAATTGTTTATGGTGTTACTTTTTTTTATCAAACACATCTGACTTTGAGGAAAGAAACATGACCGAAAATCCTATACATGCCATAGGCAAATGTAGATATTTTAGGAAATAATGGTTAAAAAATAACATTAATTTATTCCCATTTATTGTATTATTTTTTTCTATCTACACAAAAATTCTAAGGAAAAAATGGATACCAACATTCATCTCATGTGCGTCTATATGAATAATCTATAGATCCTAGCTACTTAGACCGGTAGTATTATAGTATAGCCCATACTAAGGAATAATGAAATTATCTGAGGGAGGAGGTACGCATCGTGAGGAGGCCTGGGACTGCATATACTACATAGGAGGATCCCCAAGCAAATAAGAATCTATTTTGATAATCTATATATTTTTACATCATAAAGTAATAAATGAAACAAATTAAATGATTTAACACATTTATATTGATTTAAATTTTTATTCTTAAATATAAATACATACATACTTAATGGAAAAATTCCACTGATATTTAATTAATTGTTATACCTAAGACTTAAGAAGCATCAATTTCTTTTGACTCACTACTATCATTATCCACTTTCTGTTCACCTGTTTGTTTATTTTGGTTTTCATCAGGTTTTGCTACTTCATTCTCAGTTTTCGGGTCTTTTGCTTGTGAGGGTTCATCCTTCCCCTCCAAAAACTTATCCCACTTCTCTATCCTTTGATTCAAAGCAGCATCTGTTTCAGCAATCCTGTACTTTGTCCTTCCATCCCAAATCTCCGCTGAAATCTGCCTCTTGCCAAACCATCTTCCATTCATAAGCTGGACAACTGCATCAGCCATTTCGGGTTCCTTCATAGTGATCTGTGCAACCCCTTCGGGATGCCGGTCGTACAAAACCACTTTCCTGACCTCCCCGCATTTAGTTGCTTCTTCTCTCAAATCTTGCTGGTAATCAAGAATCAACTGGACTTCAGTATCAAAATCTGATGGGTGGAATAAGTTCTTGACAATAACTACTCTTTCATGCTTGGAGCGTTCACCAATGAATTTCTCTGGTCTCCAATCAAAAAGCTTCTGTTGCATCTTCTTAATCTTTTCAAGTTCTTTCTTCTTCTTCTTCTTAGGTTTCAATGCTGGATTGTATTCTCCTTTCAGTTGAAAGTGTGCTCTTTCAACCTTTATTTTCTGGCCTTTATAATCACTTCCATCAAGTAACTTCAAAGCCAAGTCCACAGACTCAATTTTAATATAAGTACATAATGCATCACCCTTGAAACAATTTTGTTCTTTATCATAGTACAGTTTGATTTTCATTTTCTGTGAGCTTGGGTCTCGCTCAACTAGACCACATTTTTGCATTAGATCAACAAATTCTTCTTCAGTCAAGTCGAGAGGTAGATTTGACACATAAACTTTAGTGTTTTTCTGTTCAGACTGCTCAAACCACTGCGGTTCACTTTTCCGTTTAACACCAACTGGATCCAATTTCTTCGGCTCCTTCTTTTCTTTTTCTTCCGGTTTTGCATCTGGTTTCTCTTTCTTACTATCTGAAGTGTTATCTACAAACCCATACGACATTTGGTAGAAGGCTAAGAAGTCGTCATCAACTTTGGGTATCCAGGCTTTTTTCTCAGGGTCCCAAAATGATTTTGAACCATCAGGTTCGGTATAAATGTGCGTGTCGTTTTCATAGCTGTAAACTCTACCAGGCACTTCGCTGTTGCCACTCTTGGCATCCCAGGAGTTTGTAGTTTTACTCCAGGTGTACTTCTGTTGGGTGGATGGGTCAGTGTATATAGCTTCTTCGCCCTCATAGGTTATGTAGGGCGCGTAGGCACCCCATGATGCGTCGGAAGCTTTATTATCCTCTTTATCCGCTTCTTTAGACTCACTCGTGTGTTTGGACGACGAATTTGCATCGACATTATGTTCGCTGTTAAGTTTTTTGTTAACATCTGTTTCTGTTGTACTGTTTTCAGCGAGTACTTTTGATTTAGAAATATCTTCATTTTCTTTATCTTTGGCTACTGGTGTGTCCGATGAAAGGTCGGTTGCCGCCTTCTCTTTAGCCTGTTGTTCTTCATCGGCTAGCTTTTGTGCCGTCTCGGAGGAAAGTTTAATAACAAACCCTGACCGTGGATTTTTATCTTGTCTCGCCATTTTTAAAATTCTAATCTGTTATACACTTCAATAGCTGCATAATATTCATGCGGAAAGAAACAATATTATCTATCTTAGATTCTGCAAATAAATGTACCTAATAAAATAAGTATTAGAAATTATTGCGAGAACTACGGCTAAATGCAAAATAGTGATGTCCATTGAATCATATGAATGAACTATTCAATCAAATATCGATTTAAGTCAGGTAAAAAAGCGTCTTAACGATATACATAATCATTTGTTTGCTTATTTCAAAAGCCCATGTACTTTTTAGCCTACCCCTTCGGGGATCATGGGCGTTATGTTATGTGTATGTGTGTGTATGTGTTAATTCGAGGTAATTTAATTCAGTTATATTATATTCAATTCAATGTTCTTGTTAAAATTTGCAGTTACTAACTTAGATTAAGAAAACTTACTTACTAACCAAAAATATATCAATGTTATCTAAATAAATGAACTTAATTATTATTATTATATTTCATAATTAAGTAACAAAAAAATTAAAATAATCAACTTTTGTATGTAGTTTTTTTAATCATAAACCTATTTATCAAATTCATGTCGATAACCAAGTTTTATAAAAAGATCACAGCCCTATGGGACATTTCACAGATTATATTAATAATTACGTCATCTTCGCTATTTCACCGTTTGTCTATTTCATGTTTATAATTTTATGGTTTTTTATGTTAACTATCCCTGAAAGTACCTACTCTGATAACGTCAAGGTTATTGTAAAATGTCACTGTCATGTCATTGTCAAAGTTCACGAAGTCAATTGTTTGGTCAGACCTAGATAAACCGGACACTTAATTGCTTTCCATTAATAAACCCACGATTTTACTAAATTAAATATAAAAGCCCCTCATATCCACATTCTATACAACGAACAGAGACTTGTGTTTAACTGTAAAAAGGCTAGAAGAGCTGACCATGGAGGACGTAAAGGATGTCAGTCTGATCCCGTTGCCTGACTCCCCGTACGTAAAGCCGTTCAGAATGGTGTACACGCAAAACGGCAGGGAGAAGACCTGGGACCTGCTGGCGGTGCACGACAGCGTCGCGATCATAATCTTTAATGTTACCAGGAAGGTTATGGTCTTCGTAAAACAATTCCGTCCCGGTAAAATTCAAATTGATTATGTAGTATTTACTTATATGCTTCTGTGTAAAGAAGTCAAACTTTTTTTGGCTGAATGTGGTTAAAGGGGCTGCCCCTTTGACTCTCTACCACTTTGGGGATTATAGGCGTGATGTTATGTGTATATATAGTAATTTAATTTTAGACGGTTTTTCTAATGTATGAGTAGCAACATGAAGTTATAATAAATTCCATTTTAAGTTGCTGATGGAGGACTAAACATCATTTTATTTATCATCACACAAAGTTTTGCATTAGAATAACCTGTAATTTTTAAGGATAAACATATTGATTTACTTACCTACTCTTATTTTGATCTTTACAAATCTTTTGGGGTCCATTGCAGCAATATACTACAACTGTCTCCACCCAGAAGACCGTGATGAAGATACCATTGATACCACAAAGTATCCAGCATCCTTGGGAATAGCATTGGAAATATGCGCTGGTATCATAGACAAGGATAAATCCATTGATGAAATAGCCCAAGAAGAGGTCTTGGAAGAGTGTGGCTATAATGTACCTCTCTCTGAATTACATAGAGTCATATCTTACAGGTATATTATATTTTTGATGATTTACCTAATGGCATTTGGTTCTCTCTGCCTACCCCATTAGGGAAGTGGTGTGAAGTTTAGTTAGTTAGATTTACATAATTTCAGTTGTTGCCTTTAACCTAATGCTTTTAATAAACAAATGCTTTTAACCTAAGTATTAGTTTAACTTAATAGACATTAAAATATTTATGCAGGACACATATCATATTATAAGCTTTAGCTGATATTATAGGATAGAAGATTTTTCTTAATGTCTGCAATAGTACTTAACTACTAGAGTACTTTCAATACCACATTTCATAAATTCATTTACTTAAGTTTGTTGGTTATTTATTTAAGAAAATTAATTAACATTTGGTCAAACATAAAATAGTTTTGTAAGTGATTCAATGCCTAGATAGGCTTTGAATCATATTCTATTCATATTTACTTTAGGATATTTGTTATATTCACTATTTATTATGGCTGGCATTGGTGGTAATAGCCTTTTAATTATACTAAGAGAAATCTATTGTTAAAATGAATAACTCCTATACCAGTCTATTCGGAACAAGTTAATTTAGAAATTATTTATCTATAGCTGGATTATTATCATGATTCTGCATTACAGGTCAGGAGTCGGAGTTCAGGGCTCACTGCAAACACTATTTTATTGTGAAGTTACAGATGACATGAAAACTGAACAAGGTAAATGATAAAATCAGCCACAATTTACATGATAATATTTTGTATTGATAACAAAGATTATCTTGTTTTTCTCATCCCACAAGAAATATAGTATCCGTCATGCTGAATCTGAATACACTTTTAACACCCAGACACAGAACAAACACAAGTATTTATCATACGAATATTTATCCTGGGTGGGCATCGAACCCCCAACTCTTGGCGCATGGAGCAGGGTCACTACCGAGCTTGTCAAAATATAGCAATGCGGCGTGAGTATGGCGTCATCACGCACGCTAAGCATAAGCCTGAGCTCACGTCGCGTTGGTGTTTTTGATCAGCCTTAGGTTACTTCCAGACCAGTGTAGCCTTAGGTTAAAAAATATTTCCAAGACCAGTATGACACTTGTGATATTGCCTGCTTAGAAGTTCAAATATTACATTATATTGCAGGTGGTGGAATTGATGACGAGATAATAGAAGTGGTCGAGAAGACCATTCCTGAAGTAGAGCGGATAGTAGACTCCCCCGGGCCTCTGGCGAGTCCCCCGAGCTGCCTGTTCGCGCTCATGTGGTTCCTACGTAACAAGGCTGACAAGTACAGAAAGTAGGCGCAGTTGCATTCTTCCATTGACATCTTATTTTGACTATTTCGGCATACTTACTGCCACCACGCTATATTTGGTCTCCACAAATGTTCTGGCAGAGTAGCTACAACAATATCGTCATTAAATCTATTGTGCTGGTGGCTTTGAATATGTTAAGTAATTAAAATGGATATCGTCAAGATATTTATAGGCTACATTATAATAATAGGCAAATGTACAATTTTTGGTCAATATTTTTATGACCTTTGCTCAGAGGTGACATGAAGTTTGCTAAACATTTGGGAAATGGGTTATGTAGGTTCATTTATTTTCGACCTAGTCTGTTTATGAATGAATTAATAATGTATCCTATTAATTTAGAAAACGCGTAGTAATAATTCATTATGGCATCATCTAAAATTTGAATTTTGTTGACTATGTTAAGACAATTTGGCTTTTTATTCCGAGTAGATACCTTTATATTGATCACATCATGTTATATCTTTTACTAAAAATGTTTTTTCATTCCGAGTCCAATAATGTTTATATAATCTCTGCTAAGCTGCAGACTATTTTGTTAAACAGCTATCAAGAGGTTAGTTGATTGTGATTTTTTTTATTCTGGTTTATTTTTAATTATATTTTTAATATCCCATACAGGAGTTTTGAAAGAACTTGCGGCGAATGCAAGGAAATTACAATTTAAACGGCGATACTTATTCGAAAAATATTGGTAATACTTATTGTTTTATTTCGTGCAACTTATTTATCTATGTATCATTTGGTTTTGTACGTAGCGCTTGTATATCAGTAGAGGTCACATTTTACTTCCTGTAAAGATAACAAGATGTGTAAGAATGTAAAATAATCAGTACTTATACCACATGCACATTATGAAGAAATAGATGGTCATTTATTTTTATTAGTTGATACATTTTATTTAGTGCCAATCAGTTGGTGATTTTCTTACTGGCCTAAGTTTCTTATGTATTTAAACATAGAATACTTGAATCTATCCCATTTTAGTCACTTAGATAAGCGCTTAGCAAGTACCAGGTCACAATCTATGATTAATAAAATACTTAAATAAATAATAACAATTAAAATAATTAATATACATACTGTAATAATTTGCTTTATTGTAAATGTGGTTCAATTTGAAAAGTTGCACTAAAATTGTCTTAGTCAGACGATTTTCAATATTAAAATTAAGCCTAATTGTGTCATGTCAAGGTGTGAGCCACATTGCATCTCATGAATTGTTTATTGAACCACATTCATGATGTTTTAAATGATATGTGTCTATCTTTGTATCATTCAGTATTTGTTCATAAAACACCTGTGATTATAATGCCTTTCTGTGATTGAATCATAGAAATTATGAAATAAATATTTATGTATTATGGATATGTGTTTTACTTTATTTTAAATTGTTAATTCGTGCGCTTAATAACCGTCCAACTCAATAAAGATTTATTTATTCAATGATAGTAATGTCGTTATGTAAAGTGCAATTCGTTACTAGTAAATTTAAAATGTTCGATTGTTTACATCTCGCCACACAGACTACACAGGAAAGGAGCAATAAAACAATTGTGAAGTACATAAAGTATTTAATACATATCATCAGACTAAACAAACAAAACAGTCCACGAATACGGACTCTACGTATTTTTTTTATTCGTCATTATAAATTAGTATATATTGAGGTGGTAGAAAAATAAAGGAACCGAACAAAACATTCTCGGATAGGGTAGAAATCTTTACAGGTCGTTACAGAGCATAGTATACTTATTCCGTTACTGTACCAAAAACGATATGACCGAAGGTTTACTTGTAAAAATGCCGCGACAAAATATACAAATAAATATTGAAATTCAACTTATACTTTGCTTTAGTGAAGAATAAAAAGGTTTAAAATTAAATTAATCTCACCCCTATAATAGGCAAATAAGGTATTTCTTACTCTACCCCTTTATAGAATCTTGGGACAATTAGAACTTCTTAAATTAAGTCCGGCATACTTATTTTATACATCCTAGCTGATTGAGTAACGTCTAATAGACGTAGCTGTCGAAACGAAGATCGTTGATCTCAGAAAAATTACAGGTAAATTAGTTTACGGCCGCATTATGAGAGTTATAATTCATAACTTAAATTGACTTTGATGCACCAAGTGCATAGTCAACCGCGGATCCTCCACGATGATGAAGACACGCCCACAACTCCAGACTTCGGATACACAAATAGCTTAAACCTATATACTGCACAATATCTTAGCCAGGAGTCGTACATCTAACCTTTGTAGTTAAGCAAAGTACAGATTATTAGTGAGCCTATTCGACTCACACTTGACAGATTTTCGGTTAAACATGCCTACGACTTTGAGGGATCCATATCTAAGTAGATGCTACAACAACACAAACCTTGCCCCAAGCTCAAACAATTACTAGAGCTGCATATATAACGTTTTCTGATTACCGCGTTCCTAAGTTAGTACCCAAGCATCGACATATCGATGCGGATAGAGAAATACCGCGCAACTAGCACTTGATCTACATTCGATTCAAATAACATTGAACATTATGCCTTACGATCAAATTTATATTTACGCAGTATTCTACTTAAGAGACATAATTATTCAGGGGCAAGATGGGGCAGTGCTAACTCTCGGCCCCTAAAACCTGATTAGAAACACCCCCGTACGAAAAAAAAGATTTGCCCACCCTTGCATCAAAAGCTGCGTACGCGCCTATGTATGTATATTGAGGTAACCTCAACAAGGCCCCAGTTTTTCCCCAGGGCCTTTGAACGCCTAGCTACGCCACTGATTGCACTATCACCCACGATATGACGTCATAGCAGTGGCAGAAGGGGCGGTCTGCCCCGGGCCCCCTGGGGGACCCTTATATTATCTCCAAGTTCCTTTAATCATCCCATAACAAACTGCCCCCCCCCCCCCCCCATTTCGGTCAAGCAACACTGCTCGTATCATTACTAGGGACCTCGTACAGCTCTTTGCCGCCCCAGGTCTAAAACAGGCTTAATCCGCCACTGCGTCATAGGCAAACATTCTGCGCGGCCTGCAGCTTGAACTGTCGCGTACCGTCTTCTCTTACCCTAGTGCTACGTAGAGCCGTGTTCGTGGACCGCCGCCCGCCGCGCCCCCGCTAGTGTATTCTCGTGAGATCCTCAACTATTTTAATTAGGTCATCTACTGTCGCGTCTCGTTTCATGCCGTCGTTGTCGTCGATCTGAAAATAAATTGTCATTTAGCTTACACAGCTCAACAATTCAGACTACATCACATACATCAATCTGACTCCGTTGTAAGTAGCTTGAACACTTGTGTTACAGATATCAGAAACAACAGTGGTATTACAAATATATACTTGAATACTGAATATTAACACCCAGATAACAAGTCGACGGTCCCGTAGAACATAATTGTATGGTAAAATACGTCAAAATCACTTTTATTTCACATTTGAACTGCACTCAATATAAGCTACATGACCATGTTATTATTATTTTTTTAATCATTATACTTTCCAAGATAAAGAATTGAACATAATCATATCTATACAAGGCTCCGATGAACAAAGTATGAAGAGCATGTTCGCGCCAAGCGGAGACGCGAGCGCTGCGTCGGTTCATTAATTGAGACGATGTTCGGTGCGGAACGGACGTGTTCACCATCAGTATCATTTATTCGCGTTTTTTATGAAAGAGTGTTTTGTTTTATTTAAAGTAGATGAGATATTTTTTATATATACAATGACGTCACGAAGTCGGAAAATTTTAACAAAATTATTAAAAATGACGATAATCAAGATTAATTAAAGTCGTTAATTTACATATAACCTTATCTTTGATCCAAATATCCCTAGAACATTGTCGTTTGTGTTTATAGGCCCCCCTCTATTACATAGAACAACATCGTAAAGTTAAATAAAACACACTTTTTCTTTAAATAAGTAAAAACAATTGTGAAAATCACTAATTATACAAGAAAAAAACATTATCTAAAGGGTTTAGTAAAAATTTTGAACCTAAGGTGTGAAAATAGCACTAAATCGCACATATACACAAACATTGACTTTCAAATCGCTCTACTGAAAAGCTAACATTTTGCATATACGACTTTATTCTATGGGACCGTCGAAGTATTCATCACACGAATATTTGTCCTGGGTGGGGATCGAACCCACAACTCTTGGCGCATGGGGCAGGATCACTACCGAATGCGCCATCGAGCCAGTCTAAACAAACAAGTTTCATGGAACGATATAAACTTAAGGACATGTGGTATAATACAACCCATGTTATATGCCAGCTTGGGACTCAATGATAATGTATCAACTGTGTATTGGGTATTGGGTTTCTGAATGTAGGCGACTACCCACTTGTAAGTACTTTTTCACATGTTTACATCTAGCCCAGCGCAATTTCGTTTTGGCTGAATGTGGTTTGGCTTATTGCTCTTTGAATTTTTCTATCCATTCAGATATAGCGAGCGTGATAGTATGTAGATATTATTTATTTAAAATTCAATTGCAAATTCAATAAAAATAAATCAATAAAATCCAGTCTAAAATATTCGTGAAGTGAAATATCGTCATCGTAGCGCTAATAATAGTTTCCGTTGTAATGGAAGAATGCGAACAGTACACCGCAAATAGCGATACGGAACATAAAATATTAATGCTTCGCCCGTAGCGTGGCTTGCGTATGCGCAACGTGATAGTAACGCCTGACATTGCGCGAGGGTACGATAACTGCCTTCTCTCTTCTTAGCCGGAGTGAAAGACATTCGCCATTCTCTGGCCTATTATGCTTCCTATTATACGACCACTTGGCACTTCAACTCAATATTTGTTCCTTGGTTGTAAAATACTCACTACCCTATTCATAATATCGTAATTGTCATTGTCACTTCTAATAATACTCGGCTGAATCTTTGACGAACATTAACTGTATGACTTGGTATAAATATTAACTTAATCTGTAAATTTCAATTTTTATATTCAATCTGGCATTGAAAAGAGTAACTACCGAGTTTCTTGCCGGTTTCTTCTCGGTAGATAAGATATTCCGAACCGGTGGTAGATTCAAATTGTTCTACTTTGTACTTACTTGTCGATTCACAAGTGATTTTTTGAGGCCTACGTAAATAAAGATATTTTTGACTTTGACATTGATCATTATATCAATTATTTATCAATTTCTATGTTAATTGTTTTTTTTTACGACAGCTGAGTGGCATGCAGTGACTTCATAACACGCTAATGCTATACAAAATATGTGGAGCTGATGCACTTTAACAATTAATATAAAAAGCACATCTCAAATCGGCGGTATGTACTAAAACTCTGTACGCTCTGATCCTAGAGGCACTCTAAACGCCTTTAAATGAAAAGCCCCCCTCCCGGGGGGTAAGCATTGCTCGTATTCCTACTAGGAGTCTAATCCAGCTTTGTCACCCCAGGTCTGTGACTGGCTTAGCCTATCACTGTGTACATGGGACCAAGTAGCTGCGAAGCATGCTCACAATGTTAAAGCTGCACTATCTCAGTTTAATCATCTAGTCAACATTTCATACAGAAAATCCCCGGTTGTGCCCGCGCACAAGTCTCAGTAACCAACCTGCATGCCCTGTATAGTCTCCTTCTGTATTTCCCGCGAGAGGTCCAGGAAGCTCTCGATGAGGTCGCCGTCGATGAAGCCCTCCGCCGCCTCCGTGGTGATGTCCGAGTTGAGCGACCGCCAGAACGAGTGCGGGATCTTGCCGACCGACTTGATCGTGTGCGTTAGGCGCTCCTCCAGCTTGTGCAGGAACTCGTATAGCTCTTGCGGCAGTTGGACCACTAGGCCTGCGGGATGGATACAATTGTGCTGTAGAACTTACACTAACAATTATTATTATCCTAGTGTTATGTCAGATTTAGACTAAGAGATCCAGGATATAGTGAGTTTGGGAATTATATTAAATTAAGCTTTATATATTGGTAAGGCAGTTGTCCTCCTCCCTCTGGAACTCGTGTGCCAAGGTATTTTTACTATAATATGCTCCCTTTGGACCTAAAATATTGCATTGCACTTTTCTGCACCATGTCGCCCACGTGGAAGCGCCCCATGTTAGTAAGTATAAGTACAGATAGCGGGTCCCCGTACAGATGGCGCCGGTGACGGTCGCGACGAGCACGGGGTTGGCGACGGGCGCGTGCGTGTCGGCGTGCTGCGCCACGAGCGAGCCCAGCCGCATGACGTTCACCATGTCGCCCACGTGGAAGCGCCCCATGTTAGTAAGTATAAGTACAGATAGCGGGTCCCCGTACAGATGGCGCCGGTGACGGTCGCGACGAGCACGGGGTTGGCGACGGGCGCGTGCGTGTCGGCGTGCTGCGCCACGAGCGAGCCCAGCCGCATGACGTTCACCATGTCGCCCACGTGGAAGCGCCCCATGTTAGTAAGTATAAGTACAGATAGCGGGTCCCCGTACAGATGGCGCCGGTGACGGTCGCGACGAGCACGGGGTTGGCGACGGGCGCGTGCGTGTCGGCGTGCTGCGCCACGAGCGAGCCCAGCCGCATGACGTTCACCATGTCGCCCACGTGGAAGCGCCCCATGTTAGTAAGTATAAGTACAGATAGCGGGTCCCCGTACAGATGGCGCCGGTGACGGTCGCGACGAGCACGGGGTTGGCGACGGGCGCGTGCGTGTCGGCGTGCTGCGCCACGAGCGAGCCCAGCCGCATGACGTTCACCATGTCGCCCACGTGGAAGCGCCCCATGTTAGTAAGTATAAGTACAGATAGCGGGTCCCCGTACAGATGGCGCCGGTGACGGTCGCGACGAGCACGGGGTTGGCGACGGGCGCGTGCGTGTCGGCGTGCTGCGCCACGAGCGAGCCCAGCCGCATGACGTTCACCATGTCGCCCACGTGGAAGCGCCCCATGTTAGTAAGTATAAGTACAGATAGCGGGTCCCCGTACAGATGGCGCCGGTGACGGTCGCGACGAGCACGGGGTTGGCGACGGGCGCGTGCGTGTCGGCGTGCTGCGCCACGAGCGAGCCCAGCCGCATGACGTTCACCATGTCGCCCACGTGGAAGCGCCCCATGTTCTCCAGCTGCTGCCGCTCCTCGTCCGTCGTCGCAGCGCTGCGACACACGCACAATTTTATAACATATATATCATATCAAACTGTGATTTTAAACTCGCATCACGTGTGTTGTATATCGACTCAATAAAAACAATATTATTTAAAGTGGTGGCAGGAGGTCTAGCATAAATGCGAGCTCGAGATGAAGCGGCTCAGTGTTGAATTTAAGTTTGATTGACTTAAGCAAAGTTTGGTAGCGCGCCTGGCGGTGGGGGCAGTGCGCACACACACGCTTGTTGCGCGGCGCGGCGCCCGCACCCTGACGACACGCGCGTTGAAGCCGCCCCCGTACCCACATAACAATAAGTGGCATAATAGGATGGAACTCGGCCGCCCGGGGCGGGACTCGATTTTTAATTTTGTCCACCCTAAGGCCCTCACGTCTACACATCATAAACCCGCCAAAAAGTGCCAACCAGGGCTGATTTTCTAATTATAAGTTTCAAGTTCCACATAAGCCGTTAATCATTTCAAATAGTGCCGCCCTCGGGTGGGCCTAACCACACACTACACTACAGATTAGAATTAATATATTATTGGTGAAAAGCTCATGACATTTTTAAATAATACATATTTATATTAACATTTTACTTGACACATGTTTTAATGTACGATTTAACCACGTATAGGACTGGGGTAATTAAGACAACAGTTGGTATGAGTCTCAACTACCCCATCACGTCGGGTTCGCCGCCAAATATAACCGCGAATGGGACTGGTGTGGAATGAGACGAAGGTTGGTAGACGTCTTATAGATGACTGTAGATGACTGATTATTTAACGTCGTATTACAGTTTATATATCACTCTATCTGTTAGTACATGCTTGATCATGTTATATCTCGTACGTGCGGTACGTGCTGTATTTTACTACGTGCCGCAATGAAATGAAATGAAATGAAATGAAATTATTTGAAATGAAATGAAATTATTTATTTCTGCAAGTAGATTTGTAACAAATTCTTTTGCACGTCACACTTTTTTACCCTACCAGCACCTCGACGTGAATGGCCTGATGAGAAGAGGTGCCGCAAGAAACACAACAGATAGCCTTTTTTTTTAAAAACATGTTTTACATATCTCTAATATGTGGTACATTAAAATAACTTGACTAAAAATTTCACTGTGCATGCGAGCAGATCATCTTGTCCAAACATTTTTATCATTTAAATAATCATCTATTTTGTAGTAACCTTTTCTTATTAAACATGATTTAATATAAGACTTAAATTTATGCGTGGGTAATTCAATAACATTTTGAGGCAGTTTATTAAATATTTTTATGCTTAGACCTACAAATGAACCACTAATCTTATTAAGCCTGAGTTTTGGAACGGCGAGTTTGTGTTTATTTCTCGTATTAAACTGATGACAATCAGATTTCTTATAGAATTCATCTAAGTTTTTATGAACATAGATAATACAATCAAATATAAACTGGGAAGCTACCATAGATTTAGAATTTTTTGACTACGCAAAAGATACATAAAGCGTGGGAGCGAGAAATCCTGCTGAAATTCAAACCGCCCGAGAGAAAAAGAGACAGTGAATGAAGTACCTATATGTCAATGTTTTTGCGAGTAAGAGGCCATAGCGTCCCGGTCTATTCTACGTCGCAGTGAAATTTGTGCATTTATGTATTAAACCTTGGATTATAATCGAGAATATTAAATGTGCAATTAAGGTGACTTATTCTGTACGTGATTGTGAGGTTACACGACGGAATAATCCCAATAAATACACTTTTTACAGGTAAATACGATTTTATCATTAGATTTCTTCAAACCAAATTTTGTCAAATTGTTGCTAGTAATCAGTTTAGAAAAATATGTTTACAATAGTATATTGATTATAATTGATCTTTCTAAATATACATCGTGATTATAAACAGAATTGGGGAAAATATTGTGTAAAATAGTAAATTGTTGGGTTACGCTAGTGCTTGACAAAACGGTGACGTCACGAGTATCGATAAAAACTTAATCGTCTTTTAGAAACATCATGACATGAATACAAAGTTATTTAGCCAAGTTATGTTGAAATATAATTATGTTCACATTGGGAACTCATTATCTCCGTAAATTTGTTAGTTAAGTAACTGATAATTTTTCTAGGTTTCCAAGCAACCCAGCATTGTGTAAAAAGTGGATGCGGACTATAGACAGACCAGATTAGACTCCCAGGAAGAACTCCACTATCTGCAGCAAACATTTTGACGGCAAATGACGGCAGCAAAAAATTTGTTGCACTACATATTATTTTTAAATAACTAAATGTCAGCAAATTAAAAGTTGCTAATATATTATTTGTTTCATTTCATTCCACCAGTCAAAGCAAAAGACATGTCTTTTTGTCTTATAGGTATAAATCATAGAACATATTTCTATTTTTTTCATTTTTTACACGTTGAATATACGAGGAATGCATTTTACCATCTCATTGTATATAGAACTGCTTAGAATGCGATTTCTTACCGACTAATTCCGATTTACGTAATATAAACAACTGCTGATTTCATCAATGCCATAAATAATGATTAATCAAAGGAATAAAAAAGTGTTTTAAATACCTATACTATTAGTATACAACTGAATCAGTCGATAATGTAAAAGTGCGTCTTTGACAACACTATTTTTAACCCACACATAGACGTCAACCATCACATGTTTAAATTTATTTTGGTCATGTCTCCGAGCCGTCATTGTGTATCTTGTACATCCTAAATCTATGGAAGCTACGGTCAATATATTTATCTCTTTGAATATTTCCTTAAGTGAGTCACGAGGTCTAAGGCCATATATGGATCGAATGGCTCTCTTCTGCAACACAAATATGGTTTGTATATCAGAAGCGGTGCCCCATAGCAATAGACCGTATGACATAACGCTGTGGAAGTAGCTGAAATAAACTAGCCTCGCCGTTTCAATATCGGTCAGTTGCCTAATTTTCCTAACTGCGTATGCAGCTGAACTAAGCCTCCCTGCCAGGGCACATATATGAGGACCCCAATGCGGCACGTACGACAAAGTTGACCTTAGAATATTGCTATCATACAGTGAACCCTTAGTCTGCACCACATTGGTCGCCCAAAGAAGCCGTCCCTAGGCGAGCGTCTTTCTAGCGAGAACACTCACCCGTCCTTCTGGCATATGAAGAGGTTGAAATTGTTCTCGGCGCCCAGGAACGTGTCGTCGTCCAGGATCTCCACCGCCGTCATCCAGTTAGGGCTGTGATCGCGAGCGATCTCCTCGAAACTGCCTTCCATCTACAAAATTTTAATGTCATATAGACTATGACCATAAATGTCGCAGCTTTTTTTACATATACCTAATGTCTATGGTACATTGAAAGTAAAACATCGCTAATTTGCTATTTTAAAAAGTATCTCCAATTTTCATTATAAAAAATCACCCTTAAATTAAGTCTTAGTCATAACCACCAAAAGCTATTTACAATGTTATTTATTTCTCATCAAATGTGACTGAAAAAAATAATATTACCTAAATATAACAGAAAAAAAAACGTCGTTACACACTACAATGAGCTTTGCATGTACAAGGATGGAGGAAGGGGAAGGAGGAAGATACATGTAGAATGATGTCGAAGCTGATTATATCTACATAAAAACTAACTAACTAACTTTAGTTACATAAAAACGTTAACAATAAAGAACAAATCATACTCTTATTCTGATCTAAATTATTTAGTGAACACACACCTGTTTATACTGCAACAGGAACATGGAGCGCATGATGTCGCCGACGAGTATGAAGTCCCCCTTCACCTTCAGGTACAACGCGACGATGTTGTTGAAGTGGCTGCACTCCAGCCGCAGCTCCTTCTCCGACGTCCATTCGAACAGCCGCACCTGGGAACATTGGCAGCTGATGATAAGAGTCGTCAACCTTTGGGGCCAGCCCCAGGATATGTAAAAAAAGTAACGGATTTATGACATAAAGCCCACCAAAAGGCCACGCTTTTGATGAGTCTTACGTCACAAATCCGTTATTCTTATTATTATTTATTATATCCTTGATATAAGGGGAGACAGTCTCTATCTTCTTTGGCGACGTCCAAGGGTATAAACTAAGATTTAAATTGATTGATATAATAGGGACAAAACAGCGGCCGATGTTCACCAGATATTTTGCAAAAATTTAAACATAACAAACACATAACAACCTCACGCTCATAATCCCCGAAAGGGTAGGCAGGGTCAAAGGGGCAGCTGCCCCCTTTAACCACATTCAGTCAAGAATAAAACTGGGCTGGGTTAGATGGAAAATTGTGAAAAGGTAGTGGCAAGTGCCTAGCTTGTCGCCTACTCAATCACACACCCAAAACCCGATATACCATTAGTCGCCTTTTACGACATGCTAGACAAGAAACACAGTAGGAATATATTTTTTTTTTTAGTCCCAGACCAACATGGGGCAAAAATTTTAGTTTCCTGGTATTATTTTATTACCTTGTTACACAAAATAAGCCGAATACACGATTCTTTGTAGCTTCAACACCAAACTCACCGTACTGTTTATTGACGCAAGCAGTTTCCCGTTGAATTCCACTAAGGCGTAGCACGCACCCTTTATTTCCTTCTCCGCCACTTGCACTAGCTTCCCTTCCGTCCAGTGGAACAACAGGATTCTACCCTAAAATATGAAATCAACATCATTAGTGCTCATTTACATACATATATATTCTAATCTTTACATTATATAAAACTATAACTTTTGTCTGTTCACGTAGGCCTTTAAAAAGTACACAGATTCGAACCCGCATCGCTGGAATGAGGCGCGTGTTCTTACCATTGAGCTACTACCGCTCCCTAATCGACTTTAACTCATTAACAGTAAGGCGGTTGTCCACCGGAGCGTTGAGCGAGTTAAAACTCGACCAATAGAAAATGTCCACTGAGGAGCGGAGATTTTGTGCAATCCTATTGGTTAATATTTCTTCGTTTCTCCGCTCCGCTCCGGTGGACAGGCAGCCTTACTGTAAATGAGTGAATGTTAGAACACGCTATAACAATGTGTTCCTCCTAAAGTAGTGTTTCTGTATAATGAGCAGTGTCAGATCACACTATCGATTTGATAGGGTGTCGTGAGTGCCGAAAGACTAATGCAGATGTACGAAATGTTATGAAGAGGATATCGCTTGTCGTATCTTTGTTGTGTCTTTCCACATCAAGATCAACAGGGCTAATAGTTCAACCCTCCAATACTCGCTGTTTTTTAATAACAGTAATCTGCCTACGCTCACCTGCTTGGGCTCCGACTCCTCGGGGTTGACGATGGCGGTGCCGACCGCGTAGTAGTGGTTGGGGTCGTCGCTCAGCTTGCACGACACCAGCGACATCGCGAACTCGTTCGGCGTCAGCTGGTGCGCGTGCAGCACTACAGGACGGAACACTCACCGTTAAACAGTTATAGAACGAAATGCAACAGTTTTATTTTTCTATCACACGAGATTGGTTTTCCTTTAATTATATTCTACATTAAATTAAAAAGTCCACCGTGTTTTTTCAAAAATATAATCAGCAACGTCGACTATACACAGCGGAGAAAGTAAAGAGAGCATATCTCATTTTCGCAGATCCGCTAGCTGTAAGTTCACACAGCGTGAAATTCCTACCTGGGAAATTCCTTTATTTGTAGGTACCTCGCAGCGTGAAATTCCTTTAGTGCTAATCACTATTAACCTGCGAGTGCGATACAGATGCTCTAGATCACCGGTTCTAAAACTTTTTTGGCTACGGATCCCTTTTAGGAAGCTGAGTATTTGACGGAACCCTGAATAAAACACGGATGATCGTATGCTCCAGATAATCGTTTCGCCCCGCTCGTGTTGTGCGCCTTGGTGTCTCACTGCGGCTACAGCGGTCGCGACTCACCCTCGAAGGTGTGGTGGTCGAGCACGAGCAGGTTGTGCAGCTCGAGGTCGAGCGCGTGCGGCGCGTGCTTGGCGTGCGCGTGCGCGTGCGCGTGCAGCGGCGGCGGCGCGCCCGCCCCGCTCGTGTTGTGCGCCTTGGTGTCTCACTGCGGCTACAGCGGTCGCGACTCACCCTCGAAGGTGTGGTGGTCGAGCACGAGCAGGTTGTGCAGCTCGAGGTCGAGCGCGTGCGGCGCGTGCTTGGCGTGCGCGTGCGCGTGCGCGTGCAGCGGCGGCGGCGCGCCCGCCCCGCTCGTGTTGTGCGCCTTGGTGTCTCACTGCGGCTACAGCGGTCGCGACTCACCCTCGAAGGTGTGGTGGTCGAGCACGAGCAGGTTGTGCAGCTCGAGGTCGAGCGCGTGCGGCGCGTGCTTGGCGTGCGCGTGCGCGTGCGCGTGCAGCGGCGGCGGCGCGCCCGCCCCGCTCGTGTTGTGCGCCTTGGTGTCTCACTGCGGCTACAGCGGTCGCGACTCACCCTCGAAGGTGTGGTGGTCGAGCACGAGCAGGTTGTGCAGCTCGAGGTCGAGCGCGTGCGGCGCGTGCTTGGCGTGCGCGTGCGCGTGCGCGTGCAGCGGCGGCGGCGCGCCCGCCCCGCTCGTGTTGTGCGCCTTGGTGTCTCACTGCGGCTACAGCGGTCGCGACTCACCCTCGAAGGTGTGGTGGTCGAGCACGAGCAGGTTGTGCAGCTCGAGGTCGAGCGCGTGCGGCGCGTGCTTGGCGTGCGCGTGCGCGTGCGCGTGCAGCGGCGGCGGCGCGCCCGCCCCGCTCGTGTTGTGCGCCTTGGTGTCTCACTGCGGCTACAGCGGTCGCGACTCACCCTCGAAGGTGTGGTGGTCGAGCACGAGCAGGTTGTGCAGCTCGAGGTCGAGCGCGTGCGGCGCGTGCTTGGCGTGCGCGTGCGCGTGC